>JNVV01000025.1:410224-513835 GCA_000733355.1 Falciphora oryzae
CAGGGGGAATTTTGGGATGACGAAAGAATCTGACGACGGACATGGCCGCCCGCTCTTGTCAGCATGCGACAAGGGCCGGGTACGACTGGCGTCGTCAAATCGTCCTGTCTGTCATGTCAGTACATACGTCGAACCTGGGGTCCGCGTGTGAGAAACGAAATCGGGTACAACCCCGGCCGGACTCGCCATTCTGTCGGGAAGCGGGCAGGCGACGAGAAGGGAAAAGGGGGTCCACGGATCAGCATCACAGCGGGCTGCTCTATCGGTCTGGCATCTGGGTGGGAATTGTGGCATTTTGCTTTTTCTCTCTTTCCCACTCCACCGCTTGCGCATGCAGCGTGGAGATCGACGGGCCCTCCACGTTCTAGACCCCTAATCTTGCAGGCATGGCGACGCCTTGCTTCCCAACGGGGCCCGCCGGTCGGCTGCTGCTGTCTATCGCCCGCGTCTTCTCTCCCGCCCTCCTCCTCTTGTCTCTCTCACATCCGCGTTCTTGTTTCGCAGGTTTCGCAGCGTTTCTTCCGAGATCTTGCACAAGCGTGCGCCAAGACAGGGAACTGGCGCCGCAAAACTTGGCCGAGCCAAGGCCCGGGAAAGGGTGTCAGTCAGCAGGTCCCCCTGAGGTCCCCTTGTTGGTGGCCCCTCCCCCGTCCCCTGGGATTCGAGCAGGCCGGGTCGGCATCTCGCCCGCCTCTCGTCGTCGGCTCGGCTATTGTTGGGCGACGCGGCTCGTAGGTTGGAAGGACCCTGATTTTCAGGGAATTTTGCATTGCCACCCGATCAAACAAAGCCCACCCACGCTTTACCTGTTTTCCGCCGGGCTGCATTAAACCCGCGGCCCGCGATCTGGCGCTCTGCAATCCCTGGCTTGGGGGGCCTGGTGACTTCTGGAAGGAGAGTGACGATGCTCGGAAACGCCTGCTCCTTCCATTCCACCTTTTCGGTCACCGCTTGTTGGTCTTGTGTGCCGACTCCCCGTCACTCTGGGCGTGTGACTTGGGGAACCAACTGTTGTTTGTGGGGTCAGGGCTTAGTGCTGTTCCTGTCCTGGGTAGACCTGAGAGGGCGAGAGGGCAGGCTCTGTGTTTGGCTAGTCCAAACCTGCCTGGGCAGCGGTGGGCTGAGGCTGCTTGAAATATTGATAGCAGGCCATGTTATGGTTTGGAGACCCTGATTTTGATTTCTGGCCATGCATCCCCCGACCGTGAATCACCCGATCTGTTGGCCAATCCCATGCTCCCCAAAATTGCACCCGAAATAGATTGGGGTCCTGGAAAGGGCATGTCTGGATGGATGGATGGATGCATGATTTTTCACGATCTCGCGGCCAACTTTGCTTCTTCCCAATCTGGGCATTCTCCTGTCAACGTGAAAAAAAAGGGAGACCCCAAACCAAGGCTTGTGCGATGGCAAAGGCGGCAGTTAGCCCACTAAAATCCATCGAGGATCGGAAACTGGATGACCCACTCTGGTTTGGGCGTGGCATCCCTGGCAAGGGCAGCTGGCCGTCCGCAAACTAAACGACCCAAAAAGACAATTCTTAATTGCACCGAATGTTTCAGCCATGTGCCGGTTACTTGATTCTTCCAAGCGATTTGGGTGCCGAGATCCATCGAGATCAAGATGCTGGGTAACCTGGCGGGGATTTTGTGCCTGCCTCGAAAAGTCCACTGCATGGAGAAGAAGAGCACACGCACACTGGACGCAAAGGCGGACGCGCACACACAAAGCAATCCCTCGGCACGTGCAGTCCGAGAATGGAAGCTGCGGAACGGAGGCCACACCCCTGCTGGGCAATGACGACACCCAGCTGAAGAAAAAAGGCTTGCCGCGCGAGTCAAACCAATTGAACGGGGTGATAAGCGGTAAGGCGGTACGGGCACCGACGCTGTTGCTTGCATTACAAACTCCTGTACCCCGTTACCATGGATCGGTTTTTGTGTAACAGTCGCAGGCGGGGCTGCAGGAGAGGAGTGCGTCGAGAATTATGACGTTATGTGCCGGCCAGGTCGGGCGCCACCCGCTTGCAGCTGCTGCAAGGATGAATCGAGGTGGCCCCACCGCCAGACTCCGAGAAAAAAAAAAAAAAAAAAAAAGGGGCTTCTCTGCGTCAAATCGATTTTAGGACTGAACTTGGAAACTGGCAGCCAACCAGTCGGCCCCGTCCTGATTGTCACTGGAATTGCTCACCCTGGATCCTTGGAAGGGGCGCGAAAAAAGATGGGACAGTCAGAGGCAGAAGCAAGTTGGGCTCGGTTCCGTTCATCTGCATGCGCCTGCGACGGCGACAACGAACGAACGTCTCTGCCGTGTCATTCGCATTAGGTATCTACCTAGGCACGCATCGCATCGGCACCAACCGTCAGAAAAGATGGTTTTCCTTTTTCCCACTCGGCACTCGGATGCAATGTGATTGCGGCGGTCTGGACCGCGACCAGCCTCGACGCGAGAGCCTCCGTTTCGACCCCAAAACTCTGTTCTTTGTGGCACTGAGGGGACTGATGACGTAGAGCCTCCCTTGTGACGACATGGCCGATACGACCTGCGTATAATGTAATCATCCGCACAGCCAGAGGCAAAGTCAATTGGCCACCGAGGGGATGGGGTGACAAATTGATACTTGCCATCCATTCTCTGAAGGAGCGAAAGGCAGGCCGTCGAGGCGGGCGGGCAGAGTCGAGGGTCAGACAGCGGGCGGGCTGTTGGCGCATTTTGGGCTGGGGCGTGCTGCGGGAGCTGCCAATTGTGCTGGCGGCAACGCAGCTTGGGGCCCTGCATTCTGCTGCGCTGATGACGGAAGTACCTGGGCAGGCATGTACCGGGGCAGGTACCTGCCTGTCCCCTGTGCCTGTCGGCGCTTCGTGCGCTGGTGGCTGCTCTCCGGTTCGGTCACTCTGTTGTCATCGTTCCGCCTCCCCGTTTCTAGCCAAACAGCACACGCGACCCCCAATATTTGCCCACCCCTGGCCCCGGCCCACTGCTTGCGCCTGTCCAATCGTCGCCGCCGCAGCACGACGAGAGCACGGCTCTCCCTTTCGCCTGCGTTGCGCTGCCGATCCCTGCCATTCCTGTCACCACGGTTTTTTACCTTGCTCTATCTCGTCTTTTGGAGCGAGCACCCAGCACCGTCTCTGTGGCACACCCCCTCTTACTGGACTCTCGCCCATCGTCGCTGGTGATCTTCGCTCTCATGGGCCGCTCTGGAACCTCTTTCTGCGGCACTCGAGCCTCTGGGATCGTCGCTCGTGCAGCCGGGCCATTTCCTTCTGGTTTGTTCTCCTTCTCTCTCTCGCTCCCAGTTCAGCCTGGACTCGGAGTGCAGTGAGTGCTTCAGCTGTAGTTGCAGGTGCAGGTAAGTTGAATGAATGCCTTGACTGGTTGGTGGTCGCGTCGTCTTGAGACAGAAGACAAAAACACCGGCAGAAGCAGCGACCCGGCCCTGGCCCTTGTTCCCTTTGCTGGGTGCCGCCAGTTTCGGACCGCCTGCAAAACGGCCCTCCCAATCTGGGCCTTGACAACTGACGACACTCTTGTAGCAAGACCCGCTTGGCTGCTCCACCCTGTCCCCGGAGGAGCTCTGCTGTGCCCTCGAACTTCCAGTTTCTTCCTCGACTCGAATAAAACAAGGTCCGCGGCCCGCCCACACACCAGCAAACCTCGGCGGAACCATATCATTACCTTGGCCGCGTCGCCGCCGCCGCCGCCAACACCACTTCTACTATACCGCGACCGCGCCCCGTCGCACGCTTCGTTTCTGCACCACACACCGAGACTCGAAACCCGCTTCAGATTGGCCCACGATGGCGGCCTCATGAGCACCCCAGAAACGCGCTGGAAACGTCGCCGTGCTCGCCGTCGAGCCGCCCGCCGCCGCGAACTGACGTCGTGCCTAGCATGCCACCCGAACAGCCCCAACCGAGGACCGGTGACCGCACCACCACCCACTACACCATGAAGACCTCGTCGAGACAGCCCTCGACGCCCTCCCAGGGCAGCGTCACCATTACTCACTCGTGCGCCCAGCCCTTCTTCTCCCACAAATCCACCACCCCGACGGCCTCGTCGCCCCATTTCTCTTGCTCGGTTGGCCAGCCATACCCGCCGAAGCTCTCGCCCTCCGCCGCCGGCACGGCCCAACGCTTCAGCACCCCGCAGCACATGGTCGATGTTACCAACCGCACGCCCAGCCCGAACTACTTTGGCCTCATTGTCGAGCCGACTCGCGACCCGCACGACTCGGCTAGGCTGCCCAGAGAAAACTGGAGCCCCGCTACGTCATCGGTTCGATCCTTCGCCGCCGCGATCCCTAAGCAGCTGCCGCTCGACGCGAACCCCGAGTTTGAGGCCTTCAAGAGGCAGGCCGACGCGAATAGGGGCAAGTCGGGCTTCAGCCTATCAACGTCGCACTTTGGCCTCGGCATCGGCGGCGCCTCCTCGCCCGCGCCCATCCGCCCGCGCCCTCCGAGATGGCACACCCACGGAAGTGACATGTCGCTGGACATGCCTGCCGTAGTGAGGCCGGCTGGAGCTGCCGCAACCCCGTTGTCCGCCATGTCGACGCAGCAGGTGACGCCTTCGGTGCCAAGGGGTGCAGTGGCTGGAGTCCGCCAGCTGTCCATGGGCCGCATGGATGTTGACGCCGACGCTGCCAGTCTTCACGACTCGGCCTACGTCTCTGGGGACTCCAAGAGGAACTCGGAGGCTTCGCTCAACCTCCCATCTTTCTTCAACATGCCGAGGCATGAGTCTCCTGGTCGGTTTGAGTCGGCCATGGACAAGCGCACGTCGTTGTCGACGGTCGAGGACCGACACCCCCGTCTCTCGGTTACGCAGGGCCGCCCGGATCCGCCCACTCCCGCGACTGGCAGTAGGCTGGGCAGGGCCGAGACGCTTCCCGGGACTTCGTCGGACCCCGCCGCGCCTTCATTAATAAGTGCCGTGGTGCTCAAGGATTTGCTACAGGGCCCAGGAGCGGACGGGATATTGCTGCTTGACATTCGCTCTCACCAAAAGTATTCGGCCTCGCGCATCCAGGGCGCCCTGAACCTCTGCATACCCACGACGCTGCTCAAGCGGACCAGCTTCAATCTGCAGAAGCTTCAGGATACCTTCCAAGCCGACACCGACCAGGACAAGTTTGCCGATTGGCGCGAAACAAGCCACTTAATCGTTTACCATGACACCGAGAAGAAGGATGACGTCGCTTGCATTAACATGCTGAAGAAGTTTACTTCGGAGAACTACATGGGGAAGGCATGCATTCTGCGTGGAGGCTTTGAAGGTTTCAGCCAGTCATATCCACAGCTCCTGGACCGGCGCTCCGCCATGGAGAGGGCCGGATGCTCCACGGACCAACCTGCAGGCGGCGCGGGCGGGGGATCGGACGACGGCGCGATGGCCAAGGTGATCGGTGGTTTCATGCTTCCGTCAGGCAGCGACGCGGCCCCTAGCGCTTTCTTCAGCAACATCCGCCAGAATACGGAGCTCGTCAACGGGGTCGGGCAGATGGACGTTGCTGTCCCGTCCGGGCTGGACCTGTCGGCGCTGCCCTCGTGGCTTAGCAGGGCCGCCGAGGAGAAGAATCACGGCAAGGTGGTGTCGGACATGTTCTTGAGCATAGAGAAACGAGAACAGACCCGCATGCACAAGGCCTACACGTCGGCCGCCGCCCAGCACCAGCTGTCACTGAAGTCTGTTGGGTCAAGCCCTGCCCCCGTCCAACTATCAGGGATCGAGAAAGGCGCCAAGAACAGGTACAACAACATCTTGCCGTTCGAGCACACCCGCGTTCGGCTTAACGGCAAGCTCTCGGGAGAGTGCGATTATATAAACGCGAGCCACATTACGAGCAGCAGGAGTCACAAGCGATACATTTCTACCCAGGGTCCGCTGCCCGCAACCTTCGAGGTAAGCTTCCCGTCCATGGACCGCCGTGTGTGATGGTATAGCTAACAGCAAGACTAGGATTTCTGGTCGATGATATGGGAGCAAGACGTCCGCGTCATTGTCATGCTCACTGCTGAACAGGAGGGAGGGCAGCTGAAGTGCCATCCTTATTGGCGTGGGAAGGAGTTTGGACCGATCAAGCTCGTGGCTCTCAGCGAAAAGAAGGTGTCGCTCGACATCGACAAGCACCGCGTTGGCTTTACCGCTCCATACTCCCCACCCAACCCTAAGCAGGCCAGCAGGCACAACCGCCCGAACCCCAGCACGCCTGGCCCGCAGCCCACACGGTCTCCGATACCGTCTGCGGCCGAGGGGCGTCGTCGGTCTCACACAACGACCGACCCCTTCCGCCCCGATGTTCCTCGTAGTGGCAGCGATGGCTCGCAGCTCTCGCCTGCGGCCAGTGATGTGTCCTTCGTCGTCGTCCGCAAGTTCGCCCTGAGCCACTCAGCACACCCCTTTGCTCACATCCGGGAAATCACTCATCTCCATTACCCCTCGTGGCCCGACTTTGGTGCGCCCACGCAGCCGAGCCACCTGCTCGCGCTCGTCGAGCTCGCCAACGTGATGCAGCGGGCCGCACTACCACTCGACGTGCCGTCTGCTATTGCCGCGTCCACCGAGAAGGAGAAGCTGTCGCCGCAGAATAGCTGTAACGGCCGAGACTTTGTGCACGAAGTCTGGAATGACGACCCCGTGAGTGAATCGCAGGCTCGCCCGATCCTGGTGCACTGCTCGGCCGGGTGCGGGCGCACGGGTACTTTCTGTACGGTCGACACGGTGGTGGACATGCTCAAGCGGCAGCGACAGAGGGCGGCGAAACAGGCGCAGTCGGCGACAGCCGCGCGGCGGGAAAGGGCCACGAGGAGGCGTGAGATGGGTGTCAAGCGGAAGCTGGAGCAACGCGATTCGGAGGGTGATGTGCCGATGGCTGGTGCGGCGGGCGGACGGGCTTCGACCTTCCACCGCCACCACCACCACCGGGGACCCGCTGCCGACGATGGCAGCGTTAGTCCGACGTCGTCTTTCCAAGGCGCTATCGACGCGATCTCTTCCGGGTTCCACTTCTCGTCACCGCCGCCTCGGTTCCCTAGCCTATCTAGCATCTCGGCGTCGAGAGAGAGGCGGGCCGGTAGCAGCGGGGCGAGCGGGAGCGGCAGCGACGAGGGAGGCTATGGCGGCGGGACAACGACGTCTTCCTACTCGTCGTCATCATCGTCCGACGAGCTGAACCGACAACCCTCGCCGACGGCCGGTAGCGACGCCTCGACGGACTCGGGGCTGGACGCGTCGTGGATGGATGACGACGGGGGCGATGTGCTGGACCTGATCGCGGCCACGGTCGAGGACTTCAGGGGCCAGAGGCTCAGCATGGTGCAGACGCTCCGCCAGTTTGTGCTCTGCTACGAGACTGTGCTTGAGTGGGCCGTGCGGTCGCAGGAACGCACTGCTGCTGAAGGCGGCGAGGCTGGTGTTGGAGGTAGTCGCCGTCAGTTGAGCCCACGGTCCAAAGCCTTCAGTCGGGTGTAGCGGCAGCCTACGCCGCCATGGCCGCCAATATTACCTAAAGCCACGCCGGTCGTCGCCCCACCGAACCGTCTCCTCTTACACCCTCCAACCACCCATCATACTATCTTTCTTACCTACCTTTTACTTTTATTACTTGTTTCCATCCCCTCAACCTACTCGAATGTCTAATGAGACACTCCTCTGGAAGTTCAAGAATCGGTCGCATGGGTCAGAGAATGGCATGATATAAGGTTTCGGCATGGCTCGCTATATCAGCATAGGTTGTTTCTCCTTTTTGTTTTACATGATACACTGGGAAGCCTTTGGTGGCATTTCATGGCCCTTTGTCACCCCTTTTTCTTTCTCTTTCCTTTTTTTCCCATCCCCTCCCCTCAACTCACCTCGGTTTCTTGTTTTGTTATCATGATGGCGTTTTCGCGGGCATGGCAATGCTTTTGTTTCGGTTTATTTTGTTTGCTCGCGGACCTCTTTGGCCACGCTCGAGCTTTCCTGCATTGAGCCTCACTTCTTCCTATTACTCTTTTCCCTCCGTTTTTTTTTTTCTTTCTTTCTGGCTTCGGGTTTTTATCTTTGTTTTCTGTTCCCTCATCACAGAACATAAACGGCACATAGGCAAGGATAGCTGAGCGATCGAAAAGGAGGGGGATTAAACTGGGCGCGCGTGGTGTTGGCTTTTGGGGTTTTTCTTCCGACCAACTAAAAGAAGTCGGGTAAGGCGTACGTACATAAATTATATTGTTAGGCTTCACAATTGGAAACGGTGACTTTAGCTCTTATTTCTCATGCCCTCACTGTTGGTCCTCGTGCTGCATGATAGGGATATGTATTTCCATGCCGATGCAATACGTGATATACATGATTTATTATACCATTTATCTCCTTGGTGTATTTCATGTGCCGACGTATCCTTTGTTACCCATGAAGACCGGCGACAGCCTTGTCACTTAGGAAGGTGACCGCGTACTAATCGGCGGTAACGAAGTGATGGGCAGTCCGGAGCTGCTCCTGGGGGTTATGGGTGAGGTGGTAAGCCATGTAGTAACGCTACTGGGGTTTGTGGGCGGTCGGGAGGTGACGGTGTTGTTTCCGTTGGTGCCGCACTTGTAGACGGAGCTGAAGCCGCCGCTGGCGTCCCTGTCTGCGCAGCCGGTTCCCGACCCGTCGACGCCGCCGTGGCCGACGTTGCCGCCCGAGTTGCTGTCGGTGCCCGTGTGGCCTGGCGCCTGTGTTGTCGGCCGTGTCGACGTTGGGCACGGCGCTGTCGTTGAGCAGGCAGAAGCCGGGCTCCTCCTCATCGTCGTCGTCATCCTTCTTTGCTCTCGCCTTCGCAATTGGGTCCCGTGTAACCCCCGCTCCCGCGGTTGGGGCCGGTGCAGGGCCCCCCGCCGCACCCGGACCCGGTGCAGGGGGCTTTCCCGCAGCTGGGGCCTTCGCAGGGGCCCGGGTTGACGCAGCCGAGCCCGAAGCAGCCGCCGCCGCCGCCGCAGAGGAGGCCCGTGCAGCCGCCGCCGGTGTGGCATTTGGGGCCCCGGCAGGACCCGCCGCCCTCGCAGGCGTCGCCGCAGCAGTCGCCTCCCCGCGTGCAGCGGGACCCCTTGCAGTCGCCGCCGCGCTTGCAGAGGGGGCCGACGCAGAGGCCGCCGATCAGGCAGCCGTCGTCGTCGTTGGAGCCGCAGTCGGAGCCGCGGGTGCAGCCGGGCGGGGGGCCTGGGTCGTTTCCGCCGCCGCCGGGTGGTGGAGGGCCAGGGGGTGGGCCGGGCCCGATGACGACGGCCGGGTGCTCGGGGGTCTTGGGGTCGCAGAGGAGCCAGCAGGGCGCGTTGGTGGTCATGGGCATATGAATCGGCGGGAAGGCGATTTGGGTGTTGCCACAGGCCTCGCCGCAGTTCCAGGGCGGCACGGGGATCTCGGTCTGGTTGGAGGTCGGGACGACGGTGGTGACGGTGGCGGCTGGGTCCGTGTAGGACACGGGGTTCCACCTGTAGCTGGCGTTGAGGATGGCGGGCGGGGTGACGGTGACGGGGCGGCCGTTGATGGTGGTGGTTATTGGTGGTGGTTATTGGTGGTGGCTGGATTCGCGGATGGGGACGCTGGGGAAGCTGAAGACGCAGGGCGGCACGCAGGCGACGATCATGGTGCCGCGACCGTCGGACTGGGTCTCGGGCCACAGCCAGACGGACTTGGAGAGTGTTGTGGTGGCTCCCGGCTCGTTGCCCTGGTCCAGGGTGCCGTCGGCGTCGCCGAGCCAGCCGTTGATGGACGACACGTTGCTGCGGGCGCTGCTGTGGACGCTGCCGAGGAGGTTGGCGCCCGGGCTGGTGATCATGTTGACGGTGCCGACGGTGCCGAGGTTGTAGATGTAGACGTTCTTGTCCTGCACGAGCTGCACCGTGTTCTGCTGGTAGTCGAAGTGGTTGGAGTAGTCCTGGTTGTACTTTTGGAACTAGCTGTATAGGCCCGCGCCGTAGATGAGCACGTTGGACGAGCCCTGGACGATCAGCCCCCACGACATGCACGACCCGGGAACGCTGGGCCGGCAGTCGGCGGGCCGCCTTTGAACAGCCTAACCGACTTGTCGAACGGCTTGGGCGCGGGCGGGGAGCTCTGGGAGTAGGGACTCTCGGTCTGGATCAGGCCCATGAAGAGGTTGCTGGCGCCCTGGACGAGGTACTGGCACAGCACGTTGTGCTCGAAGCGCGTCGCGTCCAGCTACGTCGGGCTGGTCGACTCGACGTGCAGGCCGCTGGCCCGGGGCGTAATGTCCATCATGAGGTTAACGGCGATGTGGTTTTAGTTAACGATGCCGCTAAGGCGCGAGCACTCCTTCTCTGTCGGCTTGGACCCGGCGTTGCCGCCGACGCGGAAGTGGCTCTCCCACATGCCCGCGCTCCCCGGCCGGCTGGCGCGCATGTTCCATTCCATCAGGACCGCGTCCGCCATGGCGCCCTCGACCTGGAACAGCATGTCGGTGATCTCGATGTCGTCCATCTGCCCCGGTTCGCCGACCTAGACCATGACGTGCGGCCTGGCGATGTCGGCAAACTTGGGGCCCGACGCCGTGATGGCGCTCCACGCCTCGCCCACGATCTTGAGCCCGGACGCGATCTTGACCGTGTCCGTCACGCGGTACACGCCCGCCGGCACGAAGACGCAGCCCGGGGGTGAAAACAGGGTCTGCAGACAGGCCGTGTCGTCGGCGACGCCGTCGCGCTTGCTGCCGGCGCTGAGGGCGTTCCTGAACGAGCCCGCGCTCACGTCCTCGTACTGCGGGCGGGGCTTGTCAAAGTAGCCGCCGTTCGGCTCGCCCAGCAGGCCGGTGGGCTTGGCGCGCACCGGATTCGCGGCCTCGCCCCGGACCTGCCGCCCTGTAGGGCTCTCCTTGGTGGCGACGACGTCCCACATCCACGTGTCGACGTGCGGCGCGCCGGGGAGCACGGCCTGGCCATTGGTCTGGGCGATGGCGGTGCCGGAGCCGGCAAAGTCGACGTTGTCGAGCGTGAGCTGCGCGTAGCCGTCGCTGGCCATGAAGGGGTTCGTGCGGATGCCCGTGGTGGCGCTGATCTTGCTGTCGAGAAGGAGGTATGCAAAGGTCTGCTGCGGCTTGTCCTCGTTCTTGGGCTCCTGGTTGATCGGGTCGATGCCGGTCGTGGCGCCCTTGATGACGATGTTCTGCTACAGGAACGTCTAGTCTCAGATGGCCTGGATGGCGGTGCGGCAGCCGTCAAAGGTCTGGTCCTTGGTGGTGGACTGCTGGTTGCCGGCGCGCAGGCCGACATAGCCGCTGTGGAAATTGAGCGACTTGATGAGGCCGCCGCTGTCGTTCTCCATGAAGATGCCGACGTGGCCGCGCGACGACGGCCGCGTGTAGAAGTCGATGTTGAGCAGCGACGTCGCCTGGGCCACCTGCCGGTGGAGGCAGGCGGGACTCGGGGCCAGCACGCCGCGCGGGTTGTCGGGCGTGTTGCGGGTGTCGGTGGTGAAGTTGCGGATCTGGCGAAAGAAGTTGCTCTGGTTGATGTACCACTGCTTCCCGTTGGCGCCGGGGATGTAGTAGTCGGAGCTAAGCACTCCCAAGCCCTGGAACGACGAGGCGGCTAGCAGCACCGGCCGCTGGTGCGGGTCGCCGATGAGGATGGTGTGAAGCACATCTCGATGTTGGAGCTGACAAGGTACGTGCCCGGCGGGAAGAAGATGACGAGCGGCATGACCGACGTCGACGAGCACTTGAGGTCGTCGCCGCCGCACCGGTCCTGGTCCGCGATGCACTTCTGGGTCGCCTTGGTGTCGTCCGTCTTGCCGTCACCTGCCGCGCCGCAGTCGGTCTTGACGTTCTTGTACCCCCGGTACGTCGGCCCGGTCGGGTGGAAAGGGCTCTTGCCCTTGGGGCTGATCTCGCCGTACCAGTACCCGCTGCCGGCCTGCCTCTTGTCGTGGGACGACGACGTGCTGCTGTTCCCAGCGTCGCCGGGCAGGGGCCATGTGTACTCCAGCCTGCCGTTGCGCGCGTCAAACTCGGCCACCAGCGCGGCCGCCTCGCGGGTCGTCTCGTTGAGAGGTGCGTAATCCCGCAGGTCGGGCTCGGGGACCGTGTCGTTCAGCGCCGCGGGCGCCGCCCTGCCGGGCCCCTCGTGGTTCACGCGCGGGTGGGCCGTGCGGCGTGAGTTCGCATCCAGCACCTCGGGAGGCACAGCCTCGATCAGCGGCCGGGCGTCCTTGACCTCGCTGCCCGTGACGGCCCGTCCGCGGAGGGAGTAGACCGCCCGCGCGACTGGCCTGTTGCCGCCAAGGATTCGGCTGGCTGCACCGGGCTTCCAGGCCTGCTTCGGCGGCGGCGACCGCTTCTTCACCAGCTCTGCGGTGGCTGCGGGAGCAACGGGCTGGGACGCAGCCGCTGTTGCTTGGGAGAATGGACTGTGGGCTGGGAGGGCCTGGAGGGGATCCAAATTCGACGTATTCGCGACGATCCTGGCCTGGAGGGACGAACGCTTGAAGGCCGCAGCGTTGGCCTCGGGGTTCCATCTGGGGTCAGGCTGATGCGTGGGTATCGTGCGCTTGACCTTGTAGAGGGTGGTGGATTTCATCTCGTCGATGACCCATGCTCTCGGCGCCGGGTTCGCAAGCTTGGTGGTGGAAAGTCAGAAGACGGCGACGCGAGGGTCGTTGACGTGATGGCCTCCCCCCGAGCCGCGCCCGGGATGCTGTGCGCCCTGCCCACGGCCCACGCGAGCGAGCCAAGCGCGTCTCTCTGCCAGTCCTGCTCGCCGGCGTTATTGGTTAGCAGAGTGGTGAGCGAGAAGGCGGCCAGCAGCGCGTCCACCGTCTTCTTCTTGAGCCCGCAGCTGGTGCTCTGAGGGGCGCAGATGACTTCCGAGTCTACCCCGGCGTTGAGGAGGCCGCGACCGCCCTCGATCCAGCTCGCCGAGGGGAACTCGTCGCACATGTACCCGAGCTGGCCGTACAGGTACTTGCCCTGGTTTTGGGGGTCCGGCGGGCCGCGGATGATGGACGGCTGCTTATTGACGCTCTCGACCGGCAGGCCCTGAATCCACAGGCTAGAGTACAGCGTGTTGATGCTCCACGTCGTCCTCGCGTCCTTGCACTTGGCCGGGTAGCCGGCCGCCTTGTAGAGACTCCTGCCCTTCTTGCGCGTCTCCCAGCGCCGGTGGGCGTTGGGGGCCAGCTGCTTGGACGCCCTGGGCGTCAGGCGCTTGGTGCCGTCGTAGTGCAGCTTCATCAGGCCGTTGCTGTCGAACGTCCGCTCATTTCTGTTGTCGACGTGGTTCTGGATGTTCTTGCAGATCATGGGCATGTATTGGCGGTTGTACACCACGGCCGGGACGGCGCGCCCGGCGACCACTGTGGTTGTGGTCGTGGTTGCTATCGAGACGCCGGGCTTCCCGGCCGCATCGGTGGTGGTGACCTTGATGGCCGAGGAGTGGGTCGCCGTCCCGGTTGGGGGCCCGATGAGACCGTGAAGGACGGCCCGACGCCATTGCCATCAGGGTAGTACAACGTCGTGGTGGCCCCGGCCGCGGTGACGGTTGTGACCTTCTGGTTGAACTGACCGTGTACAGGGAAGACGAGGGATAAGAGACAGAGGGAAAGGTGTATAAGGGGCACTGTTGAGAGTGCCCTCCTGACAAAGGCTTACAGGCTGTGCAAGCCCGAGAGAATATCATCAACTACAGACGAGTCGCTGCTCCTGAGCGCCTGTATATGATAAACCCGGGCTGCGTCGTCGTTGGACCGTTTCGTTTAGTTATATATGTTGGTAGGAGTAGGTACTCCTGTAGGCACGGAGATCTCCAAAACAGCGTGAACAACGATCCCTAGATCAGAGGAATCGTATTTCTATTGTGCACGAAGAGGAAGAGATTTATCTGCCAGAGAGGGAGCATGCGAGAGGCTATATATATACACGTTCTTGATCACCCAAGGGCCGTTCCCCTGTTCCTAAACTTGCGGGCCTTCCGGCCATTAGATCCCGTGATTAGGGATCACGGGATGGAGGATCCGGCCCTTTCTGAGCTTTACCGATTGCCTGCACCGGCCAACGCAATCCAACAGGAATGCTGTGTCTCGAGATAGTGCTGCAACGCTGACACCTATGATATTGATTACCAAGATATTGGAGCTGGTGACTGCGGACGCGGATATTTTGTGCTTTGTCAGGAGGCCGATCGGGATGTGTCGCATACAACGACGAAGCTTGAGCTTGTTTGGATCTAGGTGCATGCAAGGTACCTGTGGTGGTGAGTGCTGCGCCCTGTAGGGGCAGCGTTGATGGGTCCGCGGTCCGCCCTCAGAGTGGGTTGTTTCCTGTTGCTTCTGCATGTTGGTTCCGCCTGGAGCTTCTGCCTAGAGTAGGCGTGGACAACATCAAGAACGCGTTCATTGAAGCGAAAAAGGGGGGCTAGCAATTTACCGCACATTTAAATACTCCGCAGCGGTGAATGGACGGGCAAAGCTCGCCGACTTTCCCCTACACTTCTCTCACCCGCCCTCTACGACCATCACAATTTCCGATATCCCCCCCCCGCCGGGGCTTCGAAAAACGTCTAACCATGCCATCCTCCGATGCCGCCTCGACATTTGCCAGCATCAGCGAATTGCTTCTCCATCTGGCCCAGCATGTAAGACGACCGTTGCATGCAATGCCACCCTGGGGGAACTCCCAGCTGACGAGCCGCCAGGTCCACCACGACATAGTCCTCCTCGCCCACCTCTGCCGTGTCAATCGGCGGTTCAACGCCACTTTTACCCTGTTTCTGTACCGCGAGTGTGAGGTTCGGGCCATGGGGAAGCTGTCTGATCTGCGGGGAAACGCCCATCTCGTGCATACGAAGCGTTTCTCGGTCAAGATACCTGATTGCACCTATGAACTTGGGCCCCATGACCATCCCTGCGAATTCGACCAAGACGATGTGAACTCAGCCTCCTTGCTGATCCGGAGCATGCCGGCGTTGGAAGTCTTCGCGTGAGAATTCCCAGTTAGTGCAACACGCGCGTAGATATGCGAACACCGAATGCTGACCACCTACACGGTTACCACAACGCAGATGGATGAATCAACCCCTGTTGCCCGATGTCGCTCAGGCGCTCAAGTCTTGCGTGGGCCTCAAGTCCGCCCACATCAAGTATCCCGAACGGATCGAGAAGGGCGTCTTCGAGCTGCGCTGCCTCCAGTGTGGCGATGCCGATGAGCAAGGCAGATGCGAGTTCGACGGCGAGGCGTACGAGGATGCCCTTGAATACCGCCGTCTCTTTTACGTCCAGGACTTCTCCGGCCTAGCTGGCCTCGAGTCCCTTGCCTTCGACAACATGTACGGCAACCTGCACCTGTGGGAACGCCACTTGGTCCAGATCCTCCGGAACTCCCCACGTCTCCGCAAGCTTGGTCTGTCCATGGCCAGCCAGGCAATTGACCGTTGCGCTGACAGCCGTGATATTCCTTGGGACATGTGGGGGTTCTTCAACCGCATCTGCGATGCCTACGGGGACTCGGCTGAAGGATCGACGCCAGCACCTCCGCTGCAGCTGAGGTCCATATCCTTTGGGATGGGCGTGTACCCGACAGATAGAGGCTCGATCGTCAAACTCACCGACCTGTCACACCTCGAAGAGATCGCATTCGACACTAGAAATATTTGGTCCGAAACCGGTGTTGACTTCATCATAGCAGACGACGAGGAGGACTCCAACAACATTTACGACGTCTTCCTCTCCCCCGATACATGCCCAAGCATGCGCAGGTTCTATGTCGACAAGATGGGAGGCAGCGTCCACAGGTGCCTCATGGGATTGAAGGAGAACAACCCGGAGTTTCTGCGCCGGCTTGTCGTCGAGGTTGATGATTTCGACGATGACGATGATGGAGTGGACTTGAACGCTCTGGTCCTTCCAGGCACGAGTGAGGACGGCCCGACAGGGTGGGTGGAGACCGAGTCGTCGTGGAAGCTCTGTCCTGCGGAGGTGGACTTCAAAGCAAGCGAGTAGATGTTGCACTCGTGATGTCCATGCTAATCCACCTTTGCTTACGTGATAATGGCCGACGTGAGTGGGCCGGATGAAATAATCAAGTTGGCCGATTCCTTCCAGGCGACCGGACGGGTCGTCCCATGTAACACAAGATGCAGCTGACGGAGGATGACCGGCAGAATACAGCCCTGCAAGGGGCTGTTCCACTACGTATGCGGTGATCTGATAATATTGATCCGCGCCGCACGATAGCATAGGGTCGGAGTGTTTACGCGGCGATAGTGTCCCTTGGCAAGTAGCCTCGTGAATCTTCTGGGCGGAAAGGCGGGATCGATGGCTGGATACTTCGGCTGCCCGGGCCTCGGCGAACAGGATCATTGCGACCCTCATATGATAGGAGGTGCCTGCTCTGCTGTGTTTGTCGCCAGCAACAGCGAGAAGCTGGTGTGACAGAGCACTTGGTGTGAATAGCACCCTCTACTGGCCGGCAAGCACCGTCATCACCACCACCACCACCTCTCTCGTCCTCTTCCCGCCCTCTCTGGAACCCTTTTTGCAATGTCCTCCATCAAGCTCATCTCCCTCCTGGCTGCCGCCGGCCTGGGCGCCGCACTTGCCGTCCCGGGCCCTGCCACCCCCATGGACATCTCTTCATCCCCCTTGGGCTCCCCGCTTGTTCAGAAGCGTGCCTGCGGCCCTCGTGTGCTTTGGCAGAAACGGCGGCATCCCTCAAAACGTCAACCCTGACGACGTGGCCTACGCCGCATCGTACCTGCGCAACATTGCCAAGCAAAACGAGGGCACCCCTGGTGCATCCTTCACGAGTTGAGTCTCTTCCGCTCGGGCTGTTTTTATCACAATGTACTCCACCTTCCTTCGCTGACACGCACAATTGCCCGCCGGGTTCGACTGCGAGGAGTGGCAGCTGCCGCTTGCGTTTGGCGAGACGGTCATGTCGCTGGCCAACATTAACCCGCGCTTCAACTCGGCCATCCTGTACGAGGACATCGCGACGGCCATCGACGGCGGCGAGACCCCGACCCCGGAGTCGTTCGCCGCCTCGCGCCTGCGGCTCCGACGGCGGCATGGTCGGCGTCGGCTTCAACCGGCCCAACCCGGCATACAACACTCCGGGCCACAAGGCCGGCGGTGGGCGTCCGGACGGCATCCTCGTCGAGATTGTACACGCGCCTCTGTGAGCGGTATGGTATTTGAAGAGGCCGTAAAGTGAGGGAGAATGTAATCAGGTTAGCACGCAGGTTCGACGAAAACGAAACGGGTTCTAAAACAGCTAACAGTTCTCATGTTGGCCAAGCTCAGCGCCATCATCTAAAACCGCTCTGGGGATGTTATGCGTTTAAGCGATCCCTGGCGTGAAAATGTCGATCAACGCTGCCATTGGACCATCCAGATTATGCTATTATGCAAACCCAAAGGTGGCGGGTTGCTAGATGCGTATCCGGTGATCATCGTCAAGGTAGCAGTCGCTGGTCAGCCGCGGCCTGGCTATTTCTGATGGTGGTTACCCCGCCTGCCCGCCCCCTCTTCATCCTTGGACGTGATTTCTCGTCTGACCAAATCTTCTGCCCGAATCCCTCTTCCCGACCGCCAAAGAGCGGAAGAAACCAGACAAGTGGAAGAACAGTGTCGTCTCTTTTCCCGTCAGCGAGCGAACCGCGCAAGCAAACAGAATGTCCGGTTTGGAGCCAATTGCGGCCTTTGGCCTCGCGTGCAACGTCTTGCAGGTCGTCGATACCGGAATCAAGACCGTCCAGCTCGCGAGAAAGCTGTACAAGGACGGCGAACTCGACCCCGAGCTGAAGCGTAATGGCGACGTTCTCAAGAACCTTTCAAAGAGGATCCTCTTTGTCACCACGGCCACGGCCACGGGGTCAAGACAGGCACAATCCGAGACCCAAGATCAGCAAATCATTGACCTGGCCAACAAGGCCCGTCGCGCAGCGAGCGATCTGGTGGAGGAGATCAATTTTCTGGGCAGACACTCGGCGAAGGGCCAGCTGCTGGCGACGATTATTGTTGTGATCAACAAGGCCTGGAGGAAGAGCCGACTGGATAGGCTGGAAGAGAAGCTTGAAGAGGCCGAGAGGCTGTTGCAGACGGGGCTCCTGACCAGTCTCTAGTATGTTGCTGCCTGTTTCGATCGGTCAAAGATCCCCCGAAATACTGACTCCAAGCAGCGAGAGGTCGGAAACAATGGGAAACGACGTGCTGGCCATCGGCGCCGAACTGCGCGCTTTCGTCGATGAATATCGCAAAGGGCAACGCGACGCCATTCTTCGCATATCCACCGAAGCCCACGAAACCAGAAAGCATGTCACTGAGCAGACCACGGGAATCGAGCAGGCCGTCAAGATCCACGTCACGCAGACCACTAGCCAGGCTGAGACTTCCTTGACAAGACGCATGAGCCTGGGATTTCAAGGCGTGGCTCGACGAGATGAAGTTGCCTTGCTGAAGGCCGATAGGGCTCGGCTGCTGCAGAGCCTAAACTTCGATCGTATGAATGAAAGACGTAGTCTGGTCGCATCTTCGCACCCTGGAACCTTTGCCTGGGTTCTGGAGGACGGAAGCGACGGTGATGCCGCACGAAAAGATGGCAAACAAAAAGACATGGGCGACAACAAGATCGACAAAATCACCTGGGACAGCTTCGTGGATTGGCTCAGGTCAACAGAAACGATCTACTGGATCAGCGGCAAGCCTGGCTCTGGGAAAACGACGCTGATGAAGTATCTTGTCGCGCAACCCGGCATTAAGAGACACTTGAAATTGTGGAACCCTGGAGCTCCCGTCATTATATCGCACTTCTTTTGGAAGCCCGGGACTTTGATGCAACAAAGTATCAGAGGCCTCCTGTGCTCCCTTCTGCATCAACTCTTTTCGAAAGACCCCGCGTCTATTGACCGAGTCCTCCAATGTCACGAGGGGATGCTCAGCAAGGGCGCCGAGACTGACTGGTCGGGCGAGGAGCTGATGAGTACTCTTCACGATGTTCTCAGCCACTATCCCTGGCCGGTCGTCATGTTCCTCGACGGCCTCGACGAAGTCCTTCCTCGAGACGGCACGCTTCAACTCCTTGAGGTTATTGAAGGGTTGGGGCAGCGATACGGACAAGCCGGGAAGCTCAAGCTTTGCCTAGGCTCGCGTCGAGAGCCGCTCCTTTTGAAGCGGCTGGGCGCCTCCCCGCAATTGCGCCTGGAGGATATCAACTTGGCCGACCTCCGCAAGTATGGTACAGATAAGATGGGTATCCCACGTGGTTACCAGATCATCACTACCCCCGGCTTAATCTGGCGCTCGAGGCTCAATATCCCGTCAAATCACGATGAGCTAAAGGAGTGGCTTGTGACCGAGCTCGTCGAAAAGGCGGAGGGTGTCTTCCTTTGGCTGTGTCTCACCGTCACAACAATTTCAGGCGCACTCCACCGGGGCGAGATCTTGGAAGACTTACGCCACCGAATAGACAGCTTGCCGGGGGATCTCCTAGAGTTATACAAGGATATGTGGACTCGCGCCGACGTCGAGACCCCGCATCGACGAGAGGCCGCAGCTTCATATCTACGGCTGGCACTTGCATCTTTGGAACCGAATTCCGAGTCTTCGAACATCTTTCATTTCATGGTAGCCACAACTCCCAAACTGCGCGAACCCCTTCTGAGGCGTGACATACCGCAACACTCGCCAGCGGCAACGTTGATCAAGGCATGCGACAAAACAAGGCTCGAATTGGAAAGCACATGTGCTGGGCTTCTTCAGTGCCCGAGGCCTCAGGAACAGTCCGCCCCTGAATATGGCACCAGTTCGTCGATTTTGCTACCTTGGCATGGCGAGGAGTATAATGGACTGGCTCCGTACGTTAATCAATGCAGGGTCTCCTTCCTGCACCGGACGGCCCGAGACTTTCTCGTTGACACAAAGGAGGGGCAGCAAATCTTGGATAGCGAGGCCTTTCCGGACGAAGTTGCAAAACTGCGCGGTGCCGAGGCTAAGCTGGCTGAATTCCGACTGTTTAGAGAGCCACATGCATTCCTGGACAAAAGGTCGCCGGCAAACGAAAACTATTTCAGTTTTCGCCTAGAGGACGCCCTGTTCCCAGTTTTTCTCCCAGAGAAGGACAAGATCGAGCATTCGAGGGATGACCAGGAACAACTCCTGCTGCTCTGCGAGCAGATCTTCAACGAGGGTTGTATTCACACCCAAGCCACGGTCCTGGCCGACGACGTATATCTGGAGCAGCAGCCAGCACAGTCAGTCCTTGCCGGCTCCGAGTCAGTCGTGCGACCCGAACATGATTTTTGGGTGCGGGTTGGCGATATCGTCGGCGAAGTATTCGGGAATGTGTGGCACATCGTCCCGAAAGTCGTCGAAACCCGAAACATGGACGATGAAACGAAGTCGAGACTTCTTGTTTCTCTATGCAGTTTCGGAGGATACTACCGTAGCGACGATAAAATACGACTTAGCCTCGACGCTCGCCTCACGGCGATGCGGGCTCTTCTGGACACGGGAGCCTCCGCATCGTGGAATGGGCCCTCCACCCTCAACCCAGCGTCCATGCCCACAGAGATGATCGCTCTCAAGACGCCCATCAAAGCCCTGGTGTCATCGCTATGGACAGATGTTTGTGGCTGCGTCCACACCGAGGATCATGCTCGGGGGCTTTTGGGCCTCCTTGCCCTTCTTGTTGCCAACGGAGCCGACCTGAAGGAAGAGGTGCAGATTTTTATCAGCATCACAATTACGCCTTCCGGAGGTATCCTCACGTTCGGGTCAGTCTACGGCGGCAACAGGGCATTAGATGACGTTGACGACCTCAATAGTCGATTACGCGAAGGGTCTGAGTCTTGGTATTTCATTTTGGCGTGCCCGGCGTCGATCTTGGTTGCCCGTATGGCTCACCTATGGGGGCTGTCGGATGTTCCGTGGCTGGATGCGCTCTTTGGGTCACCACAGATGATCGAGGGCAGTATCGGGGACGGCCGACCAATCGCGGTCTTGAAGGACCCGGGACTCGTGATTGGATATACTCCGCCGTGGCTGTTTAGCCGAAAGATTTACCCGCTGCCGTCTGACGGTACCCTGGATGAGACCTTCCTACAGGTGGTGCGTTTTGCGGAGCAAAGTATGGAGGATGGAACAATATGGCAGAAGGACCGCCACGAAGATTCTAGCCGCCGGTGGCTCGCAGAGATTTCCATCCCTTCAGGCGTGAAGGTGGCAATGAATCTTGTTTTCGAGCGGCTAGCGTCTGAAAAAGTTCCGTTGGCGGATAGAAGGGGGGGACTCCGGAGGAGGCTTGGTATTTGCACACCATACGAGGAGTGGAATGTCGAGGGTCCTTTTGCGAGAAGAGAGGAAGAGTGGTCTGAGGAAGATGAAGGAACGGATCTGGGGCTAGAGGGTGATGAGGCGTAGGTGTGGAAGGAGTTGAAGAGAGGAGCGAATTTTGCAGTGTACAATTCATCATTCGTGGTGGACTGGCCCGCAAAGGGGGCCGGAGAAGGTGTTGCAAAGTAGAGGGCACGCACTAGGCCTAAAGGATTGATAGAATCAAAACGGATGTGGCAGAGGGTGGGTGACCCCTTTGGCTCTATTATATACGAGTGCGCGGGAGTGGTAGGGGTCTCGTATCGGGCCTCCTGGATGTTGTGCTACTGCTAATTAGGGGGCACCCGTGACGAAAACGAAGTCCGTCAGACTGATCAAAGGATGATCAGCCTCAGGGTATCCACCTCCTTTGTGACTGTTGGTAGGAGTATGTACTCCTGTAGGCTCGGAGATCTCCAAAAGAGGTGAACAATGATCCCTTATATCAGAGGAAGCATAATCTATTGTGCACGAAGAAGAAAGGAATCTATCTGCTAGAGAGGGAGCAGGAGGGAGGCTATATATACACGACCCAGATCACCAAAGGGCCTTTCCCCTGCTCCCAGCCTCCGCGGGCTTGCGGGTCCTCGGATCCGGCTCTCTCTGGGCTCTACCGATTGCCTGCACAGGCCAGTGCAATCCAACAGTAACAAAAAATATATTTGCTTACTTTGGCCATTTAACACTTCAACGTGTGTTAATTGCCGAAAAGTATTGTCTCTTGACAATAACTGGTGCCTTCCATGGCCCATAGGGCTTTGGTTATCTAACCTAAAGGTGCTCGATGCCACTTGGCGCTTGCTTGACCTCCCGGAAGACCTTTTTCTTGTTGTTGGCTTTTGAGAGACCGCCCTCGAGCATTTTTATCAAAGAAACGTGCCATCCAAATCGACGAGCATCCGTAGCCAGCATCGCTTGCCATGCATCAATCACATCCCCCGCCTCCACATCTCTGCCGCCTCGACCCCCCGCCGGAGACCAAGCGTTAGCGTCTCCCCCACCAAGTCTCACGCCTTGAGCTCCAGGCCCTTCCTCTCGGTCAACTTGAGGAATAGCTGCGGCTTCTCCCAGACCGCGAAGCTGCGCTGGACGTCAAGCCAGTCCTCGCCGGTGCCCTCGGCCAGCTCGAGGTCGAAGCGGAGCAGGACCCGCGACGCGACCAGGCGGATCTCGGAGTAGGCCAGGTTTTTACCGATGCAGTCGCGCGGCCCATGGCTGAAGGGCTTGAAGGCGGCCTTGGAGTCGCCCATGGCGAACCGCGGCTCGTACAGCGGGTGGCCGGCGGGGAGGAACCGCTGCGGCCGGAACTCGTCTGGGTCCACAAAGTTGTCCGGGTTGTGGAAGGTCGCGATGGGGTAAACGTGGATGAGGGTCTGGTGGTTGTGGTTGCCGGTGCTTGTTAGTTTATCATCAAACTACCAGGTGCCGAAGCGAGGGTTGAAGAATGGTGGAAGAAAAACGTACATCCTTGGGGACAAACTCGCCGTTGACCACGGCTCCGGGTGACACGCGCGGCGGGATCTCGGCAGCGGGCGGGTGGAAGCGCAGGGCCTCCTCGATGCAGGCGTGCAAAAGCGGCAGGGCCTTGGGGCCGGCGGATCGCAGGTTGACGTCGGCCTCGCTGGAGAAGGCAGCGCGCACCTCGGCTGCGACGGCGTCGCGGATGGCGCGGTTGCGGGGTCGCGATAGCATATAAAGCAGCACCGACATGGTGGTCCCCGTGGTTTCGCTCCCGGCCAGGATCAGGAGGAAGGCGTTGAGCTCGAGCTCCTCGTCGGTGAGCCCGTCCTTGTCGCTGCCCTGCTTTTTCATCATGTAAGTGAAGAAGTCGCGTCGGGGGCCGGACAGCTGCGTGGCGCCCGCGGCCCGGGCCTCGGTGCTGATGTTGGGCTCGGGCCCCAGGGCCATGCGGGCGCGCGCCTTCTCGCGCGCGTAGGTGTGGTTGTTCTGGTTGGCCTTGAGCGAGCCGTCCGGGTCCAGCGCGGCCAGCACCTTGAGCGGGCCCATGCTGAGCCAGAAGCGCGCCAGGGCGCCGCCGCGGATGCCGTGGAACATGTTGCGAACCCAAGGGTGGTAGTCGCTGCTGCTGAGGCTGCCGAAGGACTCGCCAAGAGCCAAATCGCCGATAATATCAAAAGTGATGTAGTTCAGCCAGTCCATCATGGGGATGGGTTTGGAGCCGCCCGCGGCGGTTTCCGCCAGGCGGCGGATAAAAAGGTCGACGTAATGCTGCAAAATCGGCTCCTGGGCCGCAAGGGCGCCTTCGCTAAAGGCGTGGGCGAGCTGGCGGCGGTGGCGGCGGTGGTCGTCGCGCGTCGGGGCGCCGATGAGGCTGCGGTGATCGCCGGGGAAAAAGCTGCCGACGACCTTGTGGAATTCGGTAGCGTCGCCGCCGGGCCGGTGTGCGAATACATCGGGGAACGCGACGGAGCCGTCGATGGAAATGCGGTTGGGGCCGATCCGCACCACTCTGCCGTATTGTTTATGCAGACGCTGCGCCCGCCGCGCCATGCTGCCCGTCACGAAGCTTTGGAAGTTGAAAAAGAAGTCCGAGACGGTGAGGTCCAGCGGCCCGGGGTACTTGGCCAAAGGGTGCAACCAGATCCGGTACACCACGAGACAGACGCTGTATAAGACCAACTGCCATCTTTTGCATCAGCTTTGGAACTCAGGGGACATGGGGCAACACCAGGAGTATGGGACTACTTACGCCGGCCGCCAAACCAACGGCGATGTTGGGCAGCGTCAGCAGCATCCCACCGCCGCCGAAAAGCGGCACGATCTGGGCCGCGCCAATGGACGGCATCTCTGCTGATACCTGGCCTGGACTCTTCTTGAATCTCTTTTGGTCGTCAGGCGGCCGGTCTGTTCTCCTCTTGGTCGTTTCTGTTGCCTAGGTAGGAGCGATGATGGGATGAGGAACGAGAGTTGAAAGGGGAAAACCCCCCATCCTCTGCCGTCATTTTATACCGGCGCCATTGCTTTTCCCCGACACACACCACAGACACCTGGGACCGGGACTCGGGACGAATCTTGCGGACCGCAGGCCCGGGCTGTCAACGTTAACCCCTCATGCAGGGACGGGCCGGCGGCAACGTCCAGAACTCCGACGGCTTACATACTTGCGTAGGTAGCACTGGCATGGGGCTCATGCCGGGGCCATCCCGGACCCGGGAGGATCGCGCGCACCAATGCCGCCCGAGCATCGCCCAGCTGCAAGGAGGGCGGGTGATAATGCAAGACCAACCAGGGCGATTCCCTGCTGCGGGATTCCCGCTCGCCCGCCCGCACCATGGCACACGCACACGGCACTGCAAAGTGATGGGGACCTACCTCAAACGAGACAAAACGGGAAGAAAAGAAAAAAAGAACAGGCAAAGGGAGAGAAAAAAAAAGCCGAACCGGTGAGGGATCGTGTTCGCCCTACACGTGTGCAGCATGGGCGTCCATTGTCCTTGGCTCAACACAGGATCGCATCAATGTATCCCGTACGTCCTTCGCAGTAGGCACCTCTATGGGCGAACCGGCCCACATACACGACCACAGAAAAAAGTCTCCGCGGTTCATCCGTCTCGCCGGCACGGCACTAACGCAGCCGATAACATCCCAGGACCCATCCCGCGGGCTTTCCATCGATGCCCGAACCCGACCGAGTCATTGCGAGGATTAATCCCGACCGTCGCTTGCTGGGCGAGGTGGGGGGTCCACGGACTCTCGGCCCAAGAAAAGCAAGAGCAAAGCCTGCAGCGCGCCCCCACGGTGGCTGCGCCTGAGGAGGCCAGTGTGTTTGTTGCCCGCCATGATACTCCGAGGTGGAATTTTTTTTTTTTTTTGTCATGGTTTTGCGCTCTTGATTCTTATCCCTGCCCGCGCTGATGCTGGCGTCATTGGAACTTTATACCCAATGATACACAGGTTAGGTATCCAGATAAACATAAGCATACGGCTCAAGCAAAAGCTACGCTAACCACGCAAGTAGCATGCCGTTTTGCGATCTCACTCGCGGTTCCTCTTCCTTGCCGACAAGAGTGGCGCGTGCCTATTTGAGCTAGCGCAACTTGAGCTAGCGCGGGGGGCACGGGGTCGGGTCACCCCTGGACCAGGCCCCGTCCAGGCACAGAATACCTGACCTGGCACCTCAATGTTTGAATCTGCCGCTTGAATCGGAGGCTGAATCCACCCAATTTTGGCAACAGCGACTTCTCTATTTGAAAGGATTGAAGTGAACCCATTGAAGCCACCTGACACTCGGTTCGCTCGTTACGTTGAACCGATTCAATAGATTCACACTCACCAAGGTAACTACCAATTCAATTGACAGCCACAGTCAGTCAGCTTCAGCTCTGACTATAAAGCCGACCTCTTATCAGTTCTCCGCCAGCACGGCTACAAGAGAAACCGCGTTCACAGACATCTGGCTTACAGCCGCGCACAGAGGCCTTGTAATTAACACAAAATGTGGACCAGATACACCTTTTTGGTCCTTGCGACGCTCCTTGTCGCCTCGGCGACGGCAGAAAATCTACTAGAGAGGGACTCGGCAACAAAAATCAGCAGCACATCCTCATCATCGTGCTCCGGCCTGCCGGCTTCTGCTACCTGCGCGACAGTCACACACACAATCACTTGGTGCTCTACTGCAGCAGCCACGACTATATCGGCCGTCACGACGCCTCCCGACAGAAACGATGGCTACTATCACCACGGAACCGGATCCCTGGGTTCCACTACTACCGCCAACACGACGTGGCACACGGGTGGCCACGGCCCTCCGGCCAGCACGGGCACGGGAAGCCCAGGAACGACGCCGACGGTGAACGGCACGGGCGGGAGAGCAACTTCCACCCCTTCCAAGACGCCGCCGGTCACCGCTGGCGCCGGTAGAGAGGGGGTCGCTTTGGTCCTGGCGCTGGGTGTGCCGGGCCTGGTTGCGATGTTTGGTTGAGCCGCATAAGCGGTTTTCCGGGCTGGTGATATCCAAGAAGAGTGAAGTTGACGGCATTCCATAGAGAAGAACTCTGGGAGGTCGTAGGGCAAGTAATGCGAAATGCATCCTTGTATTATTGGAGAGTGAAAGTAGGGCAGCAAATACCTCACTACTAACTCAATTTATCATACCATTCCCTAGCTACCCCCTTTCCATGTTCGTGCGTCTCGGCCATAGTCTCCGATGCTCATCCGTAACAGCAGTCTGCGGTCGGCGATAGGCTTGGGAAATCCCAATAACCAGGCGTAAATTCCTCGACCAGGTCCACCCTGAAGCCCTCTTTGACAACTCGATGACCTGCCTGGTGGTTTCGTCCGTCATGGCGCCGGGGCCACAGGACAGCACTGTGGTCTGTAGTCCAGATTCTAGCGAGGACCTAAACACGGTCCCTGTTGGTAGGAGTGGTACTCCTGTTGGCCCCAATGGGGGCCGGGCACGGAGATCTCCCAAGAGTGACGAACACGGATCCTACTGGTTGGTTGGATCCTCTATTGTGCGCGTGAAGAGGAAAGGGATCTATCTGCTAGAAGGGAGGGCAACGAAGCCCCTTATATACATTGCCAACAGGGCTTGGCCCTCCAGGTCACGGGGGCCCCATGGGCCCCGGAGGGCCCGGGCCTCCCAAGCCTTCCTGGCTTCCAGATCCCTTTAGTGCATGCGCCGGAATAGTGCTGGAATAATAATCCAACAGTCCCAATGTCTATCCTGCCGGCCCTGGCCGCCCCGACGACGGCCGTCGTGGTGTTCACGCCTCTCTCGGGCTTCTCCGCGCTATCGGGCTCGACTGGAGACTCAAAGATGGCGTCAGTGCGGAAGAGCAAGTACTCGGCACCCTCTGCGTTCACGAAGAAGTTGCGCTGCACGTCCATCAGCGCGGCCTCCCGAGCTGACAAGGCGAGCACGAAGCGCTGCGCGCGCTGCGGCATGACAACGCCGCCGCGCCGGCCGTCGTCGCCCCCAGGCACCTCGCCGCGGCCTGGGTGGTTCTGACTGGCGGCGGTGCCAGCAAGGGGGTCGGTCTGTCCCGCGCCGCGCTAGCCTGCAACGCCGAAGGGGTGGCTTTCTCAAAAAGTTGCCGACGTGCGGAAAGCAGAGGAAGCTGCGCTAGCCCGACCCGACGCCCGAGATGACGTGGGGAAAGATGGTGAGCTGGACGACGTCGCTGCCCGGAATCCTTTCTAGCACGGCCATCGAGCTGCCTAGTCGGTTGAAGTATGCGACCTTGACAGAAGTGTGAGACTCGTCACTGCAGAAAGCGAAGGCAATATAGAGCCGGACCTGGTAGTCAAAGTCACACCCAAAATGGGGGAAGATGTGGTACCAGCACTCAACCAAGGTCACAACGACGGGGACGATGTGAAGGCCTAGGAACGATTGTAGAACATGGCTCGGATCAGAAGGACGGTGACGCCCGCAGCCAAGCACATGGTGACGGTTGCGGTGACCCCCCCAGTACTGCGACGGCGAATGTTGGCCTTCAGTCTTGGCCCGGCCTGAAACACAACACCCGAGACACATGTAGAATGGCTCTGCCTTGGCCGCATAGGCTGACACTCCGTCATATTCTGGCTAGAAGTACCCCAGCGTGTGCACGATGGAGTGAACGACGACCTGCAGCGTCGCGACGCCCGCGGCCCAGCGATGCAGGGTCAGGAAGGCCAATTGGCTCCACCCCGTCACCGCGACCAGGGGCATTGTTCCTGCCGGTAAAGAGGATGGCGATGGCCATGTTGACCAGGCTCAGCGCGCCGACGCGGTTGCCCACGTACACGCACAGTCCGAACTCGGCCGAAAAAACTAGAACGTTGGCCTGGAAGCTGGCGGAGTTAATGGCTAACAATACGACGTTGAGGACGACAAAAATGCCGATGAAGATGCCGACCGCGCGGCCGGGCACATGGTTCAGCTGTCCGGGGAGGCGGCTGCAGACGGCGGCTGTCGACCAATGGAGGCAACAACACACGCGCTTGGAGCTTGGCCCAACGGGACAATGTCTGGAGGGCTTCCTATAACCCGAGAATCGGTGCTGTGGCAAAATACACGATGCTGCAGACCGGGCAGATGCCAATGGTGACAAATACAACGACAAGCCTGCCAGTGTTTTATCGCATAGAGGTACATACTGCCTGCTAGCCATGGCAGCGCATCAAGAGAAGTGCGGGAAAGGGGGCGTACGAATAGACCGAATGTAGATACTGCTCTCTGGCAAAGTCCTTGTTTGTGCCGCGGGTCGAGGTGTATAGTTCTTCGTTGACGAAGCTCGTGACGTTGAGCTAGGTGTCGTTGGAAGCGACCTCGACGGCGGGGATTTTGACAGGCAGGCTCTCCTGGAGGGTGGGCGAGGATATGCCGGTAACAGCGTAGGCGCTGAAGCGCTGGTCCTGCATATCTGCGGGGTATGAGTCTGCGCCGCACCGTCGAGGACACCGTCTGGGGCCAGGGGATGTTGGAGGCGCGGCACTCGTCACTCGTTATAGGCATCGGCGTGTCCATGTCCGTACCGCTCATCCCACTCGTCCCGCCCATGTGACCCATGTCCATCCCCTCGAAGATCGTGCAGGCCAGCCACAGGGAGGACAGAGAGTCGCGGCATGCTTGGCAGCACAAGTCCTCGTGCAAACCGATGCCGAAGCCAACGAACGATGCCATCTTTGCCTGCATTGACTTGGCCGGCTACAGAGAGGAGAGGGAAAGGGCCATCGCCCAAAACAAGCACATTATGGCTAGAGCCTCCTAAGTTTTGCCAGGATTGCGATGCTGGACTCGAAAAAACAGGCCCGCACGCGTAGAGGCCCCAAGTCGGTAATGCCATCTGGCTTTGCTAATAGGAAGAGGGGCGGAAGAGGTAGGAAGGTCG
This sequence comes from Falciphora oryzae, assembly GCA_000733355.1. NCBI lineage: Eukaryota > Fungi > Ascomycota > Sordariomycetes > Magnaporthales > Magnaporthaceae > Falciphora > Falciphora oryzae. The sequence goes on from JNVV01000025.1 coordinate 439,411, forward strand.
AGATGCAAGGCGAAGCTCAGGGCTCAAAAAGGAAGAGCGTACGTAGAAACTGCCTCGCCAGGGGGTGCGCTTGTGGAGCCCTCTCTCCAAAAAATCACAGTCCCCAGGTATATGCCGTCCATACCAGCAGCCACCCGGTGTGCGCGTGTAAGCGGGCAGGTCGCCGTCTACGGCACGGCCAATTTAGCTTGACGGCCCGACAGGTCAAGCAACGATGTACCAGTGCCCCCTGCCTTGGCGCGACGTGACATCGAAGAAGGGTGGGTTGTTGAGCGAGTTTGCGCCGCAGCCAATAACGAGAGCAAACTTGCTCACGCATGCCAGGGTTGGGCACACGGGCGGGGTGCGCGTACTGGATGCAGGATCCCGGCTGGAATGCTTCGAGCAGAACCGGCAGCCCTCGGACTGGACTAGACGGCCAGCCCCTGGTCTAGACCACGAGGCGCTTCTCGAAATCGACGCTCACTGGTTCACGACGAGTCGCGCACATATCGTGGGGACTACCTAGCCTAGCATGGTAAAATACCGGACGGACATGATGTGTACGGTGTCACTGCAGACGGGATGGCTGAGGCGAGGGCCTGTGATGCATCGGGGCCATGTGAGCAAGTATTCGAAGGAAGGGGATGCTAGATCTGACCCGAGCAAGCTGGTCTAGAACATGCAGTTCTCTTTCTCTACGATATCTGCCTAGAAAAGGAGAGACCCCGCGTCCTTGAAGACATGGTGACAGGCACTAGGAACTGCCACTTCCTAGCATGGACGCCGCAGTTCTCCTGACATTTGATCCGATCTTTGGAGAAGTACCTGATATGAACGACGTTTTTTGTGTTTCTATCCTGGGCGCAGGACCGGCAGGGTTCGCTCTGGCCGCGGACCTGGAAAGACATGGCACACGGACACTCCTTTACTCGCATCCATCGCACCTCCAGCATTCCTTGTCGGTTCAGCAAAAGGGGCACCTCAGGGTCGAGGGTGTTGTGGAAGGTGTCGTGAACCTGAGAATCACCACGGATATAGGGGGTGTCGTTGCCTTCTCCCACATCATCGTCTTGGCCGTTCCCTCGAGCGGACAGGAAACCATACTCCAGCAGCTTCGACCGTACGACCTGCGATATCACACCCTAGTCGCCGTTCCGGGAAACCTCTTCTCACTCGTCAAAGACGCCGGGATCGAGACGGGCAACGTGCTCGAGACCAACCTGTCGCCGTACTCGTGCCGGATGGAAAACGGGACGCTGCAGCTGTACGGCAAGAAGCGGTGCGTCTTCATCTCGGCGCTGCGCAACGACGCCGTGCGGCCCGACGAGATCCAGGCCGTGTTCCCCGGGGTGCGGCTCAAGTGGTGCAGCAGCGTCGTCGAGGTGTGCCTGTCCAACATCAACGGCGTCTTCCACCCGCTGATGCTGCTGATGAACGCCGGCCGCATCGAGGACACGGCCGGCGACTTCTTCCTCTACCGCGACGGCCTGACGCGCTCCGTGGCCAACGCCATGGAAGCCGTCGACCGCGTCCGCATCTGTATAGGCGCCGCGTTTGGCCTGCGCCTGCGGAGCGCCGTCGAGGTCTCCAACGAGTGCTACGGCCAGCGCTTCGCTGATCTCGTCGACCTGGCCCGCCACTCGCCGCCGCACAACAGGCTGCGCGCCCCCGGCGACATCCTCAACCGCAACATCTCCGAGGACGTCCCCGACCTGCTCGTCGCCTGGCACGGCCTTGCCGAGAAGCTCGGCATCGATGCTTCTCCCATCTCCGCGGTCATCGTGCTTGTCGAGATGGCTACGGGTGTCAGCTACGCAAAGACGGGCAGGAATCTGGAAAAGTTGCAGCTGGAGGGTATTTCGAGGGAAGAGCTGATCGCGCGTTTTAGCCCCGAGGTTCCGCAGCAGCATGAGCATCAGCAGCAGCAGCAGACTCGACTCTGACGTGTGGGCGCAGGGCGAACCTTGTAACTACCTACCTACAGTTCTACTTGATTTACACGCAGCGCCCGTAGCTTCGCACCATAGAGACCGAAAATGCATGGTATCGGGGCAGTTACCAGCGCCAGACACGCAAGGAGAGTGTTCCCCCAGCCCCAGCCCAGCGAACGATACAAGCCCAAACCGCTCAGAGGGAGCAGCGCCCCCACAAGGCCCCGCAGGACCGCGTTTGCGCCCACAGCGCTAGCCGCGTACTCCTCAAAGGCATCGATCAAGTAGGTCTGGATGCCCGCAAAGATCAAGATGGAGCCGAATCCTGTGATTGCGGTGCCGATCAGCGGCAGCGTCCAGTGGGCGCCGCTGTCGATTCCCCAGCCGTACACGAACAGGCCGGCGGGAAATGTGAGTGCGCCAGGCAGCGTAATTATTAGAGGCAAGCGATCCTCAGGCGCGACCGTCTTCCCGGCAGCTGCTCTCCTCTGCAGGTTCCAGTCACTTATGGTGCCCAGATAGAGCAGTCCCAAAAGGGTGCCGAGGCCACCGGGAAGAAAGACCAACCCGGCCGCAAACGTCGAAAAGTTGTAGACCTCGATGAAGACAAAAGAGTATGTCGCAAAAAGGAGATAGAGGGTGCCGTAAAGCATGGAAACGTAGGAGCAGAGGACGGTTACCATGGGGCAAAACAGAAGCAGCCTCGACGGCCGCGAAATACTCCTTTTGAAAAGCTCGGCAGGCGGTATTTTAAGTGCAAGTTTTGACTGGTAGCGGTGGTTTCCGGTCTCCTTTCGCAGTTTTGCTGCCTTGTGCTCGAGCAGTACCGGTGCATAGGTCTCTCGAAAGACAGCAAAGCCCAGCAATGTGACGGCAGTAAGCTTCGTGGACACGGATTAGCAGAAGGAGATGGGGGAGCGGATAGAAGCCAAGCATAAACAGTAAACAAAAAGTACTCACCACCATAGCCAGTATCCAGAACATCCACCGCCACCCCACCGTCGCAGCCACCTTGCCGCCGATGATAGGACCAACCGTGGGGCCAAGGATGGTGCCAACGGACCAGATAGACACAGCCTTCCCCCTCTTCTCGCGCGGCATCAAGTCGGCGATGGTGCCGGAGCCGATGGTGATGGTGGCGACGCCGACGAAGCCGGAGAGGAACCTGAACGCCAGGAGGGCTGGGGCAGAGGGTGCGAGGGCGCAGGCGGCGGTGAGGGCGACGAGGAGCACGTTGGTGGCGTTGTAGACGGGCACGCGGCCGTACAGCTCGCTCAGCGGGGCGAGTAGGAGCGGGCCGCACGCAAAGCCGAGGACGAAAATCGACACGACAAAGGTCGCAAAGGCGTCAGAGTTGGTGCCGAGGTCGGCCATGACCAGCGGGACGGCGGGCGCCAGCATGGTGGAGACAAGAGGTCTGGGTCAGATGATCATCAGATGGCAGATCTCTCAAAAGTAGGTACCGGTTGGGGTTGGTATCGGGGTAGGTGCCCAGGTAGCGTGGCTAGCTTGTGCAGGGGAGGGTCCACTCACACCAGGAAACTGACGAAGGAGACGGTCAGAATATTGAGCCATCTCCTGCGGAAAGACCAGTTCAATGGGTTGGCAGGGTCCTCGTCCTCTGGCTCGTCCCACGAAACTAGGATTTCGGGGCTGTCTTGGCTGGGGGTGGGGGTGGAAACGACCTGCTTCTCCAGGGAAAGTGGTGTTATCGACGGTGAAGCGTCCGAGGACTCAACGTCCCCTCTGTCAACCATATTTTCGAGTAACTTGTCTGACGGGGCTTTCTACCCGACGGGTGGAGCGGATCCGGGCGCGTTGACTTTTGGGAATGTAAGCAGTGCGTAGGGTTGGGATGTGATGAGCCTAGTATAGGAAAAGAAAAAGAAATTCCCAGTCGATATCAAGTATAGCTGAAAGGCTACTGAGGTTTGGTGATGAATACCTATTTAGTAAATAAATACCCAGGTCGACGTCATTGATGGAGCTGGCAGGCCGTGGGGGCATCGAGAGAGCTGGTCGACATCAGTCCTTGTCTCACCCCACAGCGGACCCGCTTCGAAAATTGCCCGATTTGGCAGGCGCAACTTAGGCCCTACTTCAGGCCTACATGCCCACGATGCGCTGGCTTCCAGCGCCAACCCCACCTGAGAAGCCCCTGCCGCTTCAGCCATCCTTCTCAAAATTGCTCATCGCGCGGGACCTTTGATACCGGTGCGTGGTCCGTATTGACCCGACTGCCAGCCAAAACCCCCTCGTAGCTCTGGACGTCCAGGGACGAAAGAGAAACACGGTGTGATGATACCCCTGAAAATCGCTCACAAACGGGACCCATCAGCCGCGGTGAGGCCACTGGCAACACGCACCGCGGTGCCTTCTTTTTAATATGCAGATGTGTCTCGTAGACGAGCAAGATTCCACGAAAAACCCCGTAGACGTGACCGTGCTCCAGTTCCTAGCCCTTTATCCTCTGGTAGCAACAGTGACCAACAGCTCCATCTCCATCCGAATCCCGTCCTCGGTAGTAACCTTGTCCCACTCCCGCCGCATCTCCTCCCGGGCCATGGGGCGCAGCTCCAGCGGGATGCCGCCGTACGTCTTGCCGGACGAGCTCGTGTCCAGCCACTCGATCATGGCGTCCCCGTCCTTCGCCGTCTTGACGATCTTGTTGACGACGATTTCACGCTTCGCGAACCCGGCGTCGTCCAACAACGCCTCCATCTCGCGCCTCGTGACAAACTTAGGCCCGCCGCCGCCGTCCGGGTAGGCCGAGTACGGCTCGTGCGAGAGCACGTCGGCCTTGATCTTCTCGTGCAGCGCCACGAAGTCGCCCGAGCCGCCCGAGATTCCCAGCCGCCCGCCGGGCCGCAGCACGCGCGCGAACTCGCGCACCGCGCGCCCCTGGTCCGCCACCCAGTGGAAGGTCGAGTTGACGTAGACGGCGTCAAAGCTGGCCGCGCCGAAGCGCGACAGGTCCTCGGCCCGACCCTCGTGGAAGACCAGGTTCGGCGACGAGGCGGTGGTGTAGGTTTCAGTGGCTAGCTTGATGCGCTCCGGGCTCGGGTCGATGCCGACCACGCGCCCGGACTCGCCGACGAGCTTGGCGATGTACGCCGTCAGGTTGCCGGGCCCGCAGCCGACGTCGAGGACGTGCATGCCTGGGGCGACGTTGAGCCTCCCGAGTAGGAAGAGGCCCGCGTTGGACTGGGTGTCGTTGTTGGAGACGTATCCCCTTGCCAGCTCCTCGGTGTCAGCCATGGCTGTCGTGTGGTGGGATTGGTAGATTTTGCAGGAGAGATGTGGTGCCCGTCCCTCCGCCACGGGATGGTGCGACCTGGCCCAGATGCATCTTTTGAATCACTTCCAGAGGTGGTGTTGGGCCAGCGTGTACCTCCTTGATGACACAGGCGGAGGCGTTGATGTGACTTGGGGCGTACGTCTAAGGAGGCGGTGGGGTGCGTTTAACAACCATTAACGGGGTGCGGGTATTATCGAGGAGAGTCGAATTGAGCAAGTTTTTGTTTCCATTGGGTTTCCACCATGTTCCCGCGCAGCACGTTAGGAAGGGAGCCCGCGCCAAGGAGGGTAGGTCTAACTTTGTCTGGAGAAGGGAAAAAAAAAAAAAAAAAAAGGGTATGTTCCGAAGCCGTGCCTGCTTGCCTGGTATAACAAATGACTTCCATTAGTAGCTTCTCGCCTGACATGTGGTCGTTATTTTCCAGCACCTTTTGTACTCTGTCCCGAGCCCTTGCGTCAACGTCCTGCCGGCGGCGGCCTGGGCTCTCGTGAGAGGACATCAGCACACCAGTACCTATCCTTGCGTTCTGGGTCGTACGGGTATTTCGAATGCGCCCAGATCATCGGCATAATGTCCTAGGAGGATGTCTATGGTCACGGCCGGCCTGCTGCGTAAATACATATCTTGTGTTTAACATGATGAGCAACGCCTGCCTCGCAGCGCTATTCGGTGCTTGTATCAGGCCTCGGCCACGGAGTGGCCCACCTCGGCCATCAACGGCTTCGTGGCGGCGACATGGACCCAGGCCATCCGCCGTCTGACAGGCTGCGGCACATGGCCCGAGCCCCTGGCCACCCCGGCTGCCGGTCCCAGTCGAGGCGGCGGAGTAGAGACGAATGCACCTTGACAATTCGCGGAGGAAGACGCTGCGTCGGCTCGCGGACCCGGGCCGCGACCATGCCGATTCGTGTACCGCATCCTTCCGCAGCGGCGAGGCGAAAGGCTTGCCGGATTCAGGAAGGATCACTGGACCGTCAAGTCCAGCCACCCCCTGTTCAGCCACCACCTCCAATCAGCGGCTCCGGGCTCCTCGGCCCGCCTTTGCACGACCTGCACGCCCAGGCGCTGCTGCTGTCGAAGCGCATGGACACAAGAAAGTTTGGATGACATCCAATGGAACTGACTCAACAATGGGGCGACGTTGTTGGGCTGGAATTCCAAGGGAATGGTCGAGGTGGGTCTGGGGTCCCAAGGGGATGGGCCCGCAAGGGATGATATCAGAATGCAGAAGAACAAAAAACTCGGAGAGGCTCGGGCTCGGGCTCGGGCTCGGGCTGGCTTCCCAACGGTCCTGCCGATAGTGCGACGCCTGCAGCGTTTTAGCCCATCATGGGAGCCAAGATGGTCCCAAATTAGCTGCGGTAATTTCCACATATCGGGGCCTTTCTGACCGCCGCTGCAAGCTTTCGCATACTAAACTCAATGTGATTTAGCTGGGTCCAAAACGCAAACTAATGACCAGATGCGTGCAAGATCCCGGCTCCAACGATGCGGGGGTACGAAACGGTGTTTTAATTAGGTGGCTGCGTGCCTGATAGACCCGAGCCCTTGGGTGCGCCGATACCCTACGCGTCGTTGGCTAGCTCCAAGCGCAGGGCAGGCCCAGCCTGGGCGATCGGGAGATCCCTCCAACATCCCGATCATCTTCAGCTCCGAAGTGGAGCGCAGATTGTCCTGAGCACTTGGGGATGGCGAGGCGAAAGACCTACCCATTACGTCAATGATTGTGATCTGACTCGATATACTTCTCCTGCAAAATTACCGCTGGGTCAAATCTTGATGGTCAAGGAGGTCTTTGCCAAGAACTCAGCCTCATGTTCACAGACCTCCCACCTGACCAGATTACGCCTCTTCCGGCAGGGAAGATGTTAGCTCGACGGGTGGGCGGGATGTACATATAGCTTCCCGGCTCCCGCCTCTGGCTTCTTGCTCTAGCTTCTTCTGGCTCAGTGGCGATCTCCCAGGGACAGTCTCACCATTAGTCGTTCGCTTTCAAAATCCCAATCGCGCTTATCTCAACATGGTCTACTCCCACTCCAAGACCGCCGTCGCCTGCGCCCTGCTGGCCCTGTCGGCAACGGCTGCCGCCAGGCGCATCGACGAGAGCGGCTTCGCGCCCGAGGACATCATCGTCCGGGATGTTGCCGTCATCGGCGGAGGCGCCTCCGGGTCGCACGCGGCCGTGCGGATCCGGGACTCTGGCAAATCGGTCGTCGTGATCGAGACCAAAGACCGCCTGGTAAGCCAACTAGTTGTCCCGGAAACGATCTCTTCTTTGCTGGAGCTAACGTCCTTCCGCAGGGTGGCCACGTGGATACCTACAACGACCCGCGAACCGGCGCCGCCGTCGACTTCGGCGCCCTGGCGTACCTAGACCTCCCCGGCGTCAAGGAGTTCTTTGCGCGCTTCAAGATCCCCACCATCCCCGTGACCGGGTCGCCGTTCCAGAACAAGTACATCGACCTCAAGACCGGCAAGCCCGTCGCCAACTACCCGGCCTTCAGCGAGAACGCGACCCGGGCAGCCCTGACCACCTACGCCACGGTTGCCTTCCAGTACAGCAACCTCTTCTTCCCGGGCTACTTCGGCCTGGTCGAGCTGCAGAAGTCGGGCGCCCCCGTGCCCGAGGACCTGACCATGCCCTTCGGCCAGTTCGTCGCCAAGTACAAGATCGAGGCGGCCGTCCCCACCCTCTGGACCTTCGCGTCGGCCCTCGGCGACATGATGGCGGCCCCGACCGTCTTCGTGTTCCAGAACATCGGCGCCGTGCACCTGCAGCAGATCAACAGCGGCGGGCTCTTCCGCACCGCCAATAACTCGGCCCTCTACGACGCCGTGGCCCGCCACCTGGGCGCCGACGCCGTCATGTTCGGCAGCAGCGTCGCCGCGGCCGACCGGGGCGCCTCGGGAGTGACGCTGCTGGTCAAGAGCCGCTGCGGCAAGAACAAGCTTGTCAAGGCCAAGCGCCTGCTCGTCACGATCCCGCCGACCAAGGACAACATGGACCAGTTCGACGCCGACGCCGCCGAGAACGAGCTGTTCGCCAAGTGGTCCTACACCAACCTCCACGTCGGCCTCGTCACGGGCTCCAACATGCCCGACGGCATCAGCATCACCAACGTCGACCCGGACAACAGCACCCTGCACCTGCCCAAGGGCACCTACGTCGACCCCATCGCCTCGACCGGCGTCCCGGGCATCTTCCGCACCATGGTCGTCGGCCCCGCCGGCATGGGCGTCAACGCGGCCAAGGAGCTGGTGCGCTCGAGCGTCCGCGCCATCGGGGCCGCGGGCACCTTCGCCAACGTCAACGGGATCGACTTCCCCTCCTGGTCGGACCACGGGGCGTCGCAACTGCGCGTGTCGGGCGCGGACCTGGCCGGCGGCTTCTATCCCAAGCTGTACGCGCTGCAGGGGCAGAAGAGCACCTGGTTCACGGGCGCGGCGTGGGCTGCCGACTACACGTCCATCCTGTGGCTCTTCACCGAGAAGGCAATCCTGCCGGGGCTGCTGGCTGGGCTGTAATGCAATAAGGCAGCAAACACTTGTAGCTGCAGTTGGATTGTAAGATGGTGGGGATAATTATGGAGTAGATAGACTGGCAACACATAATAAAATCTCTTTTGTTGTACATGCATAGAGCAGATGGATAGGAGGCGGGCATGTCAAACCCCTGAACCTTTGTCGGGGATCGCTTGAACTGGTCTAGTCGGGCAAAATAGGGTTACAAGACATTGCCGTCAAGAATTTTCAGTACCGTTTTCTAAACAATCCCACGGTCTACGGTGACTCTTTCTGACCTAGTTCGCCTCAACCACAGCCTCTGCACTGACCATCCCCGTTGGATGGCCGCATGGATGTGGTACCCGTGGATTGACGAGGACAGCCCACCATTGGCAGACTCAAGATCTGCATTTCTGCTCGATGCAAACATCGTATGTTGGCATAGGGCAGGCTGACGATGGATCTGCAGCTGAAGTACTTGGCGTATGTGAAGGTATCTCGATCGAATGTTAACTGGATAAGCTCTACGTTTTCGGGGGCCATCAGGAGGGAAATCAGCCTATGTAGGACTTCGACGAACAAATGGAGGCGCTCTGCACGGTGAGATACCCTTAGGCTTTATATACACAGGTTTGTAGGGCGTTATCTCGGGATATGCTAGGACGACGGCAAGCTCCGTAATACTTATCTGGTCGGGCTTTGCACCCCTGAAGTATCCACCTCCTTGGTGACATTCGGCGATACAACGTCCGAATCGACACAAGTTCATCATCACCAGGGCCCTGACCGGTTGGCATGACACACCTTGTATGCAGGTACTACGAAGTATCGACAGACGCGGCGGTCATTCCTGTCCATTTCGTCCCTTCTTATGTCAACGTCCGTCGGCCCTATCAGTTGCTGACCAGCCGGGATCTAGATTTAAGCTCCCGCACTCGAGTCGTCTCTTCCAATTCCGCTTTCTTCCCCTTACTCCCATCACATCCTGATCCAATGGTCCCCTCACCTGATCCCCAAATCCAGCCGGCGCCTGCCCAAAATGGCTCGGAGCCAAGCATCGCGGGTCCGTCTCGGCTGCGCATCGCAGTCACCCAAGCAGAGCCTGGCTGGCTAGATTTGCAGGAGTCGGTCGACAAGACGTGCTTGCTCATCGCCGAGGCGGCCCAGCAGGGTGCCAAGATACTTGCGTTCCCCGAATGCTGGATCGCCGGATATCCGGGATGGATCTGGTGAGGACGGGACTGCCTTCTCCCTGACGGTAGGAACCACGTCTAATCGATGTGGCGTGCGCGCGGCCCCGCCAAACTACACAGGAACCGACCTGTCGATATGGAAATGGCGACGAGGTACATCAAGAACTCGCTGCGTGTAGAGTCCCCCGAGATGGGCCGCATCCGCCAAGCCTCCGCCGAGCACGGCCTCGTCGTCGTGCTGGGCTTCTCGGAGCGGGCCGGCGACTCGCTGTACATCTCGCAGGCCATCATCGATGGGGCGCAGCAGGGGCGTATCCTGTCGCACCGCCGCAAGATCAAGCCGACGCACATGGAGCGCACCGTCTTCGGCGACGCCTCGGCCGAGACCCTGGGCGGCGTCGTCGACACCGCGGTTGCCCGCGTCGGCGCCCTCGCCTGCTGGGAGCACGCCCAGCCGCTGCTAAAGTACCACATGTACACCCAGCGCGAGCAGATCCACGTCGCGGCCTGGCCCCCGCTGCATCCGCACCAGGGGCCCGAGCTGTGGTCCATGAGCAAGGATGGCACGTGAAATTCTCCCCCAAGTCGTCTGCTCCATTTGCCTCCCTGAGCGATGGCGATCCACCAGCCAGCCCGTCATCCCACTGACTTTTGTTTCTCGCAACAGGCGCCCGCACCCTCTCTCGCACCTACGCGATCGAGGCGCAGGCGTTCGTCCTGCACGCGACCTCGCTCCTGACCGAGAAGGGGATCAGTCGCCTCAAGACGTCGGGTGGTCTGCTCTTTTCCCTGCCGGGAGGCGGGACGTCGGCTATCTTTGGGCCCGACGGCAGACAGCTGAGCGAGGACCTGGACGAGCAGACGGAGGGTATCATACACGCTGATATCAACCTGGACGACATTCTTGGCGCAAAAAGCTTCGTGGATGTCTGTGGACATTACGGTCGGCCTGATCTGCTCTGGCTCGGTGTCGATCCCGAGATCAAACGGCATGTTCGCCCGGGTGCAGACGCCCAAGCACCTGCCAAATTAGGTCTGAAGTACCGCTGAATGGCACTGTATAGAAATAGGAGTTTTTCGAAGCAGTCGCTGCCCTCGGAGGGGACAAATGCGGGTCAAAAGCATACCCAACAGCACTACCTATTTAACAGAGGTATTAGTTCAATAACGGGTGACATAGCTGCAATCGGTTCCTCGCTGTGATATTCCTGTTTTGTATCATATGCTTCCATCATAACGGTGGTCCGTGATGGGTAACTAGTCCCTCGTCGGAGACGTCCCATCACCTCTGATCCCACCGCGGCCCGAGATACCGAGGAGGCTCTAGTTCTCTCGCTCTAGCGAGGCTGCACGGCTGCGCCTGGGACGCTTCTCCATCATGGCCGGCAGGTTCAGGTGCAGCAGATGGCCGCGACGACGGCGGACAAAGGTAGCCTGCAGCGCCCAGGCGAGGGCGATTCCGATGGCGCTAAACAGGGTTGGCCAGCGGAACTGATCGGGGCGCGAGAAGACCATGGTGGCAACGTAAGATAGTATCTCGAAGGCACCGTTGAAGGCCGACTCAACGGACGAGAAGACACCGCGATGCTCCTCTTCGACTTCCTGTGTTTGGGCGATAGCGATATCAGTTCAGTGATACGAAGAAGGCGGCAGTCTTGCGAGAAAACCTGAATAAAGGAGGGGATTATCAACGCTAACCTCTTGCACAACAGTCTGGGTGCACAGATCAAAGCCAATCAAGCCGACGCGACTCAGAATGGTTGAAACCACGAGCGCGGCCGCGGAGGCAACCGGTGCGAGACTGCCCTGCAGCCCCGCAAGCAGCCAAAAACCGGTAACGCCGAGGGCGAGCCAGCCGAGCTGCCAAGAGGCAAACCAAAGGCCCGCCCTAACGGGACCTATGCGGTGCGCCAGCCAAGGGGCGGCCCACGTGGCGGCGAACTCGAATGCGACCGAGGCAGCCCGAGACGTGCCGACGGCCGTGGACCCAAATCCGGAGGAGAGAAGGTAGGCAACCATGCGTCCAGAGAAGGAGAGAACCGTGAAGTACGTCATGGTCTGGGCGAAGGACGGCAGGAAGGCGGGGTGGGAGAGGTAGAAAGCAAAGTCGTGGACGCTCTTGCGCAGTGCGGCTCGCGCCTTCGCCAGGGGCTGCCGCGGTGCAGTGACCCCGCCTTCCAGCCCTGGCATCTCGGAAGGAGGGGAGAGGATCAGCTTGGGCCGCTGAAGATCAGGCACCTCGTAGTAGACCTGGATATTTGGAACAAACTTGGGGTTAGTTCTCTGTGGCACCAGCACATGTAGCAACGGACAAGAGAGTATCGAAGGACTCGCCTTGGAAATGTTGAGATACTCCACGGGAATCGAGGCTAAATTCATGGCAAAGTTGGCAATAATCGCGGCCCTGGTGGACGCTCCGTCGATGAAGGCGATGAAGACTGGGCCTGCAAGCTTGCAAAAGATGTCGATTCGCCTCATCTGCGAGTTCAGGACTGGCGCACAGCAAATAATTGGTGTCAGAAACACCTGAGAAGCACGAGACGGATACCAGACGCTTACCAAGCTTGGCCTCCACGGAGGCACCGGCGATAACGGGAGCCTGCCAGGATCTTGATGTGAGCGGGGGTGTCTTGACTACAACAATGGTAGAAACGGCATGGCATACCCAGTCCCTCTCAACCGCGATAAAGTTCATAACTGCTGAGAGTTTCTCGACGCAGGCAAGAATGCAGAGCAGAGCCAGCAGGCCATGGCGCGTGCTGGTGTCTAGATCTATCGCCGTGCTGCCAAGGATGTAGAAGACCGCACACGAAGTCGCCACAGCCAAGCGCTCCAGGACTGAGGCGGGAGGAGTAAAAGTCGCACTGTCAGCAGATACAAGGCATCTGGACGAGGGGGCAGGGTTCCAGAAACATACCAATGGACAAGCGCACAACACGCAGACGGCCGGCGCGGTCGACAAAGTGGCCGACAGCGGGGGCGAACAGGATTGCGGCGACTCCACGGGCCAGGGCGTAGATCGACAGCGGCAGCAGCGTGCCCGGGAACAGCGAGGCCAGGTACAGGACACTGCCAAACTCGAAGACGCGCGAGTTCCACGTGGACAGGAAATGCGACGCGTAGAGTCGCCGGCTGGTGGCGCGGAACGCCGTCGTCGCCGTCGCCGCGCCGTCGGTCACGCCATCGCCGGGCGGTGCCAGAAGCGGTGACCGCTCCCCGACCTCGGCGTTCGAGCCCTGGGCTGGGTCCTCTGCGTCTCGGGCCATTGCTTGGAGCGTGAGGGGTCTATTGGATACGGCGTAAGGGATACAAAAAATGATGACGGATTGGGGTCGGTAATGAAAGAATGCAAAATGGAGAGCAGTGCCGTCATCAATTCATGTTGTGACCATCGCTCCTGCCGCGGCTCGTGCAGCCGGTCAGTGGGTCCCCAACAATGCTACAGCGCGATCAATGCCCCAAGCTCCAGCATCCTCCAGCTTCTTTCTACCCACAGTGCCAGGCAGCTGCGATTGATTGAATCATTTCTTCTCTACAAAGCGAAAGAGGCTGCAAACAAATTCTCTAGACGCCTTCCATCCAGGCTCTCACAGCTCGTCGTGCGACCCTTCCCTGTCCTTCTCGATCCCCTTGCGCGACGCCGCCCGCTGCTCGCGGTTGATCTTGCGTTGCTGGCGCTCGAGCTCCCTGTGGTGCTGCTCCCAGAAGATGCGCGCCGCCCGCCCGTCCTCCGTCTCTTTAACCAGCCGCGCCTCGATCGTAAACTTGATGGCCTTTTTGCCCTCCTCCAGCAGCGCTCGGCTGTGGTCCGTCGGCCACGCCACCACGCAGGTCTCTTTTGCGCGCGATGCCATGTACTGGGCCATGTCCGAGAAGGCCTCTGTGAATCCAGGCTTGGTCAGTATTTTCTGCTAGTGATTGGCAGGCAGGAAGACTCGCCTTTGCATTTGCTCCCCTCGGCCACCCACAGCGGCAGGAATTGGTACAGCTCGCCCGGCGCCGTCACAAACACCTTTTCCTCGTCCGGCAGCGCCAACACGTCCTCGTCCAGCCCGACCTTGTCGTCCGGCCTGGGCCCGCCGGCCCTGCCTCCCGTCAACGCCTTGGGCTTCCTCAGCACCCTGAAGAAATGCCGGTTTCGGTCCTCCTCGGTGCTGCTCTCGTTCTCGACCCAGCGCCGCGCCAGCTCCGGCACGTCCTTCCACTCGACCATCAGGATGTCGCGCTCGCTCCCCTTGACGCTGACCCCGTCCCAGCTGCCCGGGTACACGCGACCCGTCGCCAGCGCCCGCACCGCATCCGCCCATGGCGCCAGCCCGGCCGGCGGGGCGTGGTCGAGGTCCGAAAATTTGTACTGCTGTGCGGGGAAGGTGACGGCGTGTCGGCACAGCTCGGTGAACTGCATCAGCTCCGAATTGTCGTACGGCCATGGCTTTTCCCACCGCCAGCCCGACACGGTGCCGTGCGTGGTGATGTCCCAGTTGAACGAAGCTACGGCCGGCGTTCCATGCAGGCCGACCAGGAGGACCCCGGTGGCCAGGGACAGAATATCGAAGTCCGCAAACCGCATTTCCTGATGAGGTGGGTCTGGCAGGACGGGAGAAACAACGTTGGCTGATCGCTTCAAGCGACCCTTCGAGCTCAAAGCCACCCAGCTTCATCCGACGGGGCGCGCTCAGATAAAGCATTTCCTCCTATGCTCCCTGATGACAGCATCACTGTCGCCCAAATGGTAGGGATGATTAAATAATTAATTAATTGCGCGGCTCGTGGTCGGCGGCATTGAGTCGCCGGTCACCTACTGCCGGCGGGAACAGGAAGTTATTATAGGCTAATTTCACCGGGCAAGATGCATAGCAATATAACACGTATCGCTTGCCTCTAGCCATTTTTTTCTGCTTCCTTGGACTTGCCACGAACCCTGATTATGACCAGGATTTAATTATGCTTCGTGAGATCGTACAAACGTGCCTGCAAAGGATCTTGCCTGCCAACCTAAACATCTAGGCGTGAGGATTACTGTAGAATTTGACAGCTGCCACCGCAAAGTCATTGGAAAGGTGCATAGGTTCGCCGCCCTTTCACGAAGCCCTCTCACGATGCATGACTCACCGCCATCCATTGTGTTCGCCAGACTGTGGCTTAACTAACAACCCGGGCAAACGTATGGTGGCCAGAAGCATGGTTGTCATAGGCTAAGGGCAATAAAATGAGGAGCAAGGACGGCTATCGGCCCTTCCCCAGGAAGCAATCGGGTGCCGACGTCCCCACACTGCAGGAAATCGAGGACAACCCCGGACAGATTGAGCAAATGGGATACGGTTGCTGAGAATCCCAAAAGCCTGAGCTATACTTGTTTCATCCAAAAGAACAAACGTCGTACGAGGTGGCTGATCGGATTTAGTTTGATAGGATGGAATGAGAAGCAAAGTTCGGCACAACAGCGAGTTGGCTGCTGCCACGCAGGTTGGAGGCGCCAATCACATACCTAGGCTTCCAGCCTCAGATATGGCTTTCAGCCTCAAAACATGCACCATTAATGGCGATGCCCGATTGGCAAAGCCCGGCTGGGGATACCCGACTGGCGATGTCCGACGTTCGAGGGTGGGCACTTTCCTCCATTTCCCCGCCGACACGGCTTTCCCCTCAATTTTCACCGCCCAAGAACATCTAGCTGTACTTAAAGGGTTATACGGTCCCCAACTTCGTTCCCAGGACATGCCCGTCTTCAACCGCTCCTCATCATATATCCCCTTTCCAGATCATATGCACCACCCCTGAACAACATGATTACCTTTAGGATCCAGCACATTATCTCACTCTACATTCTCCTAAGCTCGGCTATTGTGCTGGCTCAGAATCACACCGGCAACGGAGCCGAAAACGGCGGCCAAAGCTGTCCCGACGACCTTCCCGGCTTCACCTTGAGGGGCGACGACTGCAAGGTCCTCTGCCACGCCGCACGCTGGACAGATTTCATTCTCTTTTTCGTGGGGAACTACGTCGCCCACGCGGCTACCGTTCCTCGTAAACCAGGCCAATCCACAATTAGCACCATGGTCACTCTTCTAACGGCTCTACTCCTTCCCGGTGGCGGCGTACGGCACGGCATCGAGACTATCATGACATTCGCTATTCTGCAGCCCACCCCGCTGAGAACGGCGGCGAGAGCCGGTGCCGTCTGCGCGGTGGTTAAAACAAGGTTCAGCAACCCAAACGAGGGCGAAACCGGACAGGACTCGACGCTGTCCTGGGGAGCAGGCGAATTAAGAGAGAAAGCACGGCTGATGAGAGGTGCCCGGTCTGTGTCGGTGGCGAATAAATTCATCTGGAAAGGCATACTTAACCCTTATTACTGGTTCGTGACCTGGTTTAAAGGGCATGTGCAGTCATTCGTCGAAGACTCATATAAGTCCTTCCATGACAAAGTGGATGGCTTTCAGATTGGGATTGATGCCCCGCCAGGTTCGTTGCGTTGCGCCAGGGTTTGAATACCTAGGTACCTACCTGGTACCTATACTTGACTGGACCGAAACTAATTTAACTCACTCATTCAGAACAAACCAGGCTCTCCATAACCAAAGTCCACGGTTTCTATCGACTACCCGAGGGTTACAAACTAGTGATTGTTCATGCCAATGCGACTTTCGAAGAAGAAGCGGTGGACACCTGTGAACCCGAAAAACGGTGGTGGGACTACGGACGGGTTTGGGAGAAGACAAAAGCCAGCCTCGAGCCAAAACGTGGCACCGTCGTCAGCTGCAACTACAACTACACCAAAAGTGTGATATCGATGGTCCAACTCTTCTTCAGCATCTGGACCCTGTACCGGGCCAGGCTCGACCAGATCGACCGTTTCGGATACGCCGCGTTTGGTTTAACAGTGGCGCCTTACGCTTGGATGTCGTGGATCAATCTGCTGGGCAACATGGTGTGCCCACAGTACGACCACCTATACATCGCGGACTCTGAGGGCCTGCGCGCCCTGAACGAATGGAGAGAGAAAGAAACCACGAGCAACGCAGATAGGGAGTGGTACAAAGTGGAAGGCGTGGTTGGCACCCTCGAAGAGAGGTCAGATGAGTACTTGCAAGCATACCACCGCGAGCGACTCCGCCTCAGAACTCTTCTCCACAAGCAGCGGGATGCCGACCTAACGGGCTGGGAGGACATGATCTTGCTGTCGAAATACTGCACCGCGCGAGCTATCGCCAGGCGATTTCCATCTCTGCTCTCTATCGTCGGAGCTGGAAATATACCGGAGCTGGAGACGGAGCACTTGTGGAAGCAGATCAAGATGCTCATCTGGAGCACCATGTGGAGCTTTGTGGCGGCCGCGGTGCCGCTCGCCATCGTCGGCGCGGTTTCGTCGTTCCGTCCGGGACAGGGCACCGCGGAGGAGCGCGGCTGGACGATGGCCTGGCTGGCATGCGGCGTGCTCGGACAGCTATGGAGTGCGCAGGTGTTTATCGAGGGGCGGCCTATCATCAACACGCCCGGAGAAAAAAAAGCGGTATCGCCGCAGACTGATATATCTTTTCGTGGTGCTTGCTTCGGGTGTGCCCTGCATCGGCGGCATGATAATGGTCGGCCGGATGATCCAGAATTTTGGGATTTGCGTGTGGCTGGGTTGAGGATAACACGCAGTAGGCTATTGTGATCGAGTCTTTCACTAGTTGAAGTTGATGGATTATGGATGCCAGTGGCTTCATGTAATTACACTCCTTCCATCAAGCTTTGAGGCGAGGCAGTCCAAACGGCAAGATAGATGTTACAAAGGTTGCCTATCCTAGTTATATAACAACCTTCCTCGGACACCCTGGCAAGCCACAAGACCCATCCCTTTTGTCTCAGTTTTCACCACCGAGCCATAGAAATGATTTATTTGCCGCCGCAGCACAGGTGGCCGCCGCTGCCCTCCCGCGGAGGCTTCCGCTGCCGAGTGGAAAGCTTGGCAGGTTCGGAACCCAGCTCGCGGCTGTCCAGCACATTGCTCTCGCGCTTTTGGACGGCGACATCGCTCTGTAGAGGGGGCAAAAACAGTTGAAGTTAGCCAGACTGGGCGGCACAGTGGTGTGAAGCGGGAGGTCTCGTCGTCTTACGTTCTCCTGCACAGCAGGGGCAGCCAGCGCCAGGCCAGCGAAGAAGAGGACGGTGGAGAACTTCATGTTTGCGGTGGTTGTTTGCGGTGGTTGTTTGCGGTGGTTGTCTGTTGTGGTTGTTCTTGGTTGCGTTGTAGTGTAGCTTGGAATGAGTAGATGAGGATGAGGATGAGGGAGTGGAAGAGAAGGTTGTCGAGCTGGTGCAGGCCGGCTTTATATAACCGTGGTCACACTTGCTCGTGGCAACGAGCCAGAGAATTGGGTGGCCCTTGTCATCCTGCCAGACGTCGGTGCGAGGTTCTGGTCGACACTGGTGATCCTCGCATTTCCAAACTTGTGTTTCGGCCGTGGGCAGGCTTTCGCTTGCGTCCCAAAGCGTGCTGCTGCCCCCTGCTGTCTGGGCAGCAACACAGGGTTGCCAAGGTCCCAGGAGGCTGTGCAGAATGGTCAATTGCCTGATCGAGAAGTAGACGCCACAAAGGGGAACAGGAAAAGTCTAAGTTGGACTCGGCAAAACCGCATTGCATGACGATGTGGGGATGTGGCTTGAAACCGCGCCTTCCCGCGACTCGACGGTTCAACCCATGGAAGCCATCAATGGGGAAACAATCGATCGAAAAATCTCAAACTAGACACGCATCCGACAGCTTCTAATTATAGGCTTGCGGAAGCATTATGGACGGTATGCGAGGGTACGTAGACTTCAAAGGCTTAGAAACCGCGCTTGTTCTATTCTCAGGGGTTGGTACATTCTCGACCTCAAGGACATTCAAAGCCTAGCTGGACGTGGACATGCGGAATCGAGGACGGAATCGCCGACGGGTCCTACATGATACATTGCCGCCTCGCCCAGTCGCCATCGCCGGTCTTCCCCGGCTTCGTCTCGAAACAGGAGGGGATTGTGGGGTGATGATCTGGGCTAGGATTGACTTGCCGACAATCTGGAAGTTAATTCCTTGCAGCGGGATTTCCTTTGGCACCTGCCATCCGGCGGACGCCGCGGGGCACGGGGTGACCCCTGTCCGTCTGAGTCTGGGGCGCAGGAGTCCCAAAGTGGCGAACTCAGGGTGGGCTGTGGCTGGTAGTGGCTAGAGTGGCTAACAGTGGCTGGTTGCTGAGGGAGGCACGTGCAGCGTTGACCAGGCAGGCTGTAGGCGTAACGACAGACGACGATAGGGAGTGGAATCGGCAAACGGACGCGAGTTTTCCTCTTTTCGTCGTTTCGCCTGCAAGCAGCGGGACATCCACTCACTCGTTTGGCATTCATGCCGTGACAGAGACGCGAACACGGACGCACCGTCTAGCGGGCGCGCCCATGGCCCGACGCCCGTAGGTCCATCATATTGGTGACAACGTCTTGGGGCCCAACCCTCTGGTCCGCTCCGATAATCTTCGGTCTCTGCGCGCAAGGAGGGCTTGGGCATCACATGTCAAGAGAAAGAAGCTTGTTGAATGGAGACGAAACGGCAGTCCTCTCTTGTGACCCAGGGGAGGCAGCATCAACAACATGCGATCGCTTCCAATCATTTGTTTGGTTATCGCGCCAGACGCCGACTGAGGACGCGACCCGATGCCACGTGAAGGCCGAGTGCGGACTTGGAGGGGCCCCCTCCCGGACCCTTCG
Source organism: Falciphora oryzae (assembly GCA_000733355.1). Taxonomy (NCBI): domain Eukaryota; kingdom Fungi; phylum Ascomycota; class Sordariomycetes; order Magnaporthales; family Magnaporthaceae; genus Falciphora; species Falciphora oryzae. The sequence goes on from JNVV01000025.1 coordinate 459,045, forward strand.
TCAGCCATCACCTTCCTTTCCGGGGGATGCGCGCGCGGGTATGCGCGACTTGGCACATCAATTGAGCGATGCGATCAAGGCCGGGCGTCACACTCGCCCCGCCACCCCTGCGTTGGAATCCACGCTGCCGCGGAGCCCAAGCGCGCCCAAATCGTGCATTTAAGCTGCCGACATCGCTAATTGTAAGCATGACGGGTATCGCGCGTGTGGGTACCGCGTAATTTCCAGCGTATTGCGTACGGCGGGGTCTGGTGGCATCGCGACGGGGCCATCGCCAGTTGCCCAGAACGTGCTTTGATATTTGCCCCGGGATGGCAGGTGAGGCTCTCGGTAGCTGACCGCCATGATAACGGCACAGAGCGCGGGCTGCCGAGATGTGCTGAGTCCATGGCCCCGGCCGTATACATCTAGCCCTCGCTATAAAAGTGCTCGCCCTCTCCTCCGCGATGCCAGGTCGTTTGTCTTGTAGGTCAGCCTCTCTCGCTTGCTCACTTGCCCTGCCTCCTGGCCCGTCTTGAGAACACCACAACCATGCATGCCCTCCGCGCCGTCAGCCTGCTGGCCCTCCTGGCCGGCTCGGCCGTCTCGCGCAGCATCAAGGATGTCACCACCCTCAAGCCCATCCCCAAGCGTCCGGCCGCTCTGCGGGGGCGTGCCGACAACGCCGCCGCCGTGGCGCCCACCACCAACGTGACGCTCGAGTACGGCCTCGACTCCAACCCCATGGTCCACGTCAACCTCGACATGGCCAAGCCGACGGTGCTGCTCGAGGAGGTGGCCGACATCGTCAACGTCACGTGCTCCGACGGCGCCCTCGCCGTCACCTTCAAGTCGCAGCGGGCCTTCCTGGACGCCGTCGCCGCCTGGGCCGGCAAGGGAGACCTGGTCTTCTTTACCAACCACCAGGGCGCCTGCGACAATGGCCTCGAGCGCGGCATCTACGAGGTCAACAAGTTTGAGGGCAACGCCGAGACCCTCGTGGTCAACGCCAGCGCCGCCAAGAAGGACGTCGCTGCCACTGCCGGTATGTGTCAATCTCCACGGTTTCTCCTTTTGACAAGTTGCTAATAAGCCACAACCAGCCCACACCTCGATCGAGTTCAAGGGCGTGCCGGCGGCCAAGCAGCGCCGCACCGTCGCCAAGCGGGACCTCGAGTCCCGCGCCATCACCATCGGCGACAAGGGCCTGTCCATCGGCGGCACCGTCGGGCTGCCCGCCGGCATGGACATCTACTCGTTCCCGCCCTACCTGTCCGTCAAGGCCGACACGGCCCAGATCACGGCCAGCGTCACCTTCTCGGGCAAGGTCGACTACGACGTCTTCAAGGGCAAGCTGAACCAGCTCTACATCGACATCGACTCCAACATCGACGCCGAGGTCGGCGTCACCATCGACGTCACCGCGTCGTACCGCGACAGCTTCAGCTACCAGCCGGGTCAGCTCAGCTACATGATCGTCGACGTCCCCGGCATTATCACCCTCGGCCCGGAGCTGATCTTCGGCATCGGCCTGGACATCGACATCGGCGCCGGCGCGACGGTCCGCGGCACCGCGGGCGCCGGCCTCAAGGACGGCCGCATCCACATCGACTTCCTGGACCGGGCCAAGATCACGGCTACGCCCTGGACCCCGACCCACAACGCCCAGCTGGACCTGTCGCAGCGCGCCGAGGCAAAGGCCGATGCCTGGGTCGACGTCACCTTCCAGCTCATCGTCCAGGTCCTGGGCGGCGTCGTCGACATGACGGCCGGGCTGAGGGCGCGCCCGCGCTTCAACAACGACTTCTCATTCACCGCCTCCCAGACCGTCGGCGAGGACGGCAAGGTCAAGCAGCCCACCGACGGCCAGGCTTGCGCCCAGGGCCTGAGCGTCCAGAGCGACTTCGCCTTCAGCCTCGAGGTCTTTGTCACCAAGCTGTGGAACAAGAACGTCTACAGCACCCTGATCCCCATCGCCGACAAGTGCTACACCTGGGTCAAGGGGCAGTAAGGGACTGCACCAGAAACTGAGAGAGGGGGGATCTTTTTCGTTTCCATCGACCACGGAGACTCAAGCTCCGCACTTGTTCCCTCCTGGTCAGGAGACATGATGATGTGTATATGACAGTAGTATATATTACCCTAGGACATATTTTCCTTAATACCAGTAATACCCCGAACCAAAGTGCAGAACCAACCACTCATTAAGGAGGCATCGATGATCACTTAACAACGCAACGTCAGATGGAGGAGCAAAGTTTGACCGTGAAGGAGATCTTTTTGCTCGGTGTGACAGCAAGCACCACTCGGCTGGGTCTTTCACTGCCGTAAAACCTGCTGGGGCAGCCTGCCTCGAGCCTGTGGACAAGCTACACTAGGCATTGTGTAGATACTTAGGCCGTCCTTGATTTGCAAGGGCATTTTAGCACCGAACATAGCGATCCATCAGGGAAACCGACCTCCAGCGCGCCTCGAGCCCCTACTCAGGCGGTCCAAGGCGCCGCGGTCACCCTCGGGGCGACGACGTTCATGCCGTCGCGGCCTTGGACGTCGCGCCGGCCTGCGCCTTTAATGGCGGTGACGGTGACGGGGACGTTGGTGGGCTGCATGCTGCTAGAGAAGGGCTGGGCGACAGGGAAGTTGGGTACGGTGAAGGTCTGGCCGCCGCTGACCGAGATTTGCGTCTGCCTGAGGCCGTTGGAGCCCGCGCAAGCGGACCCGGTGCAGCTGGCATCGGCCCACCTGTATTGCAGATTTCTATCAGCCTGATTCTATGGACTCAAAGGTTCTGTACTCAGCCGGGGGGTTAAAAACGTACCAGGTAGAGAGCGCATAAACCGTCCAGCCAGGGGTGATGATGTTGGTGCTGGTCGTCGTCTCGTCCTGGTGGTACCTGACGGTGGACGTGCGGATCACGGTGACGGTGAGGCCCTGCCAGAAGTTGGCCAACAGCCCGCCCTGCGTCGCGCCGGCGCCCTTGGACAGCAGGTACGTGGCCGCCGTGGCGTCCTGGCCCAGGATCTTGGCGTTCAGCGGGCCAGGCGTCGGGCGGAACACCGGGTCCGGGTGCAGCGGCAGGTTGACCACCGGGCCCTGCCCGAGCGCCGTGCCGCAAAGCAGGCCCAGGGCGAGGGTGGACGCGAAGAGGAGCTGGGAGAGCATTTAGGGCACTGTGGAGGCGCAAAGGACCAAGGGCGGAGAGGGGTTGGGGGCAGGCGAGGTGGACTGCTCTTGGGAACAACACTTTCCTCAGCGTGCCGGGACGTAGTGTGGCATCTAGCATCTTTATATATCAGAAAATTTTCTTTTTACCAGTCTCTCCGGCGTGCTAATTAGTTCCCTCTGTAAATTATCCGAGCCCTCGGATTCCATCGTCAAATTGATAATCGCATGCGCCGCAACAGGACGGCCAATAGAGAAACAAGCAGCCAATAAAGAGCCTCTGCGCAGTCAGACTGTCAGCTCAGTATCACCCATTAGCACCTCGCAAGACGGCAGCCAGTGCATCCGGCGATTTTTTACGATCTGACGGTCCCGAGAACCACTCCGCTCGGGTCTTTGGTAGTGTCGTCGCCCCATTTGGCCTCCCACCCGTTCTCCGCGAGGTACTTCTTCCACTCGCTGTCGTCGTCGTCCAGGCTGCGCGAGACCTCGGGGATGACGAAGAGCGCAATCAGGGCGCCAAGGACGGCGAAGCCCGACCCGATCAGGAATGCCGCCTGGTTGCCCTGAGCGGGGTCGTCGGTGTAGGCGTTGAGGATGGCGGTGAAAACCTGGTTGGGGAAGAGGTCAATAACGAGTTGGCAAGCTGGATGAAGGAAGCGCCATCCTACCTGCGTTCCAATAGCAGCCCCTGCTTTAGACCATGCCGCCACGAGACCCATCATCTGCCCGCGGATCGAGGTGGGAAAGCACTCGGTCGACGTGATGACAACGGTACTCCCCGGGCCAACCTCACCCAGCGTCAAGAAGACGCCGTACATGACGACAAACAGCGGGAACACGGACTGGATGGACTCAGCAGCGCCACCCAGGACGAAGCCAAGGACAGCCTGGAGGCCAAAGCCAAGCGCCATGGTCTTGCGACGCCCGATCTTGTCTGACAGATAGCCGCCCACAAATGGACCCGGAAGGTAGAAGCAGTTGATGACGACGCCCCAGCCGAGCGTCTTGACCAGGCTCTCGCCTGTGTTGAAGCGCGAGATGATGGTGGAGCTGAAGATGCCAAACGGAATGCTGATCCAGTTGTACAGGAACCACGTCGCCGAGCAGCCCAGCAGCGGGCGCCAGTAGCGGCGCAGCGCGAGCTTGTAAGGTGTCTTTTGCTTGCGCATCGCGGACCGGCGGTACGCCGTCGACACGACCATGCGGATGCGGAACCAGAAGATGACGAGCGGCGGGGCGGCGCCGAGGGCGAACGAGACGCGCCAAACGACGCCGTACTTTGACCGATCGTCCTCGCCCACGCACAGCAGCAGCAGCAATGGCACGAGCCCCGCCCACACGTAGCCGAGGCTGGCTGACAGGTCGGCGAGCATGGCGAACATGAAGCCGCGGTGCTTGCGGTGCGCCGCGCTCTCGTCGGTGGCCTCGGCGGCGCCCGCGCCCGCGACGGGGTACTCGCCCCCCGCGCCGACTCCCGCGACGCCGCGCGCGACGATGAGCATCCAAAAGAGGCCGGTGGGGTCGTTCCCCGCGGCGCCGGCGGAGAGGGCGATTCCCACTACCAGAAGGACGGTGGTGGCGACGGCGCCCGTCTTGCGGCCGAGCTGGTCGACGACGACGCCGAACAGGAGCATGCCAACGATCATGCCGATCAGGAAGGCGTTGGACAGGCGCTGGCGGATCTCTTTGGTTAGCGAGTCCGGGTAGATCAGGGCCATAATGAGCTGCAGGTTGCCGATGACGGCGGCGTTGTAGCCGTCGGAGCCGATGGCCAGGCCCGAGAAGAGGATCATCAGCCAGACGGACAGCTTGCTGAAGTACGTCTTCTCGGGCTCGACGGCCTCTATATCGACGACGCCAGCGTTGCCGCCATCATGTTGCTTCTTCTTGTCGAGTTCATCGTGGCCGGGCGTGTCCGCTTGGATCGATTCCGCTGCGATTGACGCCATATCGCATAGTGAGCTGGGTCTCTAGCAACCCTGAAATACAGAGCAATCAAGGTGATGGGCTCTGGCACGCCCAGAGGAGTGAGAACCGCATGGCAAGGTAGGGATGCCACCACTTTTATGAATCCCACCCGCCCAGTCGGTTGGTGCCTGGCAACTGCTGCGCGTCCAGTACTACCATCTACCACAGGTATCTCCGCTTCTCCTCCTCGGCCGGGATCCTGCTGTGAGTTGCGTCCAGCTGGTGCCGGTACGATGACCGGGAGATGCGCGGTCTCAAGACGGACCAAGATAAGGTGCAGAACCAGCCCCGCGGATTGGTGCCAGGGAGCTCCACCGCCACGCTCGGATCCAGTTGAAGCGGGGGAACGATGGGCACGAATCGGTGGGCCGACAGGGGGCGACGCCCCTGGAGCGGGGGAGAGAGGCCTGCTCCGGGTGCGTCAGACCCCCAACCATCCCCACACGCAGCAGCCGATGGTCGCCATCGGAGCCCATGCCGATAAAGATGTGACCTGACCCGACGGTCGGAGGTCAAGAAGGGCTTGGCTACCGTCATGTGCCCGGATCTTTCACCTCTTCCTCACTTGGTGGCTAGACCGTCCTCACCATTTTACTACGCTTCCAATACCTGACACTGGAGTGGAAAAAGCCACGGCCCGGTGGCTCTGATATCACGAGAAGAAGAAAGAGGGAGTAAAAGGGGACGCAGCTCAATTGGATTCATCGACGATGTCCTCTGAGAAGTCGGGCCTCAACGCCCCAGGCCCTGCGCCGCCGTGCTCCAGAAGAGCCGGCCTCTCCACGTGGAAACGAGTTGGCAAGGGCGCATTCTACACCTTTCTCTGTCTATGGCTTCTCCAAGCCCTCCAATCCCTCTTCCTCATCGCCGAGCCGCCGCTTCCCTCAACACCCATCACATCCAAAACCGCCTCGCCGCCAGCACTCCTCCACAAGGTCCAGCGCTGCGCCATCCGCAACCTGCACGCCAACACCTCCTTCCTGGACGTCGATCCCATCCCCTCTAGCGAGTTCATCGAGCGGCGCGACCGCCTCGCCAAAGCCCTATCCGCGTCCGACGTCGACGCCTTCGTGCTCGAGCCGGGCTACACGTTCCAGTACTACGGCAACATCTCCCAGCCGGACTGGGAGCCGTGGGAGCCCGAGGAGCGGCCGTTCCTCATGGTCGTGCTGCCGCGCACCACGGACTCCGGCGAGGTGGTGGCCAAGACGGCCTTCCTGGCGCCGCACTTTGAGGAGGGCCGCGTCCGCATGCTGGGCATCCCGTCCGCCGAGCCCGAGCTGGACATTGTGGTCTGGGAGGAGCACTGGAACCCCTACGAGACGCTCCTGGCGTCCCACCTGATGGCCGACGTCAAAAAGAACCGCCGTCCGAAAGTGATGGTGGATGAAGAAATCCGTGACTTCATCGTGCGCGGGCTCGACGCCGCGGGCTTCGAGACGGTCGGGCTGGGCCCCGCTGTCGAGCGCGTGCGCCAGCTCAAGAGCCCGCGCGAGGTCGAGCTGCTGCGTGCCGTCAACACGGGCACCGTCGAGGCCGTGCGTGCCATGCGCCCCTGCCTGGTTCCCGGCCTGACCGAGGACGAGGTGCGGGATGTTCTGGACAACGCGCTGCTGTCGGTCGGGTTTAGTCTCTTCTTCAACATCGTGCTGTTCGAGGAGCACGGCGCGCTGCCGCACGGCGGCTTCGTCACGGGCTGGAAGAAGCTCACGCCCGAGAGCATGGTCGTCATTGATGTCGGCGCGCACTATCGAGGTTACAGCTCTGACATCTGCCGCAGCTTCTTCATCGACCCGCGGTCCCAGACGTGGATGGAATGGGCTGTGTCGACCTGGGATAGGCTCTCGGGCGGGTCTGACCCCGTCATGGGTGCGGCGTTCGACAAGGCGGCTGCGGATCTGCACGCGGAGAAGGTGCATGTCTGGAACGTTGTCCTGGAGGCGCAGTCAGCAGCCGCCGCGGCCTTCAAGCCAAACAACACGGCTGCCAGTGTGGACATTGCCGCGCGAACCGTGATCGAGAAGGCTGGATATGGCGATGCCTTTACTCATCGCCTTGGTCATGGCATCGGTATCAAAGGTTTGCAGTCCTCTGGTTTTATCATTTAACCCCCCTATCGCCCTTCACCTCGTTCTAGCTGACAAAACCCGACTTGCTTGCCCTCTCTAGCCCACGAATCGCCTTACCTGAACAAGTGGAACAAAGACGCCATACTTCTCCCAGGAATGACGTTCACCAACGAGCCCGGGATCTATCTGGAGAACATCTTTGGCGTGAGGCACGAAGACATCTACCTGGTGCGCGAGGATGGAGAGGCTGAGCTTTTGTCAGGCCAGAGGGCAAGGTCTCCCTATGATCCGTGAGAGCGAAGCCTCTAAAAGCCGTAAAAATCGCAGCCAAAATGATCATCGTTACAGGTTCACCTAGAAAGAACATCTGATGTAATAACTGTCTCGCAGAGACATTCTGTGCACGAGAAATGCTTCGAGGCAAGACGCGCAACAGGCGATTGGGCCTGTCATCCAGGCAGTATAGCAGGCCGTGACATCATTTAAGAGTGTAACTATAGATTGTAAACAGATATCTATCGCCAAACGACAGCCGATCCAATCGCAAATTTGTGCCGTGGTGATCTTGTGGGGGTGTTCTACGTCTGGTACCGGAATTTGGGGCTCTCATCGCCCAGCTCCTGGAGCTCATCCTCCTCCAGGCCCTCGTGCTCGGGCTTGATCTTGCCGGCGTCTCTGAGCCTGTTCTCACGCGCAAACCATAGAGTGAGAGTGCCGTAGGTAATGCCGGCCATGCCGACCATGGCAAGCGTGGCGGCGTGGCCGCGGACGTAGCGCGGCTGATCGGTGTTGGGGCTGTATAGTAGAAAGCACCGAGTTAGTTGCAGGGGAAATTTTTTTGGACGAACAGTGCCGCTCGATTTCATGGAGGAGAGGGCATACTAGATGAAGGGTGCCATGATTCCAGCCGTGTTTCCTATCGTCAGCTGGAGGCCGTTGGCTGTCGTCCGCTTGCCGTACCTGGGGCTGTTATTGGGGAGCTGCAGCAGATAGTCAGCTTCGGGTTCACGCCACAAAAGAAGCACTATCCAGGTGGATGGCTTACCCAAGCTAGTGGAAGTCCGACGACAACATAGAGCCCCGTTGCGACCAAGAAGCAGCTATCAAGGGAGAGGTTGGAGGGGTTAGCCTTTTTAAAATGTCAAAGAATGCACTGGTCGGCGGGTAGGCAACTCACCCAAAGTACGACACACCAACTGGCACCGGCGAGGCAAGCACGGCGTAGCCGACACAGACTATAGCGGCGAAAACGACGCAAAAAACGCCCCGGTGCTGCGTGCGGTCCGAGAGCCAGGCCGTGGTCATGTAGCAGGCAGCGCCCAGGAAGTAGCAGGGGATGGTCAACAGCTGGACCTGCGCGTTGTCCCACGACCCGATGCCGCGGATGATGGTCGGGAGGAAGGTCGAGAAGCCGTAGAGGCAACTGCAAACAGTATTGGGGTTAGCCGTGTTGTCCCCCGTCGCACAGCGGGAGCGGCGCACTCACGTGTCAGCGCCAAACTGGCCGATGCAGAACAGCCAGACCTTCCAGTCCTTGAACGCCTTGACCATGTCTCTTCGGCTGAACTTCTGCGCCTTCGCCGTGTAGCCGTAGTGGCGGGAGTGGCGGATCTCCATGGCCTTCTTCTCGTTCTCGGTCAGGAAGTACGCCGAATCCGAGTCGTTGGGCAGGAAAAAGTACACCAAAACACCGAGGATAATCGTCGGGATACCTTCGATGATCATGATCCACCGCCAACCCGACATTCCGGCGATGCCGTGCATATGCCCGATGCCATAGGCCAACAGGCCCCCAAGGGCTCCGGCGATGGCAGCCGAGACGAAGAGGTAGCCGACGCGCAGGGCCAGCTCGTGCTTGGTGTAGAAGAAGGTGAGGAAGACGTTCATGCCCGGGAACAGGCCGGCCTCGAGGGCGCCCAGGAGTAGGCGGCACGCGACCAGGCCAGCGTAGTTCCGGACCAGGCCGGACAAGGTGGCGACGATGCCCCATCCCAGTGTGATAAAGGCGATCCAGTAGCGCGGGGTGAACTTTTTGAGGACCAGGTTGGAGGGCACCTCGAAGGTGATGTAGGTCACAAAAAGGATGGACACGGCGATCTGGAACTGGTTGCCGACCAGGCCCAGGTCCGACTCGAAGTCGTACAGGCGCGCGTTGCCGATGTTGACGCGGTCCAGGAAGCTAAAGAGGTAAAGGCTCATGACCAGCCACAGCAGGTGAACGTCGAGCTTCCGGACCAGTGCCTTTTCGTCGACGCCGAGGTCCTCGAGCGTCAGTGTCTGGGCAGAGGCCGGGCCGGGGCTCGCATCTTTCTTGTCGGCATCGGAGGCGTACTGGGACTTGGCCGGCGCCTCCACGTCGAGACGGCCCCGCTCCTCCTCGGAGCCCATTTTTTCGGGGGTCGGATCTGGGGAAACGGGGAGAGACGGGGTTGACTTGTCTTTCCGGGAGGTGCGGAATGACTGGAGTGGGAGGGTAGCTGCTCCAAAATGCGAGTTCGACAAATCTGACCGATGGGTTCGGGGCTAGACCCTGCGCCCTCTTATCTGTCAGTCTGTCAAGATGTCCGGATGACAGGACGAACCCTCGACGAGTGTCGCAAGGGTACGAGGGTGAAAAAATTCTTCAGGGGACATTTTGTATTTTACGTGTCGAGACATAGAATCCCACGATCTCCATAAAAGCAAAAACACCCCGAGTCAACCAACCAATCTCTTATCAAAGACAAATTGATCATCGAGCCGGAGGGCGCACGAGAAGCGGACCCGCAGCCCTGGCTCGACGTCGTACGGGCTGCTTGGCGCGCGGCCGACGATACCGACGACTTTTAGGGGAGGTGGGCGCCGCGGGGCCCCACCCCGAGATAGCAGCCGAGGGTTGATCCAGGCCAGTGCCATTGGACCTGCCGGGCAGGCACTGTTTTGGCGACGGTGAACGGTGATGTGATCGACCTTTTCCAGTGGTTCTACTTTAGCTGGGCGCCCAGGTTATCGGCAGCGGGACCTAGCGCCGAATTGATGGTTGACAGACATGATGGCGTCGCCGAAGCTGCGTTTTCGGCCAGACACTGCCCGCCACTTGGAACCGTACATGCAGGCGAGGTGGGGTGCTGCGACGCGACGTAGCGTCCGCCCAGACAGGCGGATGCTTGCCCATCTTTCGGTTATTCCAGGTCCCTGGTGCGAGGGGATGTCGTAGGTTCCTCTTCAGAGGGTTCAGTGATCAAATACGTGTTTTCCGGTGTTTCCCACGCGAGATTTGGGCTGGACCAGGAATCGCCGTGGCGTTCGTTCCCATCAATTATTGAGATTTCCTGGGCGGGATGCGGGGCACGCGTAACCCCGCGCGGCAAACCCTGGCTTCGTCTCGGTTTTTTTTTTTTTTTTTTCGTCCCTCCACAACACCACCTCACCTTCGACAGAGGTGTCTTGGACCGAGACCAGAATCTCTCGAAGCGCGCCGCTGCAACCTCACCATCCATTGGCGGTCCCGCACAGCCAGCAGCATGCGCAGCTGTATGTGCCGGCCACTACACGCACACCTGAGAGGCAACTGGACGTCACGTCATGTCCCCGAGCCGCAGCAACGTTCATCCCCAAACGTCCCGTATCATCTAGCAGGCCCGCTGTGCTGTCCGCCTGTCGACGGATTAAAAAAGCAGAGCGCGAACATTCACCAGCGACAGCACACGTGGCACTCACTCGCTCGCTCAGCTTGCGTGCTTGGGGGCGGGGCAAAAACCACAGCCCCCAACAATGCCTCAGCCTTACCTCGGGGAGCATCCATGGTGGGGCGTCTTACTGTTCTTGCATGCAATGGACTGGGCGAAGCTGCTCGCGACACGCATCTATTCGCTCAACGGGAACTTCTTAGCGTAGGCACATTTCTGGCCTGCCAATAACATAACCCGTGGCGGCCTGGGATTGATTGAGGAGTGCCCTCCATGATATCCTTGAAACCCCGCTTCTTACCTCTCTCGAGATCACACTCCTTTTGAGCTGGCTCTCGCTCACCCATGCTTGCGTATCTCTAGGCATCGTCAATCTATCATCCACTATCCATCACTGGGAGCAATAAACCTAAGGCGAGCCACAACCAGCCTGTGTCTTCCACAGGACTTCACCAAAATGGATCCGCTATCGTGCGTTGCGACTGCTGTGGGTCTCTTCGGCACCTGCATGAAGATCTTCGAGAAATACAGCGCTCTCAAGGACGCAGGCGTCAGTTCCAGCTCCTCCACGAATGTGTTCAACGTCAACAAGCTACTACTAGAGCGCTGGGGCCAATCTGTCGGCATCAACGGGGAGGCTCTAATGCCGAAGCATCATGAATCTCTCGATGACCCCATCGTCATTCGTGAAGTCATCGAGATCCTATCGGGGATCGAAATTTTGTGCGCCAAACTTGACAAATCACTCAAGTCTACTTCCCGGGATCGCGAGGAGCCCGGGCCATTCCGTGGAGCGCCGACTGGCAATGCCGTCGCCGGAGGTCCTCGCGCGAAATCTCGCCCAGAAAAAGATGGCCCGTCCATGCTTGCCAAACTCGACTGGGTTGTTCGGAGCCAAGCTCCTTCCAAGGAAAACCTCGAGTATCTCCGTAATATGCTTGCCGATCTTTTCAAGCTGGTGCCTGCGCCCGATGCTCAACTTGAGAAGCTGCTCGTAGAGTGGCACTCTCGGATGGATGGTTTGTGATTATTTACTTTTTACCTTGTCTTTCTTCCTTCTTTTGCCCCCTTTTCCCCATCTGCTCCGACAAGACCACATCTCTAATCTGACTTTCGCAGCCGAGGTTAATAACGAGGTCAAAAAATGGCTCACGGCGCCGTGGAACACCGATGTCTTCAACCGTTCATGCAAGAGCAGGCTTCCCAACACCTGCGAGTGGATCCTCGAGCGCGACTTCTTTTTCAACTGGCTGTCTGAAGATTTCCTTGATGCAAAGCCTAAGGTCCTTTGGATAAACGGCCCAGCAGGCTACGGCAAGACGGTTCTTTGCGCCAAGTTAGTCGAGTTTGTTTCCGGCCATTTCGACTCCAACCATGTTGCCCACTACTTTGTTTCCGCAGAGTCTGGCGCCGAGGATGCACCTTTCACTGTTATCAAGTCCTGGTTGTTTCAGCTAGTTTCCCAGAGCTCTGCGGCTCTTGACGTTGCCCGTGAGCTCTGGGATCCGAGCGCGGCACCCACCGCCAGCCAGGATGATGCCGTGCGAGTCCTGAACAGTGTTCTCCGGGGCCTTGACGGTTGCACACTCATTGCCGATGGTCTTGACGAGTGCGCGTGGGCCCAGGACTCTCGTGCAGGCGACCGAGATAGGAATTCAGCCATGGGGTTCTTTGGTTCCATCGCTGAGGTCGTGGCCCAGACGAAAACCCGAGTCCTGCTTGTCAGCCGCAGAGAAGAAGCTCATCTCAAACCTGCATTCGCCACCCAACTGGCAAATAGTAAGGACATTTCGACTGCTGAGCACTCCGTTGTACCCGACGATACTCACACGGATGCCAAAGTCTTCTCTCAACAAATTGCACGCAAAAAGTTGGCAAAGAGAAGTGAGGAGCAGCAGGCCGAGCTTGCTTATAAAATGCTCGCCAAGTCGGATGGCATGTTTCTTTGGATGAAAATGCTCGAAGGCGATCTCTCGAAAGCCAACAACACAAAAAAGGTCTTCCGGGCGGTCGAACAAGCGCCAAGTGGCATCGAGCACCTTTACATCCGAAACTGGGAAGGGATAGCCAACAATCCCGACAGCGTCGCGAGGGCCAAAGCTTTCACAATCCTGCGATGGGCCGCGTTTAGTGCTCGCCCACTCACCGTCCTCGAGCTTATAGAGGCGTTGACTATCCCGGAAGAGGACGGTGCCGGCGATCTTGACGATGACGAGCTGCCAGACGAAATGGACGATATAACCGAGGACTACGTACAAACCACTATCGTGGACCTGTGCGGCTCATTGGTTGAGCTGCGGCAGCAGAAACAGGAGAAATCTGGTTCTGACGAAGACTCTGCCTCCGATGAGCCCCCTGAGTCTGGGAGGCTTCCACCGGCCGCCCGGAAGACAGTCCACATTGTGCACTTTTCTGTTCGGGAATTCCTTCTTGCCCGCTTACCCTTTAACGCAGGGCTTTGTCCAGTCGACGAGAGGCTAGTCAACAGCGACATCGGGCATGCGCGCCACCTCACCGTCTTATGCCTCCGGTATCTCGGCATGCGACGTGCATTAGAAGAACAACTCGTGTTGGGAGACGAGAAGCATCGGCGGAGATTTCTTCCCTTCGCCCTCGAGTCGTTCAAATCCCTCTGCAATCGGTCGGAAGATGTCTCAGCCACTCCCATAATCGCTGGAATGATCAATGAGCTGATAGACCCACGCCATGACACATGGAGATTACTCCAAAGACATATCGACTTGTGGGGCTGGAACGACCAGTCTCATGATCAGCATTGCCGCCCCCTTTTCCTAGCCTGCTGGCTTGGCTTCGAGCCGCTTAGATACCTGCTGTCCGAAGTGAAGATTCCGGCCACCACGGCAGACGAAATCGGCCAAACAGCGCTGCACCAGATTTTCTTCAGAGACAGAGGCTCAGAAGCTACCGTGAAGCTTCTGATCGAACACGGGGCCGACGTCAATGCTCTCAGAGGGGGTGACACCACGCCGCTGATGGATGCGGCAAACTCGGGTGGGCGACCGGCAATTAGGACTCTGTTGGAACACGGAGTCAAGCACATCCCTGACTGCAAGGGATTCACACCCTTGCATCGCGCTGCTCAGAGGGGCAATATGGAGCTTGTTCAGCTTCTTCTCGACTACGGAGCCGATTTGAACGCGACAAGCAAGTATCAGACCACACCTCTTCACTATGCGAGCTGTGAAGATGGCGAAGACAGTGGAGGTGTTGCCGCTTATCTGTTGGATCGAGGAGCCGAGGCCGAGATAAGAGACAACATGGGACAAACTCCTCTGACGTACGCAATCTTGTGCGGCAACAAGATCTGGAGGCGACTCTTTGACATGGCGAGCGTGGGTGGGTTCGATATGAACACCACCTTCACACACAGCTGTACTCTACTTCACTTTGTTGCTACTTGCAAAGAAGCTTCCGCACTCGACATAGAGGAGGTAACAGGGCTGTTCCTGGACCGAGGCGCAAATCTCGAAGCCCGGGACAAGCGCGACGAAACCCCGCTGCATGTCGCGGCCCGCTGGGGCAACGGACGCTGTTTGGCGGCATTGCTGGATCGAGGCGCGAACATCGAGGCCCGGCGTGACGATGGCTCGACTCCGCTTCACATCGCGATCTGGGACGATCATCCAGCAGCCGCGAAGCTGCTCTTGGGCCGCAACGCCGATTTCGAAAGCCGGAATGACGAAGGAATCACCCCGCTTCATCGTGCAGCCCGAGTGGGGAGACTTGAATGCATGAGGCTCCTCGTGGCTCGCGGGGCCGACACAGCAGCCAAAGATATGAACGAGGACAGCTGGGCTGTCATCCACTTCGCGGCGATTTGGGGGCATGCCGATTGCCTGAAGTATCTGCTTGAACTTGGGGTCGACGTGAATTCCAAATCTCCACAGAGCTGGACTCCGATTCATGTGGCTTCGCAGCAAGGACACGTCGATTGCCTAAAGCTTTTGTTGGATTGGGGGGCAGATGTCAACTCTGCAACAAGCAAAGGAAGCACGCCTGCTCACGAGGCCTGCTCGAACGGAAACCACGACTGCTTGAAGCTTCTGTTGGATCATGGGGCGGATGTCAACTTTGCCACCACCAGCGGCAGGACCCCTATGAACATGGCTTGCGACAAGGGGCATTCTAGATGTTTGGCGCTTTTATTGGAAAATGGCGCGACACACCCACGCTCCCGATCAGCCGCTTCCTGGTCACTAATTCACGATGCTGCCAGAGAGGGGCACCTCGACTGCCTGAGGCTTCTGTTGGACAAGGGAGTGGACATCAACTTCCAAGACAGTCAGGGATGGACGCCAATCCACAGCGCTTCTCAAAGTGAGAATATCAACTGCTTGGAGTTTTTGGTGTCGAAAGGAGTCGATGTCAACCTGAAGGATGATGTGGGATGGACGCCCATTCACAAGGCTTCACTGAGCGGGACTGTAGACTCTGTGGAGTTTTTGTTGCAAGCAGGGGCAAACAATAACGGCAAAACATTGGAGGGCTGGTCGCCGGTCTATTGCGCCGCCGCTGCCGGGAAGTTCGGCTCCCTGAAGGCTCTGCTGGAAAACGGAGCAGATTTCAGATCCCCAGATGACAATGGCTTGACTCCTCTGCATTCTGCTGCCGAGCGTAGTGCTCAGACTGGAAATTTCGACTGCTTCAAGCTTCTGCTCGAGGCTGGAGCTGATCCGATGGCGACCACAAACTATGGGGAAACGCTTGCCCATCTGGCCTCGTGGAGCACCGCAAGTTCCGCCTGTTTAAAGCTTCTCCTAGAAGCTAAAGTGAACCCAGCTCAGCCCGATGCCCATGGACGAACTATTCTTCACTGGGCTGCCCGCTCAGCCAGCGATGAGACTCTAGAAGTCGCCCTTCAGTATGGTAGCCCGGACGCGCTAAGCCGGGACAGGTTTGGGCTTTCGAGTCTTGCGATGGCGGTTGCTGGCGGCCACGAAGCTGCCGTCGTCAGCCTCCTGGCCACCACCCAAGGACAGTTCGACTTTGAGGACAACTTAGGCCGGTCCCTCCTCTGGTGGACTCGTCGGAATGGGTCCAAAGCACTTGAAGAACTGCTAAAACGGGAAGCCGAGAAAAGGGGCGTTGGGACCATCGAGCCAGCCTTGCCTCTGTCCCAGAGCTATGTCTACTCTCACCCAGGGTCACCGCTCGATATTCCCTACTGCGATGCGTGCTTTCTCAACATCTTTCCTGAGGATGTGTACTACGAGTGCGTCACCTGTGATCAGGGGGATTTCGTCATTTGCCAGGAATGCTTCGACCTCAGGGCCATCTGCGCCCCATACCACATGTTAAAAAGACGTGTAGACGGCCAGTACCGGTCAGAGATGGAGTCAACGGAGGATGGGTACAAGCAACGTGAAGCAATTTGGGCCAGTAATGGCGTGAACTGAACGAATGGGAGCAGGAGGCGATATATCAGGAAGCTGCGGTGTTTGGCGTTCTGCTGGCGGACTATGGGGGAGAGATAATCGGGGAGCGTCGTGCTCAAACAAAGGCAAATTTCTGACTTTATTGGATGAGGGCATTTTCCCTCTCGAGCTAAGAGTCAATGTTCTACTAAGACACTCTCCAGAAGCCCCAAAGTGCCGAATAGTTGGCTGTCGTGGTACCTCCGAGCCACCAGCTGCAAGGCAATAGGGGACCCCACGAAGCTGCCATTATCCCACAGCTCTCTGATATGCCCGCACGCGTGGCTTAGCGGGGCCTGCTCGCTACCGTATAGCTCACTCGACTCTACCCTGACCGGCGTGGGAAAGACGGCGGCCGGGTAGTCGACGAGGTTATACAGCGAGGTGTACGTCCAGTAGAAGGCCGTGTCGTGTGCACACGCCGGGCCGACAAACGCCGGGCTCAGCACGACGTCGACGCCCTGCGCCTCCCAGCTCTCGGCGAAGGCGCAGCGGAAATCGTCCCTGTCACGGCGCATCTGGTTGATCTCCAGCGCGCTCTGTATCCCCGCGGCTTCCTCGTCCTTCCAGATGTCGGCGCTGAGTGGATGCACTGGCTCGCCGGACTCGATGATGGCATCCCGCAGCGTCGCGCCACCTTCGGGCCAGTACAGCTTGCGGATCAGGGACCACGCTTCGGCTGCGCCATGGGGCTTGAACTCTTTGACCTCGACGAGAGCGGCGTGCTTCGGGTCGCTCAAGAGACGTCGCGCCCACTCGATGGCTCGCTTGACGGGCGGCTGGGGCTCGATGAAGCCGTCATTTGCGACGATGCCGATCTTAAGGGGCCCGCGGCCTGTCTCGGGACCCAAAGCCGGGGTTTCGAGACCAGTCCAGGGGATGGGGACGAGGTTCGGGTCCTGGAGGTGCGGCTTCGTGGCCAGGACGACGCGCATGAAGAGATCCATGTCCCTCAGGCTGCGGCACATGGGGCCTGCAGAACACAGCACGTTTATCTCGGCTGCGAAGGGGCGTGGGGCGAAGCCCCTCATGGGCAGGATGCAGGAAGTGGCCTTGAAGCCGTAGATGCCGCAGAACGCCGCAGGCCCGCGGATGCTTCCACCGATATCGGTCCCGACGCCTAGGACGGAGCCCTTCATGGCGATGAGAGCGGCTTCGCCACCGCTGGACCCTCCAGCCGATAGGTGGATGTTGTATGGGTTCAGGACGCGGCCCCAAAACGAGTCGCTTTCCAGGTGCATCACGGTCTGGGGCTGGGCCGTCTTGCAGAAGAAAACCGCGCCAAGGCTACGGAGGATCGCGACAAGTTGGCTGTTGACCTCATCCTTCTCCAGGCTCGATAGACAGCCGCCATCGTAGAAAGTACCGGCCACGGGAATGTGGCCCTTGATGCTGACAGGCACGCCGTGAAGCGGGCCGACGGTGGTGCCGTGCTCCGCCAGGTGCTCGTCTAGGCGTCTTGCCTGCGCGACGGCGTCGTCCATGAACCACTGCGTCAGGCAGGCCGTGAGCTGGTGGGCAATGATGGCGCGCTTGCAAAACGCCGCTGCCACCTCGACGGCGGTGTATTGGCGGCGCGCGATGGCATCGGCCAGTGCGGTCGCGTCGTGCTGCTCCGTGATCTCGAGCTCCATGGCCGACAGCAGCCCGCAGCTGGCGGGGATGCTCGTCACGTCAACAGGCGGGTTGGCAAAGATGTCCTCGGGGAGCCAGAGATCTTGTGGCACCTTGCTCGCAAGCTCGTGCAGCAGCGCCGCGCGTTTGGCCTCGAAGTCGGGGGTGCCCGTCGGGACGGGCTTGGTCTGGAGGACCTGCATTGTTGGGGCCCGCATCGCGCGAGAATCAGCCTCTACACGATTGATCTTTTCAGTGGGAAGCGGTTGCCGGTGAGGCCGAAGCAGTGAGCTGTAGATGAAGGGAGATTGGTCGCCGAACCGGCTGGAAATGAGTGTTGCCTTGTGCCAGTTCTTATCTCTGCTCCGGTTGCGCCTTCCCCGAATGTCGGCCTCCACGGGCTGCGGTGCGACGCTGCACGATAGCAACGTGTGACGCAACCCAGGGAGATCACCCGCCATGTTGCTCAAATCGACAACCCCGCCTTGATCGCCCGCACATCCATCTCCGAGTGGTAGCACAACATCGCGGATTTGTGGTTGTAGCACGTCAATACAATCAGGATGCCAGTCAGTGGCTGGCGCCGAGTCCGCTGTATGGAACCCAAACACCTTCAACGTTGCCCCTACAAGTTCACCGGGAGTCCGCGCTGCCATACACCAGCGAGATTGAGACGATTAAGCTACCTGCATAAATAAAACCAGGCTTGTGACAAGCGAAGCATTTTGTAACCTTGCCATTTGCCATTGCGACACCGGTTCCTCCTACAATCGTCATCCCTCGGAACCCAGTGACGAAGGAGAGATTCGACGAAGCCGTCCTGCACCCTGGGCACAACACACATCTGACCATCCACGTTCATCCGCTCTAGTACACGAACTTGTCGTCCTCCGGGATGCTTCCATCGTCGTCGAGGGCCTCGGCGTAATCGAGATCCAGCTTGGCAAACATCTCGAGCCTCTCGGCCAGCTCGGGGTCGGTCGAGTTGAGGTCGTCGGTGCCGTTCTGCAGGGACATGTCGAGCATGCTCTTCCAGGAGCCGCAGTAGCTGATGGGGAGGAGGTAGTGGAGGTGCGCAATGACAGAGGTGCCCCAGCTGTTGCAAGCAGCGCGTTTGCGCCTGTGGTTAGGGTGGCTAAGGAGCAACAGACAGACGCGGAGGGACGAGAAAAGGGGTAGAACTGACTTGGCAGCGTTGCACTTGACGTTGGCAGAACCGAGGCACTTCACCACGTCGCCGGGCAGGTAGCCGTTCCTGTTGACGGGGCCGCCACCCAGCCAGAGCTCGGGCGAGGTGTGGCGGTAGTTGAGGAAGATGGGCGGCAGCTGCGGCACGAGGTCGTTGAAGTGCGTCAGGCGCAGCAGCCGGCCGTTGTCCTGGGCGTCGACCCACTGCACAAACGCCTCGTCGCCCACGCGCGGCGCGCCGTATGTGTAGATGTCGCAGGCCACGCCGCGGCGGCGCAGCGTCGCGCCCAGCAGCGTCGCCACGGCGCCGCCGAGCGAGTGGCCCGTCACGCGCACCCGGTAGTTGGGGTACTCGTCGAGGGCGTCGGCGACCGCCGTGCGCACCCGCGCCACGATCTCCTTGTACGCGTACAGGAAGCCCGCGTGCACGTTGCAGCCCGGGCAGAACTCGCGGTCCACGGGCGTCGCGCGGAAGATGACGTCGGTGATGAAGTTTTGGATGGTGTGCGAGCCGCGGATCGCGACGGTCAGGATCCGGTTGTCCGGGTCCACGGCCAGGAAGCCCAGGATGTCCGTGATGCGGCCGCTTTTGTTCGTGGCCCGCGTTAGAGTGCTTCCGTAGAGAAGGCTGTCCCACGAAGAGCGCTTCAGCCGGCGATGAATAGATACACTTACGAGAACGTCGCCAGGATCGTGGCGTTGCGTCCAGGGCAAACCTCGCCCTTGCAGAAAACTGCACCAATAATCTCAGTAACGAGCTCAAGATGCCCACAAGGGCCTCGTTGCCCGGAAAAACATACCTGGGTCCCCGATCTTCTGGTTGGGCGCACAGTAGGCCGCGCCGGCATACTTGGCGAACAGGAGAAGGTTGTCGAACTCCTGCGAGCTGACTAGCTGGGCTGCGTTTATTAACGGGTAGAAGTTAGTGAGAAGCGAGCCCTCGGATCAGAAAGCTTCTCTGGCTTGCCTCTTCCGTCTAGCTGGTGAGACACCGTCACCGCGCCATGATCTCCAACCGGCTGAAGCACGGCGGAGCTGACGATGCCAATGGTCAGCACAGAAAGGTACGCGGAGAATAGCTTCATCATGAAGTCCGGTGGCCGGAGTTGCGGTCGACAACGGAAGAGACGTAGGTTTGTGATAGCGGAGAGATGGGTGCTGAGGGGAAATAGTCAGCTGGTTGAAGAGCATGCCATCGTGCATATATAAGGAACACTCGCCAGCATTCCCTGACAGCGTCTTACCGACTGTAGGTTACTTCTTGGATAGGGTCAAGCTGGTCGTCAGGGATGGAAATTAATACCCCTGATTCTGTGCTATCGACTTTGGAGACATCGAACGCGATCATCTCCGGTGGTGTATCCGGGTACACCGTGAACTTCGTAACAATCTGCGTTGCTGGATATCATCTCGCAGATATTACCGCTTTTCGTGCTGCGGCACTATGGCTGAATAGGTTGGGAGTCGAAGCCCCCGTTGTAACACACAAATTACCCCAGAGAACTGCACGAGCACGAAGGATCAAATATTCCCACAGGCCTGGCTCTGCCTCAGGACGCACGTGTCCGCCCAGGCAGGTATACATGTCCTGCCCATGAGAGACCACTTAAATTGCGCTGACAGGGGCTGTGTACTCCTCAGAGCCATCCCATAGTTTGCGCTCGCACGTGTAGCATGGGCTAGCGGAAATGGCCGCGGCGGGCCTCCAGGACGTAACATTGGAAGGCTGACGAAAGAAAGAGAAAACCAGGGAAACAGAAAAAAAAAACAAGCAGAAGAAAAAGAGAGACAAAAAAGCCAGACAAACAGAAAAGCCAAAAAGATCAGGAAAAAAAAACGAAAAAATCATAAATAACAACAGCGCTCGCTAAGAGAAACAAAAAGCAAAGAGAAGAGCCAAAGGAAATCGTAGCTCATGGCATGCACCTCATTCCCTCCTTGACTCCGATCCTCGAGGGACTCTTGCACCCGATCATGCCACGGGCGTCGAGCACGGGCTCGGCGTCCTCCTCCTGGGCGATTTCGTCCTGGGCGGTTTCTTCTTGGGCGGTTTCCTCTTAGGCGTCCTCCTCGCCTGCCACGGCCGGCTCCTCCTGCACGTCGCGACGGCAGGCGCCACGCCGACTGTGACAGTACCCGACGTTCTTGGTCTTGACGTACCGCGCCTCGATCGGGGCGGCGTCCTGGCCCACGGTCCGAGCTTCGGCCGGCAGGTTGGGGGTGAAGAACGGCTTCGCAGCCTCCTCCTCCGCGGGCTGCTCCTCCTCCGCGGGCTGCTCCTCCTGGACGCTGACGCCGCGGCGACAGGCGCCGCGGCTGTGGCAGTAGCCGACATTCTTGGTCTTGACGTACCGCGCCTCGACGACGGCGGCGTCCTCGGCGGCGGAGCGGACGCCGAGCCGGTACCCGGTCCTGTAGGAGGGTATTGGGGATGCTTTCAGCGCGGGCTTGTGGACTGCGGGCAGGGCGGCCGCGTGGGCGACCAGGAGGCCGAGGAGGGCGTGGGCGACGGTCAGCTGCATGTTGTTGGTTGCTTATTGTGCGGGATGATGGTGTAGCGATGTGGCGATGAGGAGAAGATGGGAGGAAGGTTGAGGGGATCGGGAGCTGCCCGGGATATTTATCCTGGCGTTTTCCCAGCCGTGATGCTTGTTTGGTGTAAGCTTTGCTAAAATTGGAACAGCAGACCGTGCAGCGAGATGGGTCCGCCTGGAAGCCATAGCCGCGCGTGCAGCTACCAGGTACTGGCACTGATGAATGACACGAGCAACGGGCAAATGCTACGGAGAGACTGATCGGGGTATGGCTTCACCAGGAAGGCCTCGGTTCATGGCAAGAGTGGTGCATCCAAGGGCGCGGAGGGATTGGAGCCGCATCATGCGGCTGCCGGCTTGCACCTTGTCGTGCCGCCACCCCCAGGTCGCTCCCGCGCCCTCGTTCGGCAGTTTGCGCAGATCAGCGGACGGATTTAGAAGCTTGTTTCTGGGACTGGCATCAGTCGCGCGCTATTTTCGGAGGCACACAGCTTTTGGCGCCGCGTCATGGAGTGGGGGTTTCGCCCCTTCAAACTCGTCTGGTTGTACTGGTAATGGGGAGCCCAAGGTTTGGCAGTCGGCACTGGAAGAAAGAAGATGGTTCGGAGGGCACGAGCAACGATGATGATAACAATGATATTATGCCTTCCCCCACCGCCGCTCACTCATGGCAAGCCTCGTCGGCGGCATGGCGGCCATTATACAAAGATTCCCCTCCCAAGCCAGTTTCTTGGCCTCCTCCTCCTGGGTCTGCATGGCCTATTCGTAGGTAGCTCCTGCCATCGCACCCTTATCGCCTTGGCATTTATTCTCTGCGGGCGTCGAGCCGCCAAAGTCTCGCCGGCACGCTTCCAACTGCTCGTGTCGCTCTTCTTATGCTTGCACCGCGTGGCGGCGCGCGGGCTTAACTGTTGCCGGTATGGCCATTGTTGCCAGGCGGTAATTTCCGTTGCCGGGCCTCGAGCTGGCCGGTCTCGCTGTCAGCCGGCGCAGGCGTGGCGGCCACTTGGGCGACGAGGAGGGTGAGGAGGGCCTGGCTGAAAATGGCAAGGAGCTGCATTTTCAAGGTGTCGCTGGTAGCAATTGTCAATGGAGATGGTAAAGGTGATGGCAAACTGGGTTGTTCGAGGGTTTTGGTGTCGTCGAGTGATGCGGATAAGAGTGTTGCTGTCTAAGAGATCGCACTTGGGCAGACGACCTTTTGTATCTTGATCATCTTGCCGGGCGTCTGCCACCTCCCATGAACAGGGCATTGCCGGGTTATGGGATTCGACGCGACCGAGCCACGACTCCAGGCTTCTTGAAACTCTGCCTACCTCGAACATGCCATTATCCGTGACAACCAGCGAGACGGACCTGGAAGCGAGTCGGTGGGGCGTTTACAATGCTTGGCGAAGAACATCGTTGACACAGGACATAGTTCCGGGTGACAGAGAAGTCGTCGCCGTCTGCCAGGGTGGCCCGCCGCCTGTGGTGCAACGCTCGACGCCGCCAGCGTTCCGATGCCCCAATAAAGTTACAGGCGGGGAGCGCCATCGCCCTTGGACGCTGGAGCCCCTTGCCATCTTGACAGGTTTCAGCTCCACAGCCAAGCATCCATTAGAGGAAATTGCCTGTGCTCCCCAAACACAAGCCTTTACGCCGTCCTCGTTCCCATATCTCGACAGCCTGACCCGTTGATGTGCTCGAGTTTCCGTCCCTGTCGGCGATTCGAGATTGCGCCTCTCTTCCGCTAGGTTTTCGCTCGGCCCACGAATGGTAACCTTCCTGTTTCTTTCCGGGGTCCAAGTGCCGCACAAAACTAGGTGCACTGCGCCGCGCGGGCATCCCGGCTCCGTCCCTCGGTCCGAGGGGTGCGGCGCAGGGCAACACTGCCGAATGAGCGCATACTGTAGTAGAGGAGCTGACGGGACGGGCACGCACCACCTAGATCAGGCCCCGTGGGGGGAGCGCTGCTCTCCACTATGGAGAGCACTCTGCGGGCGCATCAATAAACGCTCGACCAAAAAGCCCGGGCCCAAGGTGCACTTCATGATGTCCTCGGACGGTGCGGGGGAGATTGGACGGGACCCTGAATGTGGATGGGATGGCAGGCGGCGAGCGGGAAATAAATGAAGCCAAGGAACAAGAGCCACCACTGCCGCAGGACCTGCCGCCAAAGGGCCCGCGAGACGAGAGGGCATCAAGGCTACACCGCACAGGACTGAATCCCACCTACTCCGATTCCGAAACATGGCATCCAATCGCGCACGCGAAATTCAGGATGCTAACGAGCACTACGCAACCCATTTCAGCCAACTGCTTAGTGTGCAAATCATCCATGATCTTTGGCAGGCCCAGCCAAACGTCCCCAGCGCAGCCCGTCTCTTTGTCTTGTGAGTTCTAGCGTATGCAGCAGCCGGTCTTGGACTGCTTTCGGTTGGTGCACTGGGGCGACATCAAGGCGCCGTCAGCCGCAATGCTCGTCCGGAAGATGCCCAGCTTGGAATGTGCATTCTCGATGCCTCTCCCTCCCCGCAACAATCCTTGGCGTGAGGTCCTTGGGTTGCTCCCCAGAGTCGCATCCAACCACCACCGCGTGCCCCGGCAGCCGGGACGATACGCAATAAATGTGAAATCAGGGGCTTGCTCGGCTTCCATGGTTTTGCTGTCTCTCAATCCTGCTGCCAGTGGTGGTTTGACACACATAGGACATCGCGTGAATTGGCTGAACGGAGGCCTGGTATAATAAAGGATGGATTTACGGACTTGGAACCCATTCTTTCCTCCCACCCACCGTCTCCAACCCCGAGTCGGCCCTGCCTTTCGTTTCTTAAGACCGACCTCCATCTCCGCCGGACCCAGCCGTCATGATGAAGCTCCTGCTTGCGCTCGTAGCCCTGCCCGCCGCCATCCTGGCTGCCCCCGCAGCCAGGGTTGCTGCTGCCAACCCTCCGTGCGATATCCCCCTTCCTGCACTCCCGCATTTGGTCGGCAGATCCCCCACGAGAGATCACATACGCTAACATGTCTCGACTGGACAGTGGGTTTCTGCTCGACAGCCTGAAGTGCACCTGCCAGAACCCCGAGACCAACGCCACCAGGTCGGACGGTCTCTGCGCAAACGTGCTGGGCGAGCACGAGACCGACGAGCCCTCAAAGGGAGGCTGGGTAAGTCTCCCCAACTCCGATGCTCCACGGCTTGCGACAGCGAATGACGCTCGCCGGGCATCTCTTTTTCTCTCCATCGGCTGTCCATCCTTGCCCATCGGGCTGATATTTTGCTTCCTGCTCGCGGCTAACGCTCCTGACCTCCCTTCCGACATAGTGCTACCGCCGTTTTACCCTTACTCCCCAGATGGAACAGATGCTTACAGATGAAGCCTGCACCCGGTACTTCCGCGGCAAGTTCAACAAGGCAGTCTGCGCTCCCGCCAAGCTTTGCGACAAGAACCAGGGACCAGACAGGCAAGGTAACCAGTACTACAAGATTTGCGGCAGGTGAAAAGATACTGTAGTCATGGGCGGGTAGAGCAGGTCACGGCGGTACTTGTGTGCCTTTCTTCTGTAGAACATAATCGTTTAATTTGAGAATTAATGGTACTACTACTACGTGGCCATCTCTTCTTCTCTCACTGGACGGGCATCGGAGCTATCGTGTCTCTTGCAATTGATGCAATCGAGGGCCTCGGTAAGCGGCAATAACCGACTTGTTCAAGTGACAGACGGCCAGGAGGAAGCTATGTGTACAAACGCGAGTCACACTATCCCGTCCCCGTCTCCTCCCCCTCGGGAGCCTCGGCGTCCGCGTCGTCGCCAATCGGCTCTCGTCCACTTCTCCATCATCCTCTTCTATGCTGGCCCTGTAGCGCACAGGCAGCATGCGGCGAGGGAACCCGCCACCGGGAAAGTTCCGAACCTCCGATCAGTCATCGTTCTCGCTGTTGTCCCCGCCGTTCTCGCTGTCATAGTCGCCATCGTACTCGCTATCGTAGGCAAAGGGGTCAGTGGGGCCTGTGCTCGTAATCCACGACGGCGTCCGACATCGTCTCGACGTGCCGCCTGTTGCGGCAGGCCCGGCAGCGCTCCTTGAGGTCCCAGCCCTGGCGTCCCAGCCCCTGCGTGACAGAGCAGTGGCAGTCGAAGGGGTACTTCAAGAGCACGAACCGGACGTTCCCGCGGTTCAGGGATGGGAGCTGGCCCAGCGAGTCCTTCAGCGCATCGAGGAAGCCGGCTTCTCCGTACCGCTCGAGTCCGTCGCCGTCGACGAGCAGACCCAGAGACGTCAGGTTCGGGACCATGGCCTTGAGGTGGCCCATGCCTCCGTGGCCGGCCTCCGCATCGTAGCCGTCGTTGGGCGGGAAGGGCGGGAACCGGGGGATCGGGCTGCGCATGCGGCGCACCAAGCCCGCGTTGTGAGCGCCAATGCGGTCCACCCACTTGCGGAGGCTCCAGCCGAACCAGTGGTCGTCCATGAACGTGCCCTGCACGTTGGTCATGGGATGTTCGCCGCCGCTCCGCACGCTGAAGAAATTGGCCGAGTAGAGCACGGTCCTGGCCTCCTCGTAGACCTGCTTGTTCGCGAAGATGATTCTGGGTCGCCAGTACTTGAAGAAGTACCTGCCGCCGAGATAGTGGGGAGGCTCCTCGTGCCAGCCTGTCATGCAGGCCTCCTCCGGAGGGACCATACGATGGCTCGGCGAGTCTGGGTCCTGTTCGACCGACATCCAGTTCAGATCAATGGAGTCTGGAGACACGAGCACTGGTTGTAGATCTTGTTCCGGATCTCGGCCGGGAAAGAGAGGAAGTCTAGAGGCATGATGGAGGTGCCTAGTACATAGCGGGTCGTAGCTGTGGTTTGCAGTGCTGACAGGGGAAACACGTGGGAGGAGAAAGTTGTGGGTGAGAAGGGAGAGGAATCCAAGCCCGAAGATTGACGGAGGATGCCAGAGGGCTGCCTGGGTTTGTGCGATCAAAGAAATAGCTGCATAGAATCTAGAAGGCTAGAAAGGAAGGAGCTGGCGGGGTGCCTGCAAGTTGCCGTGCCTTCCATTGTTGGCATGGAACCCCCTCGATACCCATGGATGAGCGGGAAGTTTTGCTCTTGGAAACAGACAACCTCGGAAGATCTGTAAATCTGAGTGTCCATAAACATTCATAAAGAATCCATCCCCCCTTCGCGAGGTTGGGATCCTCTCGATAGGCCCTCGGCTGGAGAGGTGCTTGCGGCGTTGGCTCTTGCCTTTCTCGCTTCTATATCTAAAATGTGCAATAATTTAAATGTAATGTGAGATTGCGGCTTGCGCAAAGATTAACCCTACTCTGCCTGCTGAATGGACATGTACCAAATCGTCCAGTGGTTGGGATAGAGGGAAACTTACGTTGAGAAATAAGACTGACGATCTCCCCAAAGCTGCGAGCCTTCGCAATCTCTAATTAATGGCGTCGTGTGGCCAAAGCCGTCAAAGGGGTTGGCTTGTGCCTCTGTGTCTGCTCCAGCCTGAAGGAGAATATACGCAGTGTTCACATGCCCTTTGTTTGCCGAGGCCCAGAGCGCCGTGGCGTTGCCAGTGTCCCTGACCTCGATGTCCGCGCCCCGTCCGACCAGCGCGCGGACAAGGTCGTCGTCGCCCCTGTTTGCTGCCTTCCACAGGGGTGTCGTCCCGGTAGCCCTGGACCCCGCATTGATGTCGAAATCAGGGGGCGGAGCATCCAGGATCGCCTTGGCGGCGTTTGTGTAGCCTCGCGATGCTGCCACCCACAAGTTAGGCACCTCGCTATCCCATCGAGTGCGGGTTGGGTCAGCTCCGCGCGCAATAAGTTCGTGCACATTCCGAGAGTGGCCGCGGCTTGCCGCCTCGTAAAGAGACTCGTCTAGCTTGTCATGTGATTTCGGGTCGCTATTGAGGATCAAGTCGACCATTTCAGATTGCGGAAGCCTTGCTGCGAGTTGTAGTGGAGTGAGGCCTGTCTCGCAGGTCAAGTTCAAGTCCGCGCCCGCATCGATTAAAATGCCGAGAACCTTGAGACTCCCAGTCCGGATAGAAGCATGGACTAAACTGCTTGGATTAACTTTGTGGTCGAGGAGCAGGGTTATTACGCCCACGCGCTTCCCCTCGAGTATCGTTGTGGACTCGCCGGGCCCTTCCCCGGAAGGACCGATCCGATCCGGAATTACCAAATCGTGGTTAGCCTTGTGATTGAGGAGAAGTTCAATTATAGATATATCTCCTTTTTCGACTGCCCTCGCAAGTGGCGTGTAACCGCTGTGGACAGCGCGTTGACGTCGGCACCCGCAGCTATTAAAATGCTAGCTATCTTTCGATTGTCATGTTGGACGGCTAGCTGAATCGGTGACCCGTTGTTTGGGTTAGCCTTATGGTCCAGGAGCAAAGCAGTTATGTCGATATCGTTTGCCTCGACGGCGAATTCGAGTGGTGTCCACATATCATAAGTCCTCTCGATGTCAGCGCCATGTTGAATGAGAATCTCGACGGCATGTTTGCTGTGACACCCGATGGCGAGACGGAGAGCCAAGGCGCTTGGCGGAGAGACTTCGGGTATGCGAGATAGAAAGAACCCAAGATCTGTTGTTCGGCCCTTCCGTGCAGCTGTTTCCAAATGTACCATGCTGTTCCGCTGCACGCGTGAGACCGCAAGGTCTCTAGCCATTGCAGGGGGGCGAGTGCGCTGCAGATTGCCGCTTCGCGAGACATATGCTGATTCGGTCTCGTTACGGAAGAGGCGGTCGAAGGGTAGGTCGTGACAATCTTGCGTGAATAGTGTTTGGAAACGGTCGAGGGTAGCATCTTGGGCGGTTAGGAGCGTATCCGCAACCGCTAGATTGTCGCTCCGCAAGGCGCAC
This sequence comes from Falciphora oryzae, assembly GCA_000733355.1. NCBI lineage: Eukaryota > Fungi > Ascomycota > Sordariomycetes > Magnaporthales > Magnaporthaceae > Falciphora > Falciphora oryzae. The sequence continues at coordinate 487,509 of JNVV01000025.1, forward strand.
TGTAGCGCTGTCTCATTTCGAAACCGGCAGTTGAAATCCAGATAGAGGCCATATTGTGTGGTGAAAAGCTTGACCAGGTCTTGCGAGCCTGCAGTCTCGGCGAGGAGGTGAAGGATGGGTTGCGGCTCCCTGTGGCGATGGTGCCCAACAGGGATGACAAACTGACATTGCTTGTCGAAGAGGTGACTGGCGAGCGTGGTTGCCCGATTCCGTATTGCCCACAAAAGTAGTCTCTGGTCGAGGTTATCCCCTTCCAAAGACTCGCTTGGGCAAAGGTTGGTTATTAGTTCGTCGACAGACCATGGTGGGAAAATGACTCCCTGAGGGGTCGTGGTATTCCCAAAGACGAGAAACTTTAAAACATCTTCGACGGCCTGTTGTTCAGCTTCCTCGTACTTGGGCTCGATCGATTGTGAGTCGGACGATATTCCGAGCAAGGCGTAAACTCGGTCATGGGCCCTTGAGGCCGCGCTGCTCCCGAATTTCTGCAGCATTGTAAGGAGATCTCGCTTCTTCCTCCACCATGAGGTTTCCGCATCGCGCAAAGGGCCCGGCATAACGTCAAGCAGAGCTTGTGTGCGTTCCGGGACCTTGACCTGCAACAGTTCTGGCATGAGGGCGAAGGCGGAGGCAGGCGTTGACGACCAACCACACACGACAATCGCTCTCTTGGCCAGAGCCACTTCCTGTATGACCCAAACCCGGCGGAACCATGGTCTGAGAAGCACAGTTTCGAGAGCACTGTAACTGTGTTCTGTTACTAGGCGAGGATTGCCCTCTAGCAACTGATCAAGGCTCCACCATACCGCCTTCCACTTTTCCAGGGAAGTCTGCCCCTTAATCGGGCTCCGCCTAACAACGTACTTGTGGAGTGTTGTTGAGGCATAGAACAGCCAACTTATATCCGGGCTGCCAGGGCCCAGCCAAATGATAACGTTCCGAGCGGAGCTGTACACGATGTTCATTTGACGGACTTGGTGATTTTTCTCCATGTGCTTCTGCTGGTCGATGCAGATGGCATCGACCCAGAGGATCCTATCCGAGTCGGGCAGGCGGAGGTGCTTCAAAGCCATGTACAGATTGATGGTGACCGGAAAGCGGAGTCCATCAATAAAGATGCTGTTCGGCTTGGGGGTCTCGCCTGGGTTGTCGCCCTCCTCGACGATGTCGGCCCAGGTATACGACAGGGCTTCGTATTCGACGTGGACATCTTGGTCCTCTTCGAGGAAGGACTGGAAAAGACCGCACTCAATGGGGTCTTCGCGATCGGCCTGGAAGAGACGCAGCAACCTGATAGCCTTCCTTGAAAGGTCGATCGGCTTGTGGGTGTATGTGTCCATACTCAGGGAGGACAATCTGCGGGGGTGGAGATTGGGGTGTGAAAGGAGTTGATCGAGGCAATGATTAGGGCCTAGGGGGTAACAGGCAATTGAAGTCCGGCGGAGAAATCTCCGTGTTCGTAGAAGCTTGTGGGCGGTTGTTGAGGGAGGAGGGGAAGAGAGGGTGCGGGGAAGGAATGGATGGTGAATCTGGCTGGGAATCTTATGCTTTTCGCAAGCCGCTAACCACTGGCTGGCGGCTCAGCCTGCCTAGAGGTTGGCCTGATCAGTGGTCAGGATAAAAACGGTTGGGTCGGAGGGCACCTAATTAACACTGCCACCGCATCTTAGGGCGGCCAGCACAAACTAAAAGGAACGTCGAGTTGCAGCCACCAAGCGGTGCACGTGGATCAGCACAGTCGCAGGCGGGGTGCTCATGTAGTTCAATGGAATGGTCGAATTTTTTTGATTGCCCTCGCCTCCACGACATCTATAAACCTATTAAAGAAGCCACCAGCCAGAATCATCACTGTTCTAAAGTAAACGACAAGTCCCACTCCTCGCTGAGCTTGGCCTTGTCGAAATATGGTCCGCAAAGATAGGCCCAGTGGGGTGCGCCTGTAGCCAGCCTCTTGCAGCCCCTGACATACTCGAGGATCTGGTCGTTCAGGTGCTTGTCGTCGTCGGACCAGGGAAGACGTGCCTCGGCCGCCTCGCAGGCCTCGTAGTGCTTCCGGATCAGGTCGAGGACCTTGGCGACGGCGCCCTTGACCGAGATGTTCTCGGCGTTTGCAAGCAGGAGACACATGTTGTCCAGTTTGCCGTCGCGCTGCCAACGGTTGTCAGTCCGGACTTTCTTTGCACGGCTAATTGATGGCGGCGTCGGGCAAAAAAAAAAAAAAAAAAAAAAAAAAAACCCACGAAATTCTTCTGGCAGCTCAGAACCTCGTGGACCAGCGTTGCCAGCCGTGTGCACTCGAGCACGACCGTCTCGACTGCCTCGTGGTACCGCACCGCACCCGGCAGCCCGAAGCCCATGGCGTACTCGTTGGCCGTGATGTTTGGCAGGGCGCCGACGTCGTCGCAGCGCACGTCGAGGTGGTGCCACGGGTCTGGGAGCGTGTCGTGCCGCCGCGCCGCCTGCCTCTGCGCCGCGCTCTCGACGTAGTCGCGCAGCTCGCGTCGCAGCCGCTCGGCCGAGCTCGTGGCCATCTCAGCGCGCATTGCGGCCAGGACCTCGTGCAGCGCCGCGACGGTGCCTGATGGGGTGTATGGGGATGCTGAGGGAAGGGCTAGGCTGCTGGCGCTTGTGGAGTTGCCCAGGCAGGTGTCGATGCATCGCTGGGTCTGGTCGCAGAGGCGGCGCGTAGTCGCGGCGTCGTGGGTTGGGCTGTCCATCTCCTCGTCAAACCAGGCGTTCTGGGATCACTAATTAGCGAGTGTTGGGGCTGTAAGATAGCGGTGATAACCCACCCAGCACTGGTACTTGGTCAGGGTGGCCAGTTTCCTCTTGGAGCAATCTGTGTAAAAGACGCTGGCAAGGGTGGTGTAGCGCTGCGCAATGTCATAGTCCGACTGCTTGGCCTGTGGGATATCGATACTGGCTTTTTTGTTAGTGACTTCGGCGCACAGTTGGTGCAGTTGATCAGGGGTAAGCAGGCATCTTACGTCTTTAACCACTCGTCTATCTCGGCGGCGACCTCGTCAAGAACATCTTGGCTGTGTCTTTTGCTGGGCCATGTCGGCATTAAATCCATCAGGTTCTGGACATGGACGGTCTCGCCCGCGTATCTTCGCACAAGATCAGCCCCTTCATTGACGCTGGGCAGTGATAGAAGGGCATTGGTGTTGAACGTGGCAGGAACAGGCGTCCTGGGAATAAGGGCGTGGTGGTCCTGTGATGGCTCGTCGATATCAGGGAGGAAGACGATCTGGGGCGCAAAACTCTCGACGACCGCCATTTTGGTCTCGTAAAGAGCAATGTGGTGGGTGCTGGAGAGGGAGAATCGGTGTGTGCAAAACAAAACGGAGGACTTAATTACGGAAGGATAGAAAGTTGGAGGAGGGTAATAGTGCAATAGCTGAGGGCCAGCCCGTGAAGCGGTTAAAAAAGATTCCGTGGTGATGACGCTTGGGATGGAAAGGGTGTCCCCTACGCCGTCAATCTAGAGGTACATATACCGAGGACATCGAGCGAGAAGGCGGTGATAACATGGCGGTTCTATAGCCTCGATTTCTCGGATGGGCAATGTTTGACGAATGTGGGAACAAGATCAGCGCACTGCGCGGCGCAGCAGTGTCTCACCAGGCAGATTTCGACCCGAGCGTGGCAAGCGAAGTGGGAGGGATTCCTAAGTCATGTCATGGCCGCTGTGGGAATTGCGTTCGCTGGAAACGCCAAGTCCACGTTTGATGCACCCTATTCTATGCCGTCCGCATGCGGGCAGACGAGCGCCACCAGTTCGCCAGACTTGCAATGCCTGGAAACTTGGGTGCCGGGGCCGTGGGCCGGGACCAGGGGCGGAGCAGGGCGTGACCCGGCAGCTGAATGCTCTCGCTTCCGGCTTGAGCCGTGCGGGGAGATCGGATCGGTTGGCTCAGCTGGAGGGCATCACGTTGGCGAGAAAGCACATGTTCGTTCTCCAGTCTGCGCGCCCCATCTTGGTGGAGGAGGGTGAATAAAGAATTGGCATCGAGGCGCTGCCGTCGATGGAGGCTGGTAGCAATGCAGTCCTGCGTATCGGGAGTTTGAGGCTGAGGGAGGTTCAATGTTTTCCATTTGGGGGAAGAAGCCTGGGCCTGTGGAACGATACAGTCGCGGCGGAATCTAGGCTAGTCACGAAGGTTGAAATTTTGTTTGCGATGCCGGACGATCATAGGGGTCCGCGGAGCTTCGGATGAGATACGGTATTGCTGCCCCATGGTTTTTTGCGAGGGGACCCAGCGTGTCACGCCCATTATGCCGCGCAACGAAAGAAAAGGAGGGCTGATGGATCGTGGAGGGGAAAGGGCAGGTTGAAACGAATCAAGTCGAGAAGTTTGTGGCTGTGCTGTCAGAAGGTGATAGGGCGGCATGAAAAACACCGGAGGAGGGGGGGAAAAGATGAGGGATGGAAAAGAAGCAGGAAGGAACCCAAGGATAAAAGAAATGTCGCGTGAGCATGCCCAGGGAAGAAGTGCAGCAAAAGGTAAATGGAATGCGTGTGCCCGGACTCGAACCGGGAGCCCATCGATGGCAACGATGGATTTTACCCTTAAACCACACACGCTTTAGATGATTGGTGAGGGCTGGGCAGATCCACACACCTATATCGAACAAAATCGCGGCCGTAACGGTGGTGACGCTTATCGGGCGGAACAGACCGAGCCACATGGCCATGGTTGCCCGTTGCAAACCGTTCCGCTAAGCCACCAGGTTTTAGCTGAGCATCATCACTGCTCGTCTCAGGGTAGCAGGCAAACCCAGGGCGGGCGAGACACGAGGGGGCTCGGAGAATGCATTAAACGAATGAATCGGAGAAAAACGAGAATCTGGTATCTAAGAGAGCACTGCCTCCCCGAGATGGAGGATGCTGTAACCGCAGGTGCCGAACCCAAGCACAAAACCAAAACGCACGCTAGCCGCAGCAAACAGAAGGCTCCTCAACCCCAACCGCCTTGGCAGGCGGCGCCGCAGCACCACCCGAAGCCACCGCCGGGCCGCCGCCATCAACCAGGATCGTCCTAGTCATCCAGTCGCAGAAGAACTTGCCGATCCCCGCCCCGAGCACAATCATGACCAGCAAAATAACATTGTAGTACATGGCGATCAACATAACAATGTACGCCAGCCCAAACGTGACGGCGTGCAGCACGGCGCGGATAAGCTGCTGCAGCGGCGTGGCGCGGAACGTGACGTACTCGGCGGGGGCCAGCAGCGCGGCCCCCGCGGCGGTCGGCTGGCACGCACCCAGGGCGGCGGCCGCGAGCCGGCTGCCCTCGGGGTCCTTGTCGCGCGCGAGCTGGCGGGCGGCTGCGGCCTCGGCGGCGCGCCGCTGCCACCCGCGGGCCAGGAAGTCGTCGTACTCCTTGCCCAGGCGCCGGGCGACTTCTAGTACGACGACGAGGAGGAGCACGCCGATGCACGTGGCGGCGAACATGCCCTCGTTCTTGATGTGCCAGTCGGACGTGAGGAAGCCTGGATGCGGGGCTTGTTAGTTTGTGCGATGCGTTTCGGGGGTTTGGTTCGGTTGAGGGAGAAACGTACATGCATCGATTGTGTACGTGTTGAACAACATCTGTCGTCAAGAATGGTCTCGTTAGCATTTTGGCTAACGATCCGATATTGTACGCTAGATCGGCAGACATACCGTCATTTTGCACGCGGCGGCATTGCCGCTCCCTCCCATGCCGTGATCCATTCTGGCGATATCTCGATGCGACTAGCCTCAAAGGGTGGTGGTGACTCGTTTGCGCCTGCTCGGGTCGTTGCCACTTCGATCGAGGACTGCGGGCGGACAGGTGTGCGATAGCTTCGGATAACAGGATAGGCTACGGGGGCCAATTGAGTATTAAGAGCAAGCACCCAACGTCCTAAACGCATCGCCTAGCATCAAAGACTATTTGCGCAATCCTGCGCAGACGACAAGACGACCTCGACGGCGGGCGGAGATGCCCCAGTTAATGAGCAAATATTCGGCCCAACCGCAGACGCACGCCAAGCGTCCATGGCGCGCGCCGCCTCCATCCCTGGCCCCGCCGCGCGAAAGAGCGTGCGGCGGGGAGACACACCGGGATCGGGTCCGTCAGCGTGCTTCCAGAGAGTCAGGACCCCGGCCAGCCCACTGAGCAAGATAAATGAGGTCACATAAGCCCAATGGAGCTTGATCTTGTATCCTCGTCAAAGCGGTGCTTCGGGAAATGTGATGCCATCTTGTGCACTACTTCCTTGACATTGCGTCCTCGCGCCACTCCAGCTACGCTGTAGGAAGCCAGCGAGATGAGCAAAGCGCAACGTGCAAAGAAGCTCGCGATGGCCCAAGCTGCCAGCGGGCTCGGCGGTCTCGCCTCACCCCCACCAAAAGCTAAGAAGCCAGACATCCCGGCAGCCGGGATCCGCATGCGGGGGGCCCTCGGGCGGTTTGCTCGAAACAGCTCCAGTAGGTGTGGATACCGGGCAGGAAAACGTGCTCAAATCTGCTCAACATGGGCCTCGATGGTCGAGAGAAGCCGTGTCGCCGAAGCCTTTTCTTCTTTCCTGCTTTCTCGTTGCGGCCAAATGCTGCTCGTTGGCCGGCTTTAAGACGGAAACATCGCCCGCGGACGGATACAATATCCCCCACGTGTGTTTGCTCCACGCCCCTAAAACGGGAAGGGGGGAGAGAGTGTTGCCGAATCGAACCCACAGCAATTACGATTACCGGCTCAACTTTGAGCAAGTTTACGGCCCCACAGGCTTAGGGATGCTGGGCAATATAGAGCGCCAGCCGTAGCCTCCGCCTTGGCCCGTCGCCGTCCTCAAAAGAGAACTGGGCTGCTCCAAAAGGGGGATCCGCGGGGGCAGCTCCCAACCACCAAGCCCTTGTCTCGGACGGAAAGGTGTGGGGGAAACACTTACACACACTCAAGACGTGCAGGAGTAGCCGGAGGTGTCAACCGGGCATATTGCACTTGCAACCCATACCACCCTCCCCACAGGTCGAACACTCCGACAAGACCAGGACATTCGGTATATAAGAGAAGCAGAGTCACTCAAGGCTGTTGATCCAGCGGGCACCCTATTCATTCGCGCCTGATCGTCGACTGCCGCGCGCGCCGGAACGTTTCTCAGCCACGGCCGCAGAGCCGCAGCCCTACGACTACCGCGTGGCCCGTCACCACCACTAAGATTTTCTTGCGAAGGCGAGCACTCGCTCACCGCAAGACAACACAGCCATGGCCGCGCCGCTGGCCGCCAGGCATATCCAAGACTATGGCAACGCATCACGGCTAGAGCCCCACTGGGGCTACGCCGAGCGGGTGATGCCATGCACCAACGACCCGGGCAGCTGCGAGTACCTTGACCTCGTATACGGCGCCCACGACATCGGCATGATATACATGGGCGCCATGTGGCTCGTCATCATCGGTATCCTGGGCGCCTGGGCTGTCGGTCGCCGCGTCTTCCCCTCGGTAGCCGCATCATCCGCGGCCGCGAACAACGGCAACAACGACGCGTCACCTGAGAGCGAAGCAGAACCGAGAGGTGCCTCGGGCATCGTCAGGGTGCGGAACGCCATCGTGTCCGCCGCCCGCCGCAGCCTGCTGCCCGAGTCGGCCCGCGCCATATTCGGCCACACGACGCGGCTGCAGGTGACGATCCTGGCGCTGATCGTCGCCTACCTGACCGTCTTCTCCTTCGTCGGCATGGAGTACCGCATCTGGATCACGCCCGTCAAGAGCATGCCCGGCCTAGCGCAGACGCGCTCGACCCTGGGACCCTGGTCGGACCGCGTCGGCGTGCTCGCGTACGCGCTCACGCCCCTGTCGGTCCTGCTGGCCAGTCGCGAGTCGCTGCTGTCGGTCCTTACCGGCGTGCCGTACCAGTCCTTCGTGTTCCTGCACCGCTGGCTCGGCTACGTGATATTTGTGCAGTCGGTCCTGCACACCATCGGCTGGTGCGTCATCGAGATCCGCCTGTACCAGCCGCAGCCCGAGGTCGGCGCCAAGTGGATCGTGCAGACGTACATGATCTGGGGGCTCGTGGCCATGACGCTCCTGCTCATCCTGTTCCTGCTGTCGACCAAGTGGGCCATCCGCGCCTTCGGGTACGAGTTCTTCCGCAAGGCCCACTACGTGCTGGCCATGGTGTACATCGGCGCCTGCATCGCCCACTGGCAGGCCCTGCAGTGCTTCCTGGTGCCGGCCCTCGTCATCTGGTTCGTCGACCGCGCGGCGCGCCTGGTGCGGACGTCGCTGCTGCACTACAACTACCTCCCCGACGGGTCCGTTGGTTTCGCCTCGGCCAAGGCCATGGTGCAGCGCTTCGAGAACGCCGAGGGCGGCGATGTAGTGCGGCTCGACTTTGTGCACCCGCAGCGGCCCTGGGCTGTCGGACAGCACTTCTTCCTGTGCTTCCCCGAGCTGAGCATTTGGCAGTCGCACCCCATGACGCCGTTGTCGGCGCCTTCGACCTCTGGGCCCAAACCCGACGGTAGCAGGACAAACCCCGCCGTCGGGTCTGTCCATTCGTATGTGATCCGAGCCAAGGCGGGCGAGACGCGCAATTTGGCCGAACTGGCCGCGAAGAAGCTGGCTGGCGGCGCCACAGACGAGAAGGGCCAGCCTCTGGACCCAAAGGTGTCGGTTATCCTGACGGGTGCCTATGGACAGGCGGTGACGGGGGACAGCATTACGCCCGAGACCAACATTCTCTGCGTGGCTGGCGGCACGGGCGTCACCTTCGTGCTGCCGGTGCTTCTCGAGCTGGTGCGCAGCCGGCCGGTGCCGGGGCGCAAGGTCGAGCTGCTGTGGGCGATCCGGCACGAGCGCGACATGGAGTGGGTGCGGCCCGAGCTGGACGAGCTGCTGGCGGCGGCTCAGACGCACGGCGTGCACGTCGACGTGTTCCTGACGCGCGACTCCAAGACGCGGGCCAAGCTTGCTTCCACCACCGTCGTGCCTGGCTCGAAGGAGGACAAGATCGCAGGCGGAGAATCGGCCGCGGCGGGGTCCTCGTCGTCGGCGTCAGTGTCATCGCGCGAGGAGGTGGACGAGGTGGGCGAGCTGGCGGTGCACCGGCCGGCCACGGTGGAGGTGCCGGCGGTGCGCAGGCCAGACGTCGCGGCGGCGGTGGAGCGGTTCGTGGCGGGCACGGCGCGGGGGCCGACGACGGTGTTCGCGAGCGGTCCGCTGGGCATGGTGGGTGAGCTGCGGGCGGCGGTAGCGCAGGCCAACGACGGCGGCAGGGTCTGGCGCAGCGACGAGCGCTTTGACGTCAGGCTCGTGAGCGACGATCGGGTCGAGTGGTAGCTCGGTCTGGTATTGTACAAAGTGTTGTTTCTTTGCATGCTTAGATACCATCAATGCGCGTGCTATCTTCTGTCGTTTTGATGAGCCATCGGGTCTTTGTGATGCTGCCCGTGTGCATTCATGATGCGGGGTCACGGTAGGCAGTTGTGGACCCAAAGCATATCCCAGCCAATCAGAACCGGCTTGGACCCAATCCATCGGGACAGCACATACTGCCAAAAGTGAATTCACTGTGCTTTACTGTGCACCAACACTGCTCTTTATACCGTACAACACACCCCAGCATCCAGCCCAGCTGAAGTCTCGCGTGGTTGCGTTCCAGAGCCAGCACGCCAGATTTGCGAACAGCCACATCCAAAAATTAGCTCGCCACCTTTTGACGTGTGCCTGCTACATCAACTACTGTGGCGCTAGCGGTTTTCCCCAGAGCTAATTCGCCCAACAGCCGAGCCTCTCTCCAGCCCCAGGGGCTAGCTGCACGGCTGAGCACTTCTCCGATACCCTGGACAGTCGACGCTTTGCCGTGGGGCTAAACTTGCCTCTTTCCGATGCCCTGGTCCACATTCTGTGCCATGGTGGCCCATCACTTTCCTGCGCGATATCTCTGGGGGTTGCATGGTGCATGGCAGCCGACACGCCATCATCCATATTTAGATGACGTGGGGGTGAAGCGGCGTTAGAAGCAGCGTGGTCTGAGCCGCTATGGACTCTCAGCCTCCCCTTGAACGTCTCAACAACCAGCCATCCAGTCCTGATATTTCTCTTGCGATGACAGCTGGGTGTACAAATACTGGCCGAGACCGTCGACCAGACCATCCGATCCTCGTCGAACAAGCGGCAGGCACTCACACACTTTCCTCCACACATCTTGCGCTATCCATCCTGAACAGCCGTCGCCAAAATGACCCCGTCCAACCATCTGAGTGTCTCTGCCGCCTTATGCAGTCTCCTCCTCAGCCTCGGCGCCGCAAAGGAGATCAAGGTCAAGGCGCCCCAGACCATCCAGTCCGCCATCGACTCGGCCAGCCCCGGCGACACCATCACCGTGGTCAAGGGCACCTACGCCGAGCAGCTCCTCATCACCAAGAACGGCATCAAGCTCGTCGGCCAGAACGGCGCCACTCTCGTGCCACCTCCCACTCCTGTCACCAATGGTTGCTCTGGCCTCGCAGGTCCTCTGCCCCCGCCAGCAACCAGCGGCGACACCCAGGCTGGCATCTGCGTTCTCGGCGATGGCGTCGTCCTCGGCGACTGGCCGGGCTCTGAGCACCGCAAGATCGTGTCGTACGGCGCCCCGGTCGAGGACGTCCAGGTCAAAGGCTTCACCATCCGTGGCTTCAGCGGGCTCAACGTCGCCATCGTCAACGCCAAGAACGCCGAGGTGCGCGAGAATACCCTTACCGACGGCTGGTCGTACGGCACGCTCACCGTCGGGTCCGTCGGCACCGTCGTGACGCGCAACACGGTCAACTCCTCGGCGCTCTCCTTCATCGGCATCTGCATGGACGACAGGTCCGACGTGCGCGTGTCGACCAACACCATCTCCGAGATGATCATCGGGCTGTGCGTGCAGACGGACGGCGCCGACATCAGGGGCAACACGGTGCGCAATTGCTGCGTCGGCGCCTTCGTCGACCCGGGCGTCAATGGCGCCAGCCTGACGCACAACCAGATCGGCGCCACGAACCCCTTCTGCACCTTTGGCTTCGTGTCGGGCATCCGCATCGCCGGCGCCGTCAACACAAACGCCCAGCACAACACCACCACCGGCCAGACCGACTTTGGTTTCCCGGACGGCCACGGGCCCAGCCAGAGCTACGGCGCCGGCATCGCCATCTACGACTTTGACGGTAAATCGGCCAAGGCGACCGGCAATGTCGTCGACTTCAACAATCTGTCCGGGAACGACATCGACATTGACACTGCCTTTACAGGCACCAACGAGATCAAGCACAATGCCTGCACGACGCCCAGTGCTCTGTGCAGCGAGCAGTAAGGCCAAGAAGTTACGGCAGCTCCCTAATAGTTAATTCTCATTCAAATAATGGCTTCTCCCCAAGAAAAGAAACACGTCTTCCTGCGTGTGACTGGCCTCTCCGTGGTGTCCGGATCTCGACGATGTAATTCCAAGCTATTCCCAACCACTGCCAAGCCCTCTGCAGTGCGGCCATGCACCTACCGAACCAGCACCATCTTCGATCTCGCCAAGTGCTATCTTCCCTGCATCGACTATTGGGACGATGGCCTGGAAATTCCCCCGCAGCGACTGTCCTCACTGCTCCGTAAAGTGCGAGCCCGGGCAGCGCTGGATCTCAGCATCCTTCGTGGATGCGAGCCTCTGAGAGACCTCCTCCCCGGAAACCCAGATCGCATGGCCTCTGCACCAGTATCCTTTGCCGCACCCGCATTTGGGATCGCGCCAAGTTTCGTATTCCTGAAGCCATTCCGCATGCTCCTGCCCGTCCGCGGTGTCAGACTCCGGCCGCGGCTTCAGCTCAGCCGCCTTGCGGCAACGGCAGTGGGGATGCAAGCGGGCGTGACGCACTGATGATAGGATGGGAGGGTTGGAGATTAGCCAGGCGTAAGAAAATAAGAGAAGGGATCTTGCATTGCCTGGTGGGCAGCATAGAGCAGGGCTGGGTTTAAAACTTACAGGTGTGTCTGACGCATCAGACGCCCCTCCATCATCGAGTGTGGGGTTGGCAGGATGCTGCGATTCCGCCCCAGCCGCAATGCTTCCGTGGTTGCGGTCGTCAGACGAGTTGGGGGATAGCATGGTGAAGAGGTTAGTAGGGGAGAGCCTTGAACAAGGCAGGTTTTGTAAGGTGCAGACTTGAAAGAAGAAAGTAGCAAGGCAAGCAGGTGGAGGCCGGGATGAGCGAGTATGCCGTGATCAAAGGAGGGAATCCGAGATGGTTGACAGAGGGAGAGCCGAGAATGTTATATGCTCTTCATACTGACAAGTCAGCTGTACTGCCTGCTGTCAGGCAACCATGCATCGATTCCTCGAGGTACTAATAGTACAAGGATTGGGTTGCTAAATTTTCTGACTGTATTTCTTTCCCGTAAAAAGATATTTGTCTCAACAGCTCTGACTGCAACACCTTTTGCGGGATGCAATATACAGAGCCAAGAGCGCCTGGAAAGCGCACTTCCCGGCGCCCGACTTCAGGCGGTCCGGATCCATTTGTTCCCGAATGTGTAGCCTTGGGCCATCTCGCCCCCCGACCATTTCGGACACTGGCTGATACGCCCAACAGCCAAACAAGGTGCTGGATTCGTCATCCTCAGCCCTCGGGCAATCAAAACACACCATCAAAATGCCCAACATTATGTTGAGGCCGCTGGGGGATTCGATCCGACTTTGCAGACTTCCGCGTGTGGGCGCGTCGTGCTGTAAACCTGACCACTAACACCCGATGGATGGGACAAACTGGGGCATGTCCCAGGTTTGTGTATCTTCACGGCTTGGTATAAATGCAAGTTAGCGCCAGGGAAGATCGACTGGCTGCCGGAACCTGGTGAAAAGGCTATCCTAATTAAGGGCCTGTCCTAAACTAACGTGGTTCACAAGCGAGCCGCGCACACAAGCGAGTCGCGCACTTTAAAATCCCATACTAAACGCAATTTTCGACATCCTTACTAACTCGACCAATTTTGATCCAAATTCGATGCAATTTTGTATATAACGTTTTAACTATATACCTGATTTTATGTAATTATCTTCAATTTTATAACCTTAACCCGGGTAAGATATTAAGAAATTCGCTAATTTAACCCCTGTATTTTCAATATCTTACCCGGGTTAGGGTTATAAAATTAAAGATAATTACATAAAATTAGGTATATAATTAAAACGTTATGTACAAAATTGCATCGAATTTGGATCAAAATTGGTCGAGTTAGTAAGGATGTCGAAAATTGCGTTTAGTATGGGATTTTGAAGTGCGCGATTCGCTTGTGTGCGCGGCTCGCTTGTGAACCACGTTAACGGTTTTTTGGTTTTTTAGTTTTTTTGCTAAAATTTTTCTAAAGATTGAAAGCCTTGCATTAAAAAAGAAGCTTATGAAAAGAATTTATATTATTTAAACCCGCATCTATATAAATTTGTTTTTGATATCCCGCTTTTGGTGTTGATCTATTCTAGAAAAAAGTTGAGCAAAAAACTAAAAAACCAAAAAACCGTTAGTCTAGGACAGGCCCTAAGAAGCTGAGACCAAAATATTCACTTTTGCATGGCACGGATGTGTTTATAAACCAAATAAGTTTTTATTTGCAAGGTTTCCCTCTGCACGCCACAATCTAGCTCGCCCTGACACCATAGCCACCCCGAACTTCCCGTATTTAATTACTTCCTGTGGAACTGCGATGGGAAGCCAAGTTAGCGTCAAGCATTGGAGATATATCTCCCTTAAACATTGGGCAAAAATACGTCAACTCCTGTTAACGACGCACCTTTGAATGTGAAACCATCTCTTTTGGCTTATCCCAGCTCGATTCGCCCGTGACAGAGTTGTAATAGTATCGCATCCCATTCTCATCCTGTATCGTTATCCAGTCCGAGCCACTTTCTTTTACCTTTGCTTGGCGATGATGGCGTGATCTTTCCCGGGTGCTTTGGTGTATAGCGTACTCGTTGCCCTGCCCTGCTTGGAATTCATTTTGGATGTCGTTCGCCCAATCATCCCCGGCTTGTGCCTCGGCTGTATTATCATAGTCTCTGGTTCCGTGCTGAGGGCGATACGAAGTACCCGAGCCATAAAAGCCCTGAGCTTGTGCGCTTCCCTCGGCGGCACCTGTGGTGGTTGCCGTATTATATCCAGCGTTGTTGGCCTCTGTTCGGCTCATCCGCATGACTTCCACGGCAGGATCGATGGCGCTGCCCTCGACATCCCCAAAGCTTCCGTCCCCTTGTTGAGCACTGGCGCCATATGTTCCTAGCACAGCGTCATAGTCCGTGTCGTCTGGCCCCGCGGGTGCCTTCCCCTTCCCCTTGCTGCTGGATCCCGAAAATTCTGCGGAATATTGCGCGGGTGTCTCCTCTGTTTCTGTAATCGTAGGGCTGACCACAGGGTCTCCGGAATGCGTGGTGTACTGCTGCGTAAAATGTGACTCTGGGCAACGCTGAACCTTTGCGTCTTTTGGAGTAGCAAGTCCTTGAGAAACCTCAACTCCGTACACCCAAATGGCGTGGGCCCTGCACCAATACCCCTTCCCGCATGCACATTTGGGGTCCTTCCAAGTTTGGTAATGTCGCAGCCACTTTTTGTGTTCGTTTGGATGCGTTGCAGGGTTTGGCTCCGGCCATGGCTTGTACCGGGCTGTCATTGCCGCTACCGCATCGGTGAGGCAATCAACATCGCCGCACTGGTTGTGTAACTGCGAGGTCAGTGATGCGGAAGGCGATCGACAACGCCTGTCCAAATGAGGGCCCGCGCTCACCAGTCGGCTAGGATCCTTGACCACGCCTGGCTCACCAGGCTGCTTGTCCGTGGTGTGACTTGTGTTGTCACCCTGTGACAAGTTGCCGGTATCAGGGCTAGGATCTATAGGTGGATACGACTCTGCTGGGGCAACACTGCTTCCGTATGCGTAGCTGTCGTGTTGATCCTCGGCTAGAGCGTTTACGTCACCCGTTTGGTAGAATGTTGAGTGGGAGGGTCTACTGGACCGTTGGCTCTTCTTCTTCCTGGAGCCAGAGGAAGACATCGGGGCTGCGTCGAGAAAACGAGGCTTGTGTAACGGTGTATGGTTTTGGGAAGTGATCCGGCCAAAAGCAAAAACCACGGATAGACAGCATGGTCCAGGCAATTAAGAACATCAAGATCGCCTTCTTAATTATACTCGTCATGTGGCCTATCGTTTCTTGGTGTGGGTGTGCCAGCTCCCTGATCATAATGGAGGGGGGTTACAGATTGGGCCTGATCAAAACGAAAGCCGCGGTGGCTCTTGTGAAGCTAGGTACCAATAGAGGCCCAACGGGGCGAGGAGGGATGACGGCAATGTTCCTCGGGGGTTGCGGTTGCGGGAAGGCTCGGCTGATAATCAGGCGATCCGCATGCTAGGCTCCTCGCTGTTACTTGCTTCTACCTCGACACCCCTCAAATCACATGCCTTGAATGCTGACCGTCGGATAAAAGGATGGAGTTGCACATTTATTGTGGGGGAGATCCAACAGGGCGGGAGGGTGTCCCCAACAGGGCGGGAGGGTGTCCAAGGCTTCCCGGCACCTCGACTTGCACTTGTCAGCCTGCTCAAAAAGGCCTCATGGTGCTGAAGCCAAGATAGGCCAGTTTGATGCATGTTCCGCCAGGGAATAAAACATGGGGAAGAACCGGGGCAACGAGTTGGAACTATTGAACGGGGCGTCGTGTGGTGGAAATGGCTGTGCGACATGAAGATCAGCCACTTGGGGCGCACGTATGATCGCCGGCCGCCCAGCTCCCGGGTGCCCCGCCGTCCGGTCTCTTATCAGCTGTGTTCCACAACCTATAGCGGTGTCTGAGGCGTGGTCAGCAGACCTCTGGCTCCGTGCCCGGGTCTGACCCGAAATGCATCAACGTTGATGGTGCCCGGGCCCGGGTGCTTCTTGCGCCATCAAAAGCCCTGATCAAGCTATTGGCAAGATAATGCCGAAAGGTTTGGCCAACCGCCCAGACTTCCCAGGATGCAGTTGGTCGCCTGACCAGATGCACCCACGAACCCGGTGAAGACGCGGGAATTGGACCTCAACGATTCGGGCTTCGGGTGTGATGGATGCATATGCAGAATTGTGGCGGGCGCTCACAGGCCCCCTGCTCGCACCCCCTTGCTTGAGAGGGTGTGGTGGCCCATATCGGTTGGGCGGGGTCAGTGGTCGCGCCGGTCTCGACCAGAAGGGCATCCAGAATGCCCGTTTTCATTGGAATTGTCGGGGGCCTCGGCGGCCCGAGGGGAACCAGGGGGATATGAGAAGAGGCCGGGCGGCATCAAGATCTGCCAGGGCTTGGGGGAAAATTCATCCCCATTCAGCCTCTTCATTCTTGTCGAGTCCGGAAAAGGTGTCTCCGGACCACGTAAGCCATTGAGATTTTCCACTCAGTTGAAGCCCGACCAGGAATGCACGCTTGTGGCAAAATGGATAGCCATATCAATAAGCAATGCCTGGCCCAGTCCCAATTCCAGCAGCAGCAGCAGCAGCAGGATTTGCAATGTTGGCTTAACGCAGCCGAGGTGCGTCGAAAACCCCCCTGCACTTGCGCTTGACGGTTCTTGTGCAGTGCATCAGTGCTACTGCCTGCCCCACAATTCAAGCTCGACGCCTGCACGACAGCTCAAGCGTGTTCGCAAATTGACCGTCGCGTCGTCTTTTGCACGCTGCCGCGCCAATCGCACAGAAATTCAACGCTTCGCTCCTCAGGGGTGAGAAGAGCAGAAAGTTCATCGTGTTGGAGCCACAGCAGCCTCTGTCCACCGACACCCTCGAAGCCCTTGCGACACGTATCGGAAACCTGTACGCCGAGAGAAAACGGCGCGGAAAGGTGCCACGCATTTTCGTCTGTCTGGCCAACGCCGCCAGTCGCGCTTTTCTGCAACCGCGTGGCCTACCGGTCATGCTACCGTTGGACCTTGTTACCAAACCGCTCTTGGCGCTCTCTGAAGTCCTGGAAGACGAGAGCCTGGCCGCTGAAACCATCGCCAAGGGTATCGCTATCATTACCGAGGGTCTCTCAGGGTGGAAGTCACATTCGGACGACTGTCTCGATTCCGAGCGTGTACAGAAAGCGAGGGTCTCGCTCTACGTCGCTATCCTCGACTTTGTGCAGACCTCCAAGATGCAATCCTCAAAATGGAAGCTCGGTATGTTCCTGGGAGCTCTTTGGCCCCCACAAACTGAATGCATGGGCAGACGGCGCTAACCTCCGGCACGCTACATTGGCTTTGGCGGTGTGACCAATGTAGCTGCATTGTTTGACCATAACGTACGACCTACGCCAGTAGATAAACTCGGGGCGAAGCTGAAAGCTATTGAGACCACGGCGGATGCGCTGGAGCGGGAAGTCGGTCAGTCAAACCCCTATCAGATGAAGCCAGGTGCCTGAGCGCTAACGATG
The DNA here is from genome assembly GCA_000733355.1 of Falciphora oryzae. NCBI lineage: Eukaryota > Fungi > Ascomycota > Sordariomycetes > Magnaporthales > Magnaporthaceae > Falciphora > Falciphora oryzae. The sequence continues at coordinate 504,910 of JNVV01000025.1, forward strand.
CTTTGCATATCGTTGTGGCGCTAACTAGACCGGGCCGAGGATCGCGTGAGGCATGAAGCACTACTGAAAGGTAAATTTAGTGCATCCACCTTGCTTGACGTCACATCCATTCTGTCCCGCGCCCTCCCTCAAGATATCTCCCCCGGCGTACCTCCGTGACACAACGTTTGATGACTGACATACGAGGCGCCTTGTGTCACAGCTATGGATACCTACAAACCGCACAGCATCGACCTTTCGCCCGTCGACCAGTTGTACATGTCACACCTCGGTGAGCGGGTTCCCGAATGCCGTCCCTCTTCTCACCTCGATAAGCCCTATTCGGCGAAACGAGCTGCCCGGTCACTGACAATCTGGGGGCCGGCAATCAATGGAACAGCATTGAATCCATCTGGTAAAAACGATCTAGGAGGTCATATACAGGGTTTGATTCTCGCTTTTATCACGAGCTTCTGGACGTTGCCATGATTCTCCTAGCTGACCACAATCTCGGCATTGGATCCCACGCAGCGAACGCAGCCGCCCTTGGAAGTATGGAGCGGCTCCCGCAATCATGCAAATGCAAGTCTTACGATATCCCGTCATGGGAACGAGAGCTCTGTATCCACCGTACGCGCTGACTTTCCCATACATCCAGATGGATCAAGGCCCGGGTTCGACTCGGTTGAGGGGCTGGCAGACACCTTCGAACCTACCCCCATGGTAGTCGGAGACAAGGAGCATTCGCCAGCCGATGGGACTGGGAAATGGTTCATAAGCCATCCCAAGTTCGACGAATGGCACCAGGATGATAAGACACCCTTGTTCTGGCTGACCGGGCCCCCAGGTAAGCTGCTGTCTCCAGTCCAATCCTTCGTCGCGGAAAGCCGTCGAGGCAACTACTTGGGTCTATGATTATGAACGAAACAACTGAGTTCACAAAACACCAGGCACGGGGAAGTCGGCAATTTCACAACTTGCCCTTGCTACACTCAAGTCGAGGGGCAACGACGTCCTGTCGTTCCGATTCGGCTCCTCAGGAGGGCCCGCCTCCAATACCACTTACAGGATGGTTGCTTCATTAGTGGGTGAGCTCTTGCATTGCCTGGGCAGGCGATCTCCACTCCCTGGAAACTGCAGACCCCCCCTCGAACGCCTTTTGGGCCTGGTGAAGCAGCACCGTAACGGGCGTAGCTCCAAGTTTCAGTACCAGGAAGCACTTTCTGCCTTTGAAGAGCTGGTGCGCGTTCAGCCAGTTCACACCATCGTTATAATCGATGCCCTGGATGAGTGCGACGCATCCGGGCTTGGAATGCCTCCTCACACACCAGTTAAGCTTGTCGAAGACCTCATCGCTCTGTCAGCACGATCAGGCATGAAGATGATGATATTCGCGAAGCCTGAGCCGCCCTTCCGCCATCTCATCTCCACGTCACCTTCCATCACACTCACCCAGACCTTGGTGGAAAACGACATTGTTTTGGTGTCCGAGAACCTCTATGACGCCTTGCAACTGCCCTCACCTCTCAGGAGTGCCACCATCGCCCGGATCAAAGTAGCAGCTGAGGGCTCATTCCTTTGGGCGACTATGCTGCTCCGCAACGCCGCTAGAACTGGAATTTCATATTCTCAGGTCAAGCAGTCTCTCGAACAGTTTCCTCGAGGCCTGATCTCTGCGTACGAGACATCTCTCAATGATCAGGCCAAGGCGCGAGAGTTTGACGAGGATCAGCTGGAGCGTCGTAGACAGGTTTTCATGTTTCTTCTCGCTGCGCAAGCGTCGGTGACGCTCAAGGTGCTCACTGCTGCGCTCGACTTCGACCCAGAACACTCTGCCAAGCATATCTACACTCTTTGTCGGCCTTTGGTCACTATCACGGAGGATAAGGATCGACTGGTTTGCTTCCATCACCATTCTGCGCGAGAGTTCATGCAGATGCACCAAGGCTCAACGGCTCATTCTTGCACCAACGACTCCTTGCTCTTTTCACCAGAGGAGCCCGATGCTCTCCTAGCGGCAAAGTGCCTTCACACCCTCTCATCAGACGACTATGCTTCACTGGATCTCATCGCGGCCATGCTTCGACGAAACAATGGGCCAATCGACAGCGAGGAGATTGCGGCTACCAAGAAAGAGCACGACGACTTCTACGACTATGCGGCGCAATTCTGGTCCGTCCATTTGGCAAAGGTGCTAAAGCCGTCACCAGAGCTCGTGCAGTCAACCGGGAAGTTCCTCCGGATGAGGCAGTTTGCATACTGGAGCGAGTACCGGTCTCAGAAGGACAAAGACTTCACAGGGATCGGCAGCTCACGTGGCCGGCTTGGCGAGTTCTCGAATCGTCTGTCGGATGCTGATCGGCGGATGCTGGGCCTGCAAGACTTCTTTGTGATGCCATATCGGGAGTTGACCGACGCCTACCATAAGAAGCGGCAGCAGGACACGATCCTCCAATGGCTCGCGCTGAGGCAGCTTGGGTTTTGGTACTTCTTCACGGGCGTTGTCGACAAGATGATGGAGGTTCGCGAGCGAGTCGTGACGGGCCTCACCGAGATCCTGGGCGCGGAGCACCCCCTGGCTCTTAGGGCCCGATCTGAGGTGGCATTTGCCTACATCTCCGTGGGCGACTTCAAGAAGGCGAACGCCGCCTACTCCGAGGTGGCCGAGATCCAACGCAGGGTCCTGGCCGGCGACGACAGGAGGGATCTGTACACTACCCTCATGCACAAGGGGCAGACGGAATACTTCCTGACCGATTTCTCCCAATCCTCACGGACGCAGGAGGAAGCGATCCACGGCTTTCTCCGAGTCGACGGCCCCTCCAGCCACGGCTACCTTGCGACTCGCATGTGGCAGGCGTGCGCGCTGCTCCAAAACGGCTTGCTCGACGAAGGCCTCGAGATCATGCTGGCGGTGTACAAGGCACGCAAGACTCGGTTCGGCGACGACGACGGGTTTGCTGTTTATGTCGAGCAGCACCTGGGCAACATCTACCGCCAGCAGGGGCTCCACGGACAGGCTATCGCGCTCCTCGACCATTCGCTGGCAACTCGCAAAAGGGGCTACGGGCCTGACACCAACGTCGTGCTCGACGCGTCGCTTGCGCTAGCTATTGCGCACCGCGAGTTCAACGACCGAGAGGAGGCCTCAAAGCTTCTGGGACAGGTCAGGAAGCATCTGAACCGAAACAAGTACTTTGAGGAGTACTGCCAGTACGTCCACGTCGACGCCCTGGTCTTGTTTGAGGACGGCGAGCGCGAGATTGCCGAGCAAAGGCTGCAGTCACTTGTCATCGAGACGGACCGGGAGAAGGAGAACCGCGCGCTCCTCTGGGCGCGGCTGGACCTGGCAGACATGATGCGCTCCCGCGGGGAATGCGACGAGGCACTCGCGCTCTTCGGCAATCTTGTCAAGCCTCTCCCCGCCATGGCGGACTCTTTCTTTAACACCGGCAGCAAAAGACCCCAGCGTGATGGCGAGAGCGCCAATGCGCGTTGTCTTGCCGACAGCGGCCACAGCGTTGACTACGCAGACGAGGAGGATTACAACTCCGGCGAGGAGTTGGAGCCGCCGACCGTGCTCGCCATAGCCGAGGACGCGTTGAGGCTCGTGCGAGGCCGCAAGAAGGAGAAGGCGAAACAGCTCTTGAACAGGAGCGGACTGGAGTGGGCACGTCCCGAGGATCTGTGGCTATGGCATGGAGTACCTTCGGCGGATACAGACAGCATCAGAAGGCTTTCTATTAAGTGACGGGAGGGATGCGGATCTGCTCCTCCATCACAGAAGGAACATTGGCAGTATATGAGATCCGGGAACTTCTTTTTTGGAGATTCTGGCTAGAATTGGGATTGAAAGAAAGAGGCAATAATTATAGGTATCTATGGGCACGTAATACCAAATCAGGCAGGGTTCCTACGCTCAAACTATTATCATGGACCGTAATGCTCCCTGCGGCATAAAAACAACACCAGACGTAGGATATCGTGGAGGTTCAGGGGCCTTTAAAGACATATCACAGGATTCCTTGAAGCTTTGTGGGTAGGGCCGCGGTGAGTTTAGTCACGGCTTCGCCCACCTGAGCGGGTGTGATGGGCTGATCCGGCGTTCGATATCCCTCCTTGAACGGCAGGCGTTCCTGCTCTAGGAGCGGAAAGAACGGGCGTTAGCTTACAGTCTCGCTGCGTAGAAGTCCGTCACCAACGCGCAGGCATATATCCACGATGCACGAGAAAAAGCTTGCTCACCAAACAGAACTCTGACCTGCGTCCGGTCTGCATTGCCTTCGGTCCCATTGCCAAACAGGAGCAGCACGAAGGCACTAGCAGTGATGGCCACCCCCTTCTGCGCCTCAGTCAGGTTGAAACCCGGGTTGGAGGCGTTGGCGGCCAGGATCCGCTGGCCAAGGGCCCGACCAAGATGGCCGTAGGTGACCAGCGGGTCCGTGAACCAGGCTTTGGTTGCGTTCCAGATGGTGGGGTTGAAGCTGGACTGGTCGCCGAAGAAGGCGTCGTTGCGGCTCAGACTGGCGTCATGCTCGATGGCTGCGAGGGTGGCCGTGCAGGTAGAGTGTTAGACGTCGAGGACAGAACAAGACAGAGTAGACGAGAAGGCAGTGACTGGACATACCATCGTGCTTGTCAATGTCATTCAGGTGGAACGTGTTGTTGTTCCCTGTGGTGGAGAGCGTGAGGCCAACGCCGATGAGCCCCTGAAAAATGGGCCGCTCGAAGTTGATGGCTTTCTCGAGCCCCGAAGCGTACTGCTCGGCCGAGATGTTGAACCCGCTACGGGGAATATAGCCGTGGTTGGCACTGTCAAAATCTGCGTTAGCTTCTCATAGCGCATGAAGGTGAAGAAATAAAGGCAGGAGTTCCGGCTGTGAGATAGTTTGTGGGTTGGAAGGAGCCGGGCCTCCTCGGGGGTTGTTGTTGTTGTTGTTGCACAGAGGTGCTCTTGGAAATGTTCCTCACAGAGCATTAAGCACCGGACAAGCGCTGCGGCCTACCCGACAGCCATAAACTTGTTAGTGTCTCCAGTCTTGCCACGTCACAACCGTCACTGAACTCACGGTCTCCCTTGCGCGGGGCTCTGAAGCGGTACTTGTCGGTGTTGTGCCGCCCGGCGACAGCATGTTTCTCGGAGCTATAGCCATAGCACAGCTCGGCCAGAAGAGCGAAGAGGAGAATTGCAATCCCTTTCATCCTTAGAACCAGAGAAATGTAGGGGCAAGGTTGTCTTGATGGGAAGAGCGCGAGTATGTGGTGTTTGTCGGGATGTTTGCTGTGGAATCTCGTCAAAGCCAGGGTGTTGAGAGACGCCAAGTCCTTATATGCGTCCCGAGCTCAACTGTGTTGCTAGAAAGTATACATTCCAGGTGCAAGTCACCATCGTCGACATCACCCGATGTCCCAATAACCAAATCGTGAACTGGCGAATGGTAATGGTTCCACAGAACAGGATCATGCATCCGCCCCGTGTTCCGATGCTATACGGAGCTTGCAGTTCAGCTGCTGACAGACGCTGCAGCTTACGCAGCTCCCAGATTTGTCACCTCCAATGCAAAGCCACCCATTGAGGTCCGAAACATCAGGGGTCGCCGACCAGATCCTGCCGACGAATTTTGGGAACGGATCGGGAAGAAATATAGCAGGCCGTCGAAGACTCAGCTGAACCTACGGAAATAACTACCCAGGAGTGGTCGCTGACTTGGCCGTCAGCCACTCACAGAGGAGGCTGACGCATAGCATTCGCGTTGTGCCGATTTAAGCACATATCTTCCCCCAGGCTGGTCGGCAGTTGGGGACTTGAAATTACAGCAGATCCAGAACTACTAATTACCGTTTATCCTCGCACAGGATCAACTCCCTCGCCCCGTGCGGTAGTACAGGAATATGGAATATGACCCGGACAGGCATGGAGACATTTCTGGGAGGTTTGGCAAATTAGGTTGGGTCTGGATCATCGTCAGCCCGCAGGTGGGCTAACCGATTCTGGACATCATGTTACCGCCCCCTAGGCGGCCTCATAACTGTTCCGCCTAACGATGGGTTCCCCGAAGTTATACAAAGAGTGAAAGCATATGATAATGGAGTAACTGTCTTTCAGTTTCTGGTCTCAAGTGACCCCGTGTGAATCCACAACACGCTGTGATAGACACATAAGCTACTACAAAAGAGGGACAGAGGCAAGACGCCAACAAAGGCCGGTGATTCACATCTTGTGCGCCCGACTCCAGTTAAGCACAAACTAGCCTGGTGCTCTTGAAGCCGAACGGCAGCAGGCTGGGGCTGGACAGGATACCACCGATGAGAAGCTTCCCGAAGTACGGGGCCTTGTTGCACAGGGTGTTGGCGGTAGTCAGCGCCGCGGTGGTGACATCGTAGCCCTTGCAGCCGAAGTCGGGGTAGACGGCGGCGTAGCACTTGGAGGTGGCGTCCTGGTCGAGCCGGGCGACAAACGAGGTGGGCGGATGGACGGCGCACGGCTGCGTCACGTCGGTGCACCCGCCGGCCGGCAGGCTCAGGGCGTGAAGTTGCAGAGGGTCTTGGTGGCGGCACCGGTGATCTGGCAGGCCGGGGCGAGGAAAGGAGAGAGCGTGGCAGTGGTGTCGCCGCCATAGTAGCGCTTGTCAATGGTGGCCGCGGAAGCCAGGGCTGCGAGGGAAACGAGAATGGCCGAGACCTGGTCTGCATGTTAGTTGGCAGGAGCACGCTGTGGGTGGGGTGATACTACATGCTTTCATCGTTGCCGCGTGAAGAAGCTATTGCCGTAGGGCTGAGTGTGTTGGAGAGTGTGATTTGAACGAGTGAATATCTTTAGTGGATGAAGGGCCGTATGGGATTGTTTGATGCTGGTGGATCGGTAAATGAGCGGGATGATCTGTGTCGTTTGATCCCAGGTGGAAGGCATGGGCATAGCGAAGGTTTTACACCCATCACTGGTCGCATTAACTGCTGGGTTCTTATCCGAAAGAACAACATCCAGTCCCGCATCTGATATCTTTGACACGGCATAACCTTCCTTCCTGTTTGTTGCCGCAAACACGTGGGCATTTAGCGGGGCTATCGAGTACTAGACCAGGGGTTGTCAAAGTGTGCTAGTCCGGAGCGGAGAGCTAGCCACCACGCGTGGCGGTGTTTAGCCCGCCTTATTTCCACGCTGCCTTTTGCACCCGGCTGCCCTTACTTCGGTCCGATGGTTGCTATCAAGCTAAGTGGTCGAACTAGAAGTTCCGGGTAAAGGGGGATGATGATAGTAGCAGGCCGCCAGATCCTAGCGCAAAGGGCACTAAGGGCGTGTTTGATACTAAATGGTTTTTTGGTTTTTTACATACAATTTTCAAAAAACCTGTTTATGGATCCGTGGCAAAAGTTTAAAAGCTTAAAAATTTGACTCGCTACAAGTACTTTTTCAACCAGGGCAGCGAGTCGTATCCATGCTGCCACCTTTTCAATGGAAGCACTATCTAGCCACTCCCCCTTTTTGCTAGTAGCACTCACCCTACTCCACTTTTGGCCTGTGCACCACCCGTGCAGCCCGGTTTCGCTGCTTACCAAATTTGGCCCGCAGTTGAAACTCGATACCATTGGCCCTGGCCGCAGCGGCCAAGCCGATTTTCAACGCCCGGGGGCCTAGGGCAGGCCTGCCTGGCAGGCTTACGACCTCGCTGCAAAGGACGGCCGGACTCCTTCCGGCGTGCACCCGCCCGGCGTACCTCCCCTATAGATATACGGGGCTCACGGTGGCTACACAAGAAAAGCAAGCAGCCGCAAAAGCATTTATGGCGTGGCTTCGCACCCTCCCCCCCACCGACGTTATAGTATATAGCGACGGGTCCAAAGCGGAAAACGGGGCAGTTGGTTACGGCTGGGTAATCCACCAAGCCGGCCAACGCAAACTTTCCGGGCACGGCCGGCTAGCGCACCCGGCGGAAGTATTCGACGGCGAGGCGGAAGGGGGCCGGATGGGCCTCCGCAAAGCCGTTCGGAGCTTTTATAACTGCACTTTCCACCTGTGCCTCGACAACACTTCGGCGGCCAACGGCTTCCTAAGCACGGCCCCTGACAGCTCACAAGGGGCCTTTAAAGAAGTCCACTACTTTATGGATAAATACCGGGTACACGTCCGTTGGTCCCCGGGTCATACGGGAATCCCCGGAAACGAAGAGGCCGATGCCGAAGCAAAGCTGGGATCGGCTTTGCCGATACCCCAACATTCCAAGCCAACGGTGGCCGGAGTAAAGGCTTTGGCCCGGAAAATGGCCCGGGACGCCCGAAACGCCTGGTACGAAAACAACCTACCGGACCGGTATAAGGCTATAGGCCTCCCGCCGGCACCACGGCCCGCACCCGAAGCTTTACAGCTGCACCGGAAAGTGTTACAGCGGCTAATAGCCGCACGCACGGGACATGGGGACTTCGACTGGTACCACCGAAAGTACCAGCACGAAAACGATAACCCGTGCCGTTGCGGAAGAAACAAATCCCCCTCCCACCCTGTATTTTGCAGGTTGGCTAAGGCGGCGGAAAACAAATGGCCTAAAACGGACCCTTCCCCGGCCTCCGATAGGCCGGGATACTGGAAACGGCTTCTCCAAAAGCCCTCCCTTTTTGCTTCGTTCGTCGAAGCTACTAACTACTATACTATCGCTGGACGGTAACAACAGGGCCCGTTAAGCCCGCTTGTAACCTTTTCCTTTTTCCTTTACACTTTTCACTTTTCCTTTATACTATTAGGACCAACAGTAGGCTCGTTAGTCCCCCGCACCTCCGGCCGGGCCCAGGGGAGGTCCCGAGGACCCCCCCGCCCAACCCGGCCTTACCCCTTTTCCGGCACACCCGCCGGCCGACAGCACCACTACCACTCGCAGCGCTTCACAACGCCCCGGCGTATACACATACGCCCTACCGCCGATCGCCCGCTCACTAACAAGGAGCGCCGGAATGC
>JNVV01000025.1:515894-528089 GCA_000733355.1 Falciphora oryzae
TTATTACAGGGCTCCTGGTTACGCTTATTTCGGGAGTATCCGCGTGTAAAAAACCGACCAGGGGGTTAAAAAACCAAAAAACCAATAGTATTGAACAGGCCCTTCATTTATGGTTAAATACACCGTTAATGCCGTCGACGCCATTATAATGCTTCTTTTTCCCCCGTGCTTCCTCACTTGCCATTTTGCTAGTTGATTACAGCATAGGTAGCTCCGTGTCGATATCTTGTCGAGCCGTGAGTTCGAGCGCCCTGTCTGGCTACGTAGAGATGAGACATTTTTCCCGCGTATTAACTCCAACCCCTTCCAGGATTTGGCAGCTCGGCTCCTAGCGTTGCTGCTGCTGCTGCTGCTGCTGCTGCTGCTGCTCTGCAGATAATGCTGGCTGCGGTTGCAGCTGGCCCATGTTGGCCGTCGAGGCCCCAAAATTCTGGGCGATGTGCGGTTGTGGCATAAATGGCCCCTGCTGGAACATCATGGGGTTAAACTGGTTAAACCCCGCGCCGCCACCTCCCGGCATCATGGCCATGGCAAGGCCGAGTTGGTTATGTGTAAAGGGTGGGCCAGGAAAGGTAGCGGGTTGTTGCGGCCCTATAACTTGCAAGGAATTCTGCTGCATTTGGTGTGGTTGCTGTTGGTGCAGTTGAGCAAAGCCTGCCGTGGGAGAGAGCACACCGGGTGAGGCAATCCCGGAGTGTCCCGCCGGGATAAACGGCGAGGATGGGGTAGCAGACGGGGCGGCAGCCTCTGCTCTCGCGACGCCACCGCCAGCAGCACCGGCGGGCTGAGTTAGCCCCTGCCCCTGGGAAAACTTGCCGCGGTCCCCACCGTCGTCACCGTCATCATCTTCATCCTCGTTCCTCCGCTCGAGCCCCTTGCGGATCTCGCTGGCATCGTGTGCCAGCTCGCGCGCCCGGATGCCCAGGGCCTTTGCGCGGCGCTCCGCGTCCCGGCCGTAGACGTCGCGCAGATACTGCATGAAGCCTAGGTACGCCTCGGAGACCGCCTCGAGGTGGCGGGCCGTGAGCCGCACCCGCGCGCTGCTGTCGACCACGCGCTGCGCCTCGGCCTTGGCGTCCACGATGGTACGTCCGCTGCTGCCCGTGGCCGCCGCGTCTGGGCGCAAAGATGAGCTCGACGATGCCTCACTGGTAGCGCCAGGGTTGTTGTCGCTGCCTACACCCCGTTGCGCCTCGTACTCGGCGAGGGCGAGGGCCGTCTGGTAGGCGTTCCGGATCTGTCGTCCATTCCAACGCATCTTCTTGTTTCTCTTCCAGTACTTTTCCGCGAATTTCACGATCTGATCTTCATCGATGTCGATGAGCCCCTGGTGCCGCTCCTGCTGCTCCTCCATACGCCTCGCCCGCTCCGTGATCCTGTTGCGGATCAGGCCCAGGTTCAGCTGAAGCGGCGGGTAGTACAAGCTGACGTGAATGCGGGAGGAGAAGGCCTCATCAAAGTCGCCGATCCCTGGGTGGATAGGCGCATAAGTGCGTTAGCGTTTTACCAGAGGTCCTGGTTGCTTTCATCTTCCAGGGATATGGTCCAACTAACAATTGGTAGTAAGAAAGAAAGAGTATCTGTCGCAAAGGATCAAGGGAGATCCCCGGCCGTGCCGGCCGGGGTCTGCATCACCACCCTCGTCGGCGTCGCAGATGCTCAATAAGCGGTTACAGAGCACTCGGCGACGCCGAGAGGGACTCTCCACTCCTACTGCGCACTCATGTATAAAGACCCCGAGGGTCGTAGACCCTCGGGCGCTTTCCTATTAGTTCCTTAGAGGTAGAAATCAAGACAATCCTTCTACTGCATACCCTCTACTTTGCAATAGTATCCCGGTGTAGTACTCAAGCACTCGTAGGAAGACTGTGGTGATGAAGACTCTTGTCAGTTTGGACGCTCTCCAGCGCGACAACGAGTCCCTTGTCAGGATAATTAGAGGCAAGTGTTTCTTAGTACCTGTGACAAAGCTATTCCGTCTGAAGTCCTGCGGCGAGCGCTCGGCCATGAACACGTCGGCCTCGTCGAGGAGAAGCACGCAGCCCCATCTGCTTGCAAGCTTGAAGTGGCGTTCCAACGCCTGCTCCACCTCCACAGCCGTCGTGCCCAGATCGCCTACGGTCCAAGGGAGAAAACAGTGTCAGCGGGCCGGCACCCTTCATCTTGACTTTTCGGGCCAGCATGGTCATGGTGAGCAGCAACATACCGCATGTGATTTGGAACAGTGGCTTGTCGTACACCTCAGCCACGCCCTCTTTCAAGTTATTAGACCGATAATTAGCTCAGGTGGCCGAACTAGATGTTGATAAAAGCGCCAGAGTTTGTGCTGGAGACAACAAAACTCACCTGCCGTGGTGGTCTTGCCGACCCCAGGAGCTCCATGCAGTAGAATAATAAGCCCCTTCCCTTTGCCTCGCACAATGTCGGTTTCCTCGTTTTCCTTATTTCTGAGATCCTTGTCATGGAAATGCTGGCCAATGAGGACATCACTATTTCCTTGTGCCCCTCGGGCAGGACGAGCTGGTCGAATGCCGTCGGGGCCTGGGCCTCGGCCGTCGAAGCCTTGTTGTCGGTGACTTCTGCTTGCCCCTTTTGCTTCGGTTCGCCAAGTATCGTGCCGCGATCTTGTCTTGTCGCCTGGAACGGGTCGCGTGGCCGTCCTCCTTTACCCCTTTCCCTTTCTCCAATCAAACTGAGATTCCCAACATACAACTTGGCTAATTATTAACGGGTTCGCGTTAGCCAAAAACTTCATCAACAAACTCTACAGTGCAGCCACCATGGCTGCGCTGAAGTACTGACCCCCATTTGCGGCTGCGCAAGACAAATCCGTATACACGCACAGACATGATGACAAGATCTGCATCAGATATCTTGCCTGGGTCAATGTCGTGTAGAGGCCGTAGGTAAATGCCCAGCGAAAGCCCTTCCATCGTGGGCTCCGGTCCTTCCGGAGCGGGAATACAGGAGGCTATGTAGTTCTGATTCCGCGTGGTATCGATGTAGTTGTCATCGTAAACAAAGTCCCCAGAGTAGGGACGGCCAAAACCCATAGGACCCATAAAGGACCCAAACCCAAAACGGGTACCCATTGGGTACCCGCCGTGGGTTTTGGGTTTTGGGTTTGGGTTTTTTATGGGTTTGGGTTTTGGGTTTTAGGTTTTTCACAGGTCCAAAAAATGTGCAACCAATAAAAACACCTACTGCAGCCCCGCCCCTTTTTTTTTGTATGCTTTTTGTTGCACAGCGTAATGACCAAAGATGATTTGACGTAATTGTTGATTGATTCTGTTCTGCCCGACTGTGTCCCTCCCGACAAGCGGTTTGTAAAATTTGCACTGAACGCGTCTACGGCCACACAGTTCGTGCACTATTACTAATTAGAATTACACGTGACCAAATAAACTTGCACGTGGTGCAATACACCCCCTTAGGTAACGCTTAAAGGGCGTTGCCTGGCCTTAATGGGCGCTTCCCAGGGCTGCGATATCCTTTGGGCCGGCCTTTCCGCCGGGAAATGTCTCTTCCCTTTCTTCTAGGTCGATTTCCGTCTATTTCGCTTGTTAAATTAGCTGGGAAACGTTGACAAGTCCCATCTGCCGTAAAAAGTCGTTCTATTTGTGCTTAGGCAGGGCTTTGGTTAAGCTATCGGCTAATTAGCAGTCCGTTGGCACGTACTCCACGGAGATTTTATTTATCCGCACCGCTTCCCTTACTTAGCAGTTATATATATCTACGTGTTTAAACCGAAAGTTTATGCGGGCTCTTCCAAGCGTAACGATTCGGATAGTTAACGTGTTATTACATAGGATCCGAGTGGTCCAGGTATTTAAATCGACTAGGTTAAGGTCGACGGGTAAAGTTGGGTATAATTTTTGCAATAAGCGAGTAACGAAAATGCCTTTTTTAGCATTTTAAAAAAGTGCTAGGAGCTCCGTTTCGTAAGTGGAAGTAGCTACTATAAGCTGCTTATTCGCTTTCCAGCTAATAATCCCTTTATATAGCTTAACTACGTATTTTTAGGAACTAACCCGGTTTAAGGTATTATCCGCGTACGAGGCGTTTATATATACTACCAAGCTATTTTAACCACTAAACGATAGTCCGAAATCCCGCGTGCCTTTTAAATAATGCAGGATTCGGTTAGCGGCTTTGTGGTAGGCTGCGGAAGGATTGGTGTTAAACCGGCTTAGTTTTAAAACGGCGAAGGCCACGTCCGGGCGGGCCGTAATTGCTACATATAGCAGCGAGCTGATTTTACGCTAATAGCTCCGGATTATAGTAACGGATGTCCGCTTTTCCGCCGGAAGTAGCTGTTGCGGCCGGACTGATGCTGGCACGCTGGCTTCGCATTGGCGCTATGAACGAAGATTTTACACTGAAGAGAAAGGAAAGGAAATGGCGCTGGTTGCGCCGGCGTAACCCGCGCTTGAAGTTATCGCGATTTGTGTGGTTTGAATGTTTGTTTTTACTTTACAGCTGTGGCGGTGCCACTAAACGTATGGCTTGTGGCGGGACCGTTACATTACCCCCTCCTAAACTTCGTATCGCGAGTGCTACAAGCGGTGCGAGCTGGCAGTTAGTTATGGCGTACCAATTTGTTCCGTTTCTTTGTCGTAGCTTTAACCGGCACGTTATCGTTAAAATGATTTGGGTTAAAACGATTTTCGGCTATTGCGCGCATTTATTCCGCCAATCGTTTCGGTGGGCCATCCGCCTTTGGATATAATTTGTGAAAGTTATTTAAAGCTACCGGGGAGTTTTTAAAATTCGCGGCGGGATATTAAATGTTATTTAGGTCGTAACCCCGCCATGTTATTTAGTATTGTAATTGGCGTCGTAACATACGTAAGCGTTCGATTCGTTTTATTTCGAATTCGGCCTTTCCGTTAATGTTACGGGACCAAGCCTAGCACATTTGTATTTAGCTAGAGATCCGCCGGCCCCTTCCGGGGCCAGCGGTCTTTCCCCTTCGTGCAATAACAAACCTTCAACCTAGTACCTAGCTGCCGCGCCGTGACAGTTTGTTGCACCTTAAACCAAAGGATACGGAACGATTCCATAGCGTTCCGCTTTTTCCCCGATACCTCGAAAGCGGCGCAGTAGCGACGAAACCCGGATACTTTAGAGGAGGCCCTAACATCCCCGCCACCCTGACATAACGAAGTTTGACCCAAAACCCGATAGCGTTATACTAGCGCAATATTATAACAGACCCAGCCGAGACCCCTTTACCCTTTGACCCCGTCCTAGTATTCGGATTCTTTTCCGGATACCTAGCCCTGTAAGCCTTAGCATATAAAAATGGCGAAAATTACGCAAAATTGTATCGCGATTTTGTTAACGGCTAGATTTCGCTAGCGTTCCGTTAGTTTAAATAGCTAATAGGTTTTTTAAACGGTAAAATCGCTTTGCTGTAGAACGAAATAATAACCTTTTAAAGCAACGATAACGCGAATACCTAATAGGTCGCTAGGTTAAGGGCGGAAGCTTAGGAACGCAACGCTATTATAACGCGTTTAAACGCGGAATGCGACCGGTTAACCTGGCAATTTGCACTGTTATAAGCCCCTTAACTACCGGGGCTTTACCCTAGTACCGCCGATACCCCGACTATTATTACCCTTAAAACTTTCCGCACGTAATCCCCGCTACCTTCTTTAACTATTAGTACCCCGCCGGCGACCTAAACCGCTTTTACCGGCGTTACCCCGGCGTTTCGACCGGTGGGCGCAAAATTACCCCTTTTTTCGGGGGCATATGCAGACGACGTTTAACGGCAGGAGGAATATATTACGTGGAAATTACTTTTTAATATTAAATTTACTTTCGATAGCGCTTTATACCCTATACCGGCGATTAGAATCCTATACGCGGCCTAGCGGTTTTTAGGAGACGCGTATAAATACGTCCGAGACGTTATCGATTTGGTGGCGGAATACCCGGGTATATTTTTATTATAAGCCCGCGGCTTTACCGATTGCGCTTTTTTTTTCGATTTATTTGACCCGGTATATAAAATACAAAATATAAGGGCGGCGGCGCGCCGGGATTTCGATACCTTTAAATAGAAGAACATTAGGTTCGGAGATTTTATTAGCGCGTTTATTCGCTTGGCGGATATAGGCGGATATTTGGCGAATATGCGCGTAGAAGCTTTAAAAAATAAGGTTAGTAACGAGCTTTTTAAGGCCGCGATTAATTAAATTAATAGACCCGGGCCCGAAGATTTCGAAGGATAGGTTAAAATATACCGAAACCTATTTAATAATTTCGCGGATTACGCATATAAATTATACCATAACGGCGGAACGACGGCGCCGAAACTAGGGAACTATTAACCGGTAATAGCAACAACCCCAACACTTACGCCCGCCGGCGACCTTATGGATTTTAGCAAAATTTTAACTAGCCCGAGGGGATTTTTGACCGAGGCGTAGCGATAGTACCGACGGGATAATTATTTTTGCATGTATTGCGGACAGCCGGGGCATTATGCCCTTATTTGCTTAGCGAAACCTAAAAGATAGTAGAACGCCGGCGGATCGCAGGCGAAAAAAGACTAGGTTTTGTATATAGTCGCGTGCAGGACCCGTGGAGGGATTAAGAACGATAGGAGCAGTAAAACAACGATATATATTTTTATTTTATAGGCCCTAATATAATATTTTCCTTTGATATAATGCTGTTCCTTTACGGAAACCGACCGGTACCTTGTTGATTACTGATCGATATAGGATGTTCTTTATGGGCGTTTATTAATAACATATTCGCGTATACATATAATTTACTTAGGTTCTAATTACTGGAACTAAAACCCTTCCGTTTCGCTAACGGAGCGCTAGTAGGGCGCATTACCGATTGCGTTAAAACTATTTATACGTTCGGGAACATTACGGAAATTATAACGTTTTATTGTTGGCCGTTGGGGGGACCGGATATTATTTTGGGCCTGCCGTGGTTAAGATATTATAATTTAACGATCGATTGGGCGGCGGGAACTTTAAGTATGGACGGCGTTACGATGGCGGAAGCCGAGCGAATACCGGCGCCGGATATGGAGATCCGCATTTTAAACGCATTTAATTTCCTAACTTTTTGTAAGTAAGAAGGAGTGCATATTTAGATTATGTTATAAGCGAAGTTTTTTGCTTTAACTAAAAAGGATACTTTACCCGATTACCGATTGTTCGATAGTTTCGCTAACGATACGTTAACGGTAATTTTTCGGGCTATTTTTTAAACGGAAAAGCTTTTTGAGGGTACGAAATTGGAACCCAGGCTTTAGGCTTTTAGGGATTGGGTTAAGGAGGTACTATATTTACGCCGGGTATCCGACGAGGATATAAAAAAGTTTTTGGAGGGGAAACCTTTTGTAACAATGGAGGAGATCCTTAACAAATTTCCTTAGGAGCTTTACGACCTGGCGGAATGTTTTTTTCCTTAAAACGCGGATACGCTACCCCTACATAAGCCGTTTAATTACAAAATCGAACTTTTCCCTAGCGAAACGCTATTACACTATTATAACCGCGCTATGTCCCAGTAGGAGTTGCGCGTAATCCGGAAATATTTCGATACCTATTTGGCGAAAAGCTTTATCCGCCCTAATACGTTACCGGCGGCGGCCCCGATTTTTTTCGTTAAAAAGTTAGGAGGCGGGATTAGGGTTTGCGTAGATTACCGGGGGCTAAATAATATTACGGTTAAAAACCGGTACCTAATCTCATTTATTAGGGAAATATTAAAAGCTTTGTTAAAAGCGAAATGGTTTAGCAAAGTAGATATTATAGCGGCGTTTAATCGCTTGCGTATTGCCCCCGGGGACAAATAAAAAACCGCGTTTATTATTAGGTTCGGATTATTTGAATGCCTAATAGCTAATTTCGGTATAACAAATGCCTTTAGCTTGTTTTAATATTACATTAACCATATATTAAGGGACGCTTTGGATAGATACGTTACGGCCTACTTTAACGACGTCTTAATATATAGCGAAATTAAGGCGGAATACCGGCGTTACGTTAGGGAAGTGGTGCGGAAATTCGCCGATACCGGCTTATTTATCGATATCCGAAAATGCGAATTTAACGTTAAAGAAATGAAATATTTAGGATTTATCGTTTTCATAGCGGGGATACGGATGGACCTAGATAAGGTGGCGGCGATCCGATCGTAGGCCGTACTAACCACGCTACGGGAATTGTAACGCTTTTTTGGATTCGCGAACTTTTATAAAAGGTTTATCCGGGGTTTTTTGGTAATAGCCCGCCCGCTAATAACATTAATAAGCGTAAAAAGCTGCCCGGGCTATTTACTAGACGAGGCCGCGGTAGCGTTCCGCCGCTTCCGCGACGCCTTTTTTTCGGAAATTATATTGGTTTTTTACGACCCGGTATTAAAAACGATTGTGGAAGCGGACGCGTTAGATTGGGCGGTAGGAGGGGTTTTTTTATAAATAAATGCGGAAAGGATACGCCGGTTAGTTGCTTTTTTTTTAGCTAAATACTTGCCGGCGGAATGCAATTACGAAATATACGATAAAGAGCTTTTAGCAATTATTAAAGCTTTTAAGGAATAGAAACCCGAGTTTTAAAGCGCCGAATCGCCAGTGGAAGTTTGGACGGATTATAAAAATTTGCAATTTTTTGCTACCATTAAATTATTAAACTAGCGGCAAATTAGGTGGTTGGAGTTTTTTAGCGATTTTAGGTTCCATATCGTATATAAATTAGGAAAAATAGCTATAATCCCTAATACGCTTTTACGTTTTTTTAGCGTTTGCCCGACGAATATACGAAACGTAGCCGACGAAAGGGTAGCGTTTCGCTAGCGAATTTTGTTACTTTTAAAGCGGTGGGGCCCCGGCGAAGTACTAGCGATATTACGGGTTTTCGATACGTTTAAGCACATAAACGTGCTAATAGATAGGGCGTACGTTATTTCGGAGCTGGCGTAAGTTATGATATCCTGTTTGTAGGATTTAGCGAAGCGATAGTTCCCTATTTGGATCCGGAAGCAGGTTAAGCTGGCGAAAGCCGATTGCTAGGCGATACGAAGGCGTATTTATTGCAAAAAACGGCTGTTTATCCCGCCCGACGATGCGTTGCGATTTTAGATCCTGTATAGGACGTATAGTTTGTTACTAAGCGGATATTTAAGGCGCAGTAAAACCTGGGATTTAATACGTAAAATTTACATTTAGTTACGTTTATCGCGAAACGTTAGCGTATTTGTTTAAGGTTGCTATTTGTGCAAAATGTTAAAAGTAGGGAAAGGATCTTTAAGCG
Organism: Falciphora oryzae; assembly: GCA_000733355.1. NCBI lineage: Eukaryota > Fungi > Ascomycota > Sordariomycetes > Magnaporthales > Magnaporthaceae > Falciphora > Falciphora oryzae. The sequence continues at coordinate 525,185 of JNVV01000025.1, forward strand.
GATTGTTGGAGCCGTTAGTAGTACCGTTTAAGCTATGGGCGGATATATTTATGGATTACGTCGGCCCGCTGCCGCTATACGAACGTTAAAATATCGTTTACCATTATATTATGGTAGTAATAGACCGGTTAATAAAAATGCGCTATTATATCCCAATGGTCGAAACCGACGCGGATCGCTTAGCAAACGCTTTTTTCGCGTAAATGTACCGCTTATACGGTACCCCCGATACCATCGTTTCGGATTGCGGTAAGTAATTCGTATTTACCTTTTGAAAAAAGTTAAATAAAAGATTCGGCGTTACGTTTAAGCATTCGTTATCGTTTTACCCGGAATCCGACGGCTAAACAAAAATCCTAAACGCATATATGGAATAATATTTGCGGGCGTTTTGCTTATATTATTAGGACGATTAGGTTAATTAGCTCCCATTCGGAAAGTTCGCTAGCAATAACTACGTATCGGAAACGACCGGGGTTTCCCCTTTTTTCGCTAATTACAGATGGAATCTTTATATGGGTACGGAACCGAAAAGTGAACGACTAGACGGCGGAACGCCGGCGCATTAATAGGAGGTTTATAACGCTATTACCGTTGCGGATAGGGTTTAGAAAGTTTGGGATTACGTTAGGGCGCTGGCCGAGGCTAGTAAGGAAAGGTACGAGGAAGTAGCGAATCGTTATCGAACCGACGCCGGGACGTTTTCGGAAGGCGATTTGGTTTGGGTTAGCATTAAGAACATGGCTATTTCGCGCCCGACAGATAAGTTTAGCGAAAAGTAAATCGGACTTTACCTAATTACAAAGGTTTATCCCCGAGCTTTAGCCGTTAACTTGTTGGCGTATTATAAATTATTCCTAATGTTTTACGTTTCGTTTATCCAAAGAGAAAACCCGGGCTTTTTAGGTTAGAAAGTAATAAACGATGAGTACGATAGGCGAGTAGCCGGCGCGGTGTTGGCGGATAACTAGAACGACGTAGATGGCGAATTAGTGGAAAAGTGGCATTTCGATCGCATTTTAAATTCGAAAGGTACACCCGACGTTTTAGAATATAAAGTGAAATAGGTAGCACCTTATAAGCCAATTTGGCAGCCGGTACGCGATTTGAAAGGGGCAGACGATAGGATTTGGGATTTTTATAAATAGCACTTTAATAAACCTGGACTACCGGATTGGTGGCGAAACTTGGGCGAAGCGCGAACGGGGGATTAAGGGACAGCTAGCTACGCGCAAAGGGTTAAAAAGGAGGTAGTAGCATAACCGAAACCTAGGGGCCGATTTAGGGGCAAACTTAGGTAAAACCCGAACTAATAATAGAGCGGTTGGGAACGCAGGTAGGGAGGGGGCGGAAATAGGGCGGAAGATAATCGAGCTACCCGAGGCGAGCTTGCCCCGGGGGCCGAAGCCATTTTATTGAAAACTAACTATTTGCCCGATTCCGGGACGTACGCCGGCGTTCCATTAAATTAGCCTATAAGGAGCGAAAAAGAGAACGGGACGAAACCCCAGCGGAAAGTAGGATATGTTATTAGAACTAGACGCGGCGCGGTTAGTACCGCGCAATGCTGGCGACGTGGTTGCGGAACCGTGTTGTTAGACGGGTGTAACGGCGTTCGCGACGAAGAAATTTGGTTTGAATTTTGTTATTTTCGCTATCGATTTGGTTAGCGTCCCGTTCTAGCGAAGCGCTTTCGTTAAGGTGCTTGGTGTAGATGCTATAGGCGTTGCAAAGAGCGACGCGGAAACGCTTTTTGGCGGCGGTTTAGCTGTTATAACCCGGGTTACCGGCACTAATGCGCAGTTGCACGCGAATAATGTTAGAGTAGGGACGTTAGCGAAACGACGGGAGCAGATTTATTAGGTTAAGGGCGTTTTATACCTTAGCCTTTTGGCGGCGGCGCCGGGGAGTTGACGCGGTACGATTAGCGGCGAGCGCGGCGCGGCGAGCTTGGACGATACCCTTAAAGTTGTTTTTTTGTTACGAAGTTAATGGGCAGTAGGACGGCGGAACGGGGGCGGGACATTTACGGTACGCGATTTTTGCGAGCCGGTTTCGCCGTAGCGATTACGGATAGCAGTTTTAGTACCGACGAAGGCAGCGAGTAGGGCGGAGACCGTTTTGCCGCTAGCGATACGATATTCCGGCGGTATAACGTAGTAATCGTCGAAAGGATTATCTTTTGCAAGTTTTTTGGCGGATAGGAATATGTAGTTACGATCGAGGAACTTCTGGCGGCCGTGCATTTAGAAGATTTCGGCGGTACCGACGAGGGCGATTATATCGTGGAAGTTTCCTTTTATTAGGGCGATCGGCTGCCAGGCGAGGCGTTAGCGAAACCGGATCTAGGGATACGAAATAAGCGGAACGACGGCGCGGCGCCGGTAGAATTAACCTTTTTATACGGCTTGTGGCGGGAGTTGCATTGGTCGCAATAAATAAACGAGCCGGAAGTGCGATTAGCATTAGTTTATAGATAGGGAAACGCTATGCTGGCTTTGTTATTAAATCGAACGGTTGGGTGGTTGGCGTTGAAGTAGCGATAGTATTGGAGCTAGTGCGTCCGGAGGTAGAAGATGCAAACAGATTTGGTTAAGGGAAACGACTAGATGTCGCCGGGGGTGCTTATAACAGGCGCTATCGTGACGACGGGTAGCGGAACGTTGTGGAAAGGGATGGTGGATCGCGAGCGTGAAGGCGGCGGGAAAAAGAGGACGCGTTGTTGGGAACGTAAAAGAAAAATGTCCGACCGTGAAAAGGAGAGAGAGAGAGAGAGAGAGTATATTTAACGTCATTATATCGGGATCTACCAGTCCCTGCCTCCCAAGGGGCATATGACGTGCTAGCGCTACCTAAGCTTAACACTAGGCTACATGTAGCTATTAAGGCGGCTAGCAGATTAAAC
>JNVV01000026.1:21597-58313 GCA_000733355.1 Falciphora oryzae
CGCTTTTACCGCCGCCCGGTACGCCTGCAAACCCAACCTCCTACACGCCGCTTTTTCCTTTTTGTTTGGCTGTTTAAGCACCCCGTTTACCCGCATAGGCTTTATCGGGCACTTCGGGTGGTCGGCAGGGTACGGGCCTAAGCAGTTCGCACATTGCGGAAAAGCCGTGCACGGCGATGCGTGCCGGCCGTCGTCCACCTTCCCGCACCGAAAGCACCTGTCGGCCCAGGCGCAGTTGCGGGCTACGTGGAAACCGTGGCAGCCGGGGCTATGTTGAGTGATTAGCGGGTGTTTTTGTATACGGCGTGAAAAGGAGGTGATCCCCCAAAGCCTAAATCCGTCCACACGCGTATAAAAGGATATAATCCATGATATACGCCCTTGGTAGTCGGCGCCGGCCCCGGAGGGCTTAACGCTTACCGGTGTCAGCCCTGTTTGGGCTTCGACTTCCTCCCGGACCAGCTTTTCCGATACCGGAACGCTTTGTCCGAGGCCGTTAACCAAAGTGGTTGGGCACCCGGAAACGACATAGTTTAGCCAAAGCTCCGGCTTTTCAACCCGTTCGGCGTTATAAAGGCGGCCCAGCTCCGAACGGTGCTGGTAAAGCCGGTTTTGGATTTCGGCCGTTTTAGCCCTAAGTACGAAGCCCGTTGGGATTCGGTAAGCTTCCGGGACGTCCGCTGTAATAAACGGCAGGTCCTTGCTATCGGCAAGGGCTTTGCGTAAGCTAAAGCCTGTTTGTTGGTTGGCCTAAGCCTGCCGTTCTTCCGGGATTTTGACGAAAACCCGGAAGTTTGGGCGGGGGGCCCGGGGGGCCCGGGCGCCCTGGGGCGCACGGTCCCGTGGGGCCTGTGCGGGTCGTTAGCCTTGTTGCTCGGCCGCCCGGGCCGCCGACGCGTAAGTTGGGCGCGTCGAACCGGGCGCGTTGTTGGGTTCGGTATCGCCGGCGGGCTTTCCGTCCCCCCGAATAGGGACTGGTTGGCCTAAAAGCGCCTCTTTTGCGTACTCCAAAAAGCAGGTTTTCCACTCGTTTGCTTCGTGGATTGCCTCCGCCGGAAGGGAGGCGATGCCGGCGTCGATAGACAAAGCGAAGGTTGTGCAAATTAGCGCCGTTTGCTGATGCTTGCGGCTGTAATTTGCAATGATATCTGCCGCGGCCGCTGCGGCCGACCCGGGGGTCGGGCGCGTAAGCCGGGGGGGAAGGGGGGGATGTCATAGTTCCGTGCTTGGGGCACGGAAGTAGTAGCTTAGGGGTGGCCCCTGAGCCAACTCGTGTATATATAGGAGCCTTACAACCTTCCTTATAATTCCTTTTTTCCTCCTCCTCATCTTCCAAAATAACATTACTATAACCCTTACCGGCGACCAACCCGTAGTCCGGTTTATTACATTTTTGGATGATTTTTTCCCTTACTAAGGGATTATAACAATAGCAACCCTAAACGCCGGGGACGGTAACGGGGGCTTGACTCCTGCCACGTCCGGCGCGCTAACACCTTTCCCCCGAAACATTTTTTTCGAAACTATCGCGAGCCTTTAAAAACGATTGGCCGTAGCCGAGTAACAGCAGCAGGAATTTTAAGCTAGTACTAATAAGCTTTTCGTTGCCTATCGCAAAGACATTTTAAAGGTGATAGCGGAGCAGAAAGACCAGCTTTCGGCAGTCTACGTGGCGTTTAACGCACCCAAACGATTCCCTTTTAAAGATCCGACATTTTATACTGGCGACGGAGGAAGTTTTAACGCGTGGAAGAACGCGATCGAATATAAGTTCGCCCGTGACGAGGATTTTATCGGGGACTACCGCGACCAATTCGAATACGTATGGTCCAGCCTGGCCCCGAACATTTAGGATGTGGTACGATCGTATTACGAAATCGGGGGCTCCAACAGTTTGTACGACCTAAAAGCATTCATCTTCTACTTCGGCACCATTTTTAACAACCCTTACAAAAAGGCCCAAGCTTTAGCGAAATTGGAAGCATGCCGAATGGAGTCCGGACAAACATTTATTTAGTTTTATATTAAGTTCGAAATGTTGTTAGCGTTTGCCGGAGGGTTGGTTTGGGCCGACGAAGTGAAGATTAATTACTTTCGCTTCCGTGTTTCCAATTGCATCCGTTTAGCAGCGGTGGCGGGCTACCACGACGCTAACTCCTATTAGAAAGTGGTAGCGGTATATAAACGCATTGCTTAAGCATTAGAAACGATCGATTTGGACAATAAGTTCGGCAAAAGATCGTTACAATCCCCTGCCCCTACTTACTTCGAAAGAGATACGGAGGATACCCCGATAATAGGCGTTAACGCAGCCCACACCGATACGCACCCTCTACGTAAATTACGCGCCCTATAGGTGTTTTAGGAGGAGTTCTAGCGGCGCCGGGATATAGGAGCATGTTTGAATTGCGGTAGTAAGGAATACGAGCGACGGGCTTGCCGCTACCGGAGCGCAGCCAACCCTAAAAGAACTAAGGTGGCCGCTACTTAAAGCATCGGCACCGAGGAGGGAAAAGAGTAGCTTTTGACGAAAGATTTAGCTAGGGGGGGAAATTGCGGTAACGGATACAAATTGTAACTAAAGGACCATTTAAAAAAAAGTGGAAAAATGAGTTAAAGGAAATCGAACGCAGTATGGACGGCTCCCCGTTTTTAGTGCTAATACTGCTTGATTTTTCCCAATTTGTTAATGCATAAATGGATTTAGGTTGCTAATATTACGCGGCAATAAGCGAAAGCTTCGCAGTAAAGAATCGAATTGAAAAAATACGACTTTATAAACCTCGGCAACTCGGAACCATCCTAAGCAGGACTCCGATAGCTATTAGGTACTTTGCCAAATGCGAAATGGATATAAACGGGTGGGTTAAACCCGTCCTATTTTACATTATCCCGGAAATGCCTAAAAACGTTATTTTAGGACTCCCGTAGATAAAGAACGAATAAATCACCTTTAACGCGGCCTTGGATTGCTTACGAATAGGAGAAACCGGCTAATTCGTAATGAAAGAGGCGAAAGCTCGGCCAACTTCGGAAAAGCTTTCGGTAATAATCGGCAGCATTTTTGCCGCGGCCTGCCGGAGATAACGGCGGGACCCGTAGCAAGGTTATAAATTTGCGGCCACTTTTTTAAAAGAAATAATACGAATTTTTTAGCTTACAGCCGAAACACTTTCCCCGAAACGACTAAAATTTAAGCTGCTTAAAAAGCTAGCGGAGTTTGCCAACCTTTTCGATAAAGCTAAAGCGTTAGGTTTGCTTTCATACCGGGGGAATTTAAACTATTATATTAAATTGAAAAAGAACGACGACGGTTTTATACCGGACCTCCTTTAGGGGCGCTTGTACAATATGCCGAGGGAGCAACTTTTAAAATTACGAAAACAAATTACCAAGCTAATAAATAAAGGGTGGATTTGCGCCAATTTATTACTAGCGGCAGTACCCGTCTTTATGGTTCGCAAACAGTTAAAAAGATAGCGTTTATGCGTGGATTACCGCGCGTTTAACGCGATTACATTTTAAAACCGCTACCTTTTATTATTTGTAAAAAAAACATTCCGTTTTTTATTAAAAGCGAAATGGTTTACCAAAGTGGACGTCCGAGCCGCTTTTTATAAAATTAAAATAGCATAAAGCAATAAGCACTTAATAGCATTCCGAATTCGGTTCGGGTTGTTCGAATAGCTAGTTTGCCTATTCGGGTTAGTAGGAGCCCTAGTAACCTTTTAGCGCTACATTAACGGCGTTTTAAGCGATATCTTCAACGATTTCGTATCGGTTTATTTTATTTAGTTATACTCCGTTCTATTTAATTAAACCTCGGTCCCTCTTTTAATGTACATGTAAAAACCCTTGGCGGCGGGTCGCTAGCGGCCCGCCTCCTGGGCGGAAAAACCATGTCTGCTTTTCGTATACGGTGCTTCCTGTATTAAACAGTGCTGCCGTCTGCTTTTCTTCACACGCCTGCTTTTTAAGGGTCTTTGCGCGAAAGCGTCCTTGTAATTGTGGGTGACTTAAAAAAAAAGGTAAACTTAAGGAAAAAGGTGATTGTGATGTGGTAACGCAAGGAAATCGTGCCGCGGCCGGGGCGTTACCGCCTCGCCCTTTCCTCCGGGCGAGGCGGCGCTATTAGGGCTATCCCTTTATTAGTTAACAGCTGTTGCCTCGAAATGACCGGGCCGCTAGCGGCCCGCTTTTGCTTCCCGGTATGTTTATTATGTTTGTAATTCGGGGTAAATCACTTTCCTCGGCCGAAGTGGCCGGTTCCTGGACGGTGCTTTTAGTTCCACCTCGGGAGGTTTTTTCCGTAGTTGCGGGTCGGTTCCGGCTTTGTGGCTTGCTTTGTGTCACGCTATTGGCCATCGTTTTTGTCCTCGTGGGTTTCGGGCCCGGTGTGGCTTTTCGCTATGTTATTAACGGTATTGGTCGTGCCTTCCGGATCTGTTACCTTTCTTCCACCTTCCTTTTGCGGCCCGGTGCCGCCCCGCTTTCCCTACTTACAAATAGGCTTCCTTTTTCCAAATCTTTTTTTTTCCCTTCTTTCCTTTTTTACCCTTACTACCACTACCACTACCACATTTGCCACTGCTTTCCTGCACGCGATCGTACTTTTACCTTGCCGGTATTTCCTTTGCTTCGGTCTTTTTTTTCGGCTCCTCCACCATGTTTGCCGCGCTTGTTTTTCCGCGTTAATACGACGGCGGCGACGAGATTCCCGAATCCGTTAATCTTCGCCTTAAAGCCGTAAGCGTTCCTTTCCCGCTTTATTTACGCTTGCGCTCTTTTCGCTAACTCTATTATTTTGTAACCGTATCGCCTCTACTATCAAATAAAATACAGCGCCGCTTTAAAAGTTCCCTTAAGTCACGTTTTATATTCGCAGCTAAAGTCGTACGTTACCGCTCCTTCTCCGGCTTTTTTCCCCGTCGTTTTGCTAACTTTTCTTTCAATCCCAAGGTTACCATTTGTGTTGGTTGCCTTTAGCGTTTGGCGAACGGCACCGAAAGTGCCGGCGCTATCCGGGCTTGCAACTACCGGTCAAATGCGTCCCTTTTCCGTTCCGTTCCCTGCTTGGTGCTAACCTTCTTTTCGTAAACACTAAAGGTTTAACTTGCGCTTTTTGCAGCGCTTTTCGCGCCTCCTACTAGCAGGTAAGTTCTTTTCCTCCATTCCCTTTTTTTCCCGATTCCGTTTCGCTTACGACCCGGTAGCCTCCCGTCGGAACCGAAGAGGCCGTCGCTTATGTGCTTAAAGCGTATACCAAATATATCTCTATCCTGCCTAAAAACAAAGCTGCCTTTGACGTCGCGTTTCCCGCCAAGGAAACTCGTGCTCGGGTTTATCCCGCCTTTGTTCCGCCCTAATTCCGGCGTTCTTTTAGCTAACCCTAGTTGTTTGTTTGTAATAGAAAGCTTACAGCGTCCTAGTCGACGCCATCGCCGCCTATTCGCGCGTTGCGAAGGACCTCGGCAAACGTTCCGGTGTCCTTTTTAGTTCGGGTTCTTCCCGTCCCTTTCCGTTTCCTATCGGTTTAGGCAATGTCCTTTCCTCCGTTGCCGGTAGTAACTTTGCTTTGGTTTGGTTCCCGTCCGGTAATATGGTTCCTTCAGCTCAAGCTCTTTTTAGCTAGGCTTCCGCCCTAATTTCCTAATAGGATTAATCCAATCGTTTGAAAATGGAGAAGTTGGCTTTGGAGCGTGCCAAATTCCGCGTGCGTCCCTTCGTTTCGCTTCTTTTCCGTTTTTGTTCCGGCCCGCTAACCGTTTTTCCTTTGCCAATTCGAAATGCTTAATAAAAAGTCGAAAATCCCCGATACTTTTAATAAATACCTTCGGGATGCCCGGAAGGAGGTTGCTAATAAAATGTTTCGGGATATAAACGACGAAGGTGATAATAACGACGATAAGTGATGGCTTCGTTTTTAATGCGGCTCGGTCCCTATCCTAGTTTTGCTTTTTCTTCTATCCTTTTTTTTAATGCTTTCGTTCGGCGTTTTTTTTTATACGGCTTCCGGTAAATGTTTTGGTCCGGTTTGGTAGCGTTTTGTTTGTCGCGTTGCCGCTTTTCTCTCCTTTTTAATGCGCTTTAGCTTTTTCGCTACCCTAAAATCTAATAATTTCCCTGTACGAAACATCATTTTTAATACGATCGCGTATATTCTTTCGCCTTTTTCCCACATTTCGAAATATGCTTTTCGGCCTAAAACCAAATCCAAGCCGGTACCGGTCCGCGCCTAGTCCCATTTGGCACATTGTATTAACACGTGCTATGCTGTTTTTTTTTGCCCGCTCCCGCACTCGCATAGGGGCGTTACCGCGTCGGGTACATTCCTGCTAAAAAGGAAGGCATTTAATCCTAGTTTTTTTGTGCGAATCTGGATTGCTAGGGAGCTGTAGGTTTTTGGCAGCTTTTCGTGGTACTCCAGGATTTCCTCCGTAAATTGGGCGTCGTTGGCGGGGCAGGTGCCCCGGTGTCGGTTCGCCCTCCTGGCGGTCTTAGCCGCGCACTTCGCTTTAAGCTTTTATTTAAGGGTAACGTTTGGGTTCCAATGCCTTTTGTGCTTGTTGCGTGGCTTCTAGTTGTTTTCGGAGCTTAGCTCGCGCCGGCGTAGTTCCGGTTTTATATCGTTCCTATCCCATTTTATTGCCTATTTTTTTTTCGCAATCCCGCTGTGTGGGTGCGGTCTTCTTTTAAATTGCTTAAACCCATTAAATCGGAGCTACTCCGCTACCCTTTCGGTAGCTTTGTTCACCATTTCCGTTATCCCAGTATCTCCTTATTTTTTTTTAGTATTAAGCACCTTCTCGTTCAGGTATAAATCCAGGGGTAGGGTGTAGGTTTCTGTTTCCAAGTGCGTTAGGGATGTCGCTCGGTATGTATTGGTTTATTTGGACGACGTATTTATTTTTTTTTTAGGGTCCCGCAAAAACTATTAGGAAAAGGTGAAAATGGTTTTCCGCCGGTTGAGAAACGCCGGATTAAATTTAGACCTGGAAAAAAGCGATTTCGCTATGCAAAAAGTGAAATATTTGGGGTTTATCGTTAAAGCGGGAAAAGGGGTCCAAACCGACCCGGAAAAGATCCGCGCCATCCGCGATTAGGAAGTACCGAAAAGATTTAGGGGGTTCCGCGGGTTTTTAGGGTTCGCTAACTTTTACCGAGAATTTATCGACAAATATTTAGAGCTGGCGGCACCATTGCAGGCTTTAATTAAAAAAGGAACCCCGTATTGGTGGGATTCCGAAGTTAACGAAGCTTTCGAGCGGTTTAAGCTAGCTTTTATATAAGTACCGGTACTAGCATAATGGGACTTAGAACGGGATATAAGATTGGAAATAAATTGTTCCGGGACGGCTTTAAAAGGTTGTTTGTCCTAATAAGGAAAAGATGGCTTATGGCGGCTAGTCGTTTACCATTCCGCTAAATTAAACGACGTTTAGCGCAATTATACCATCTACGATAAAAAGCTTTTCGCGGTAGTAGAGTGTTTAAAAGCTTAAAACGCAGAATTTTAAAGCGTATTTAGGCCGTTTTTAATTCTTACGGACCATAAAGCCTTGGAATATTTTTCGAAGTTTTAAAAAGTAACCGAAAGATAAATGCGCTGGGCAAAAACATTAGCTAGATTTAATTATAATTTGCAATACCGATCGGGGAAGTACGCGGTATTACCGGACGCGTTATCCCGAAGGGAATAAGACGAAGAAAGAGGCGCACGTAAGGCGACATTATTGCAACCGGTATAACCTATTTAACGTATAGCGCTTACGGAAGTTTGTATTAACTCCGTATCGATAGCCGACTAACCCCCGGAGTGGTTTAGCAACAAAGCTACGCTAGCTACGAAAAAGCCCTTGCTGCTAAATTTAACTTAGCTACGAAAAGCAAGTTACGACTATATTACGGCCCTTTTAACGGGAGCTATTATTTTCCGCGAATAAGTATTAGCGGAATTGTGGGATGAAGTATTACGTTACGACGAAATATATAAGCGGAGATTTGCAACGGTTTAACAAAACGCGCGCAATTTCCCCCCAAAGGCTAATACCAAAACACAAGTAGCGGATTGTAATATTAATGCATAAGGAGCGTTTTAATATAAAAGGCGATTATGGCTCCCAGTTTAGGAGCTATTAACGACCATTTTGACGCAAAAAGTGCACGCTTCCCTAATTGTAGGCTATGCGGGACGGAATAATACATTCGCCGTTTTATGCCGCGATTACTATTAGGACGGGATGTTACGGGATGTGGCTTGGTTTATCCGTAATTGCGACATTTGCCGTAAATCCCGCCCGTTTCGACGGCATAAACAGGGGCTATTACGCCCCCTCCCGGTGCCGGACCAGTTTTGGAAAAACATTTCGATAGATTTTATAATAGAATTTCCCGCGACCGAAAGGGGGCCGGAATATTTAATGGTTATTACCGATAGGTTATCGAAATACATCCAGCTCGAAACTATGCATTTTATAGGAGCGAAAAAATGCGCAGTACGGTTTCGATTAGTATAGTGGCGATTCCGTGGCTTTCCGGACAGCATTATTTCCGATAAAGGTTTGAATTGAGTAGGAGAATTCTGGACGGAATTATGCTCTTAAGTACAAATTTAATAGTTGCTTTTTACTTTTTTTTACCCGGAAATAGACGGGGGCATAGAGAGAGCGAACCAGGAAGTTCAACACTATTTGCGCTGCTTTATTACTTTCGTATAAACCGACTGGTCGCAACACTTCGACGCTTGTTAGTTCGCGTTTAATAATAAGGATTTAACCATTACGGGATATAGCCTTAACCGTTTGCTATTAGGTTTCGATATTAACCTAATCCTAACACACCTACCGCCAAATAACGCACTTAAAGCAAATAAAAAAGGGCGTGCTTCCGCCTTTTTAGCTTATTTACGGGAAAGATTGGAATTGGCTATTATAGTTGCGGCATTTGTATAATAATAATAAAAGTTATAAGCTAATAGGTTCCGCCGCCTAGCTGAAAAGTATAAAATAGGCGACAAAGTGTGGCTGTTTTTTCGCAATATTAAAATAAACCGGCCTAGCAAAAAGCTAGATTAGGTGGCGGATAAGTTCGAAGTGGTTGCGGTTTTTAATCCTTTTAATGTTACGCTGGATATGCTTAGGGGCATCTATTTTAATTTTTACGTCGAATTAGTGGAACGGGCAGCAAACGACCCGTTCCCGTTACAAACGAACATAGACATACGTCCAGGACCTATTTTAATCCTATTACCGAAGGATGGCGAATTTTACGAAAAATAGCTCGTAGAAAAGATCCTGGCTATGAAAAACGCTAAAAGACGGGGGAAAAGATAAGCATTAGTGAAGTGGGTAGGATATGATAGAATAACGTGGGAATTATTAGAAAAGGTTAAGGATATAGTAGCGATGGAGGAATTCGAAGCCTAATAAGGGGATGCACACACTTATAACGGCCCCAAGTTGCGAAATAAAAAGAAATAAACCGCCGCAATTTAAAAATAAAAGGGACGCATTACGAAAGCTATATTATTTCGAACTAAAAGAAAGCCGGCAAACGAACGGAAATAGCCGTTCGAAACGCGGAGTAGTACGACCCCCTATTTTAACGAAAAATAAAAACCTAGTACGATAAGCTGCTATTACGCCTAACACCTAACCCCGAATTAAAAACCCCGCATATAAAATACGAAAGGAAGCTGAAATTAGTTTTTACCTTTACCATTATCGTTGGCAGACGTTTCTTTTTTAAATATAGAAAGGGAACGGAACCGACGGGAAAAGGAATTGCTACCGTTGTAATGGATGTCTCAACGACGACAACGCTTCTTACGGTGCCAAATAGTACGAAAAGAGGGCGAAGGCGAGCGACGACGCGATTCGGAACGGTAAGTGAAGCGACGACGTTCCGAGTCGCTATTAGATTGGATACGGTTGTTAGCGGCCACCTGATTGATAGCGTTAATAAGCCGGGCGTTACGCGCTTCGGCGCGACGCTCCGTTTCCATTTGGGCTCGCTATGGAAGGTTAGCGGCGCCGTTACGCGAGATATGGAAAAAAGGGCTAGTTATTTGTATAAAGCCGAAGCCGCGGATAAGCGTATTTATAAGCTGCTGGCTTTGGTTGCCGTAATAAGAGGGAGTGCTAGCCGCGTTGCTAAAAACTAAAGCGTTACCCGTAGGGTTGGCGTTTTGGATATGCTAACGGTTAAAATTCGTGTTAGTTTTGTTAAGGAGCCGCGATTAGTGCTGGTGGGCGAATAGGTATTTGCGGGTAAGGATAGGACGCGAGCCTTTACCGGAAAGGATATTAGGTTTGGCAATGTGACGGTCGCTAGTCGTTAAAGCGAAAAGGTCGCGTTAGGTACGGCGTAGGGCAGGATTCGAAGCGTAAGTAGTATTAAAGGTGTTGTAGCCCGCCGTTTTTTTATAACGGTAACGGTTATAAGCCTGACCAGGCCGGTATTTTTTGCAAACCACAACTTTAGTAACTTTAAATTTGCCGAAATACGCGTTACATTCGTACTTTTGGTGGACGGGAGCCGTATGCTTTTCGTTCGACGAGTCGCCCGTTAAGTTAATTGCGTCGGCGGCGCGATAGCCTTTATCGCGCTGGTGCTAAGCCACGCTATGGGTTAGATACGGACAATAAGCGGGAGCGAAAAGATTTATACGACCAAACGGATCGTCGCTACCGTTTCCGGGAGGCGGAGGAGGAGCGGTAACGGTAATAGATATTGTAAGGATCGCGCTAATCGGGAAGAGAGTTAATACCGGAAAGGAGCCGGGATAAAAGAAGGGAAATGCTAAGGAAGGGAGTAACCGCGTAAAAAGATAGCGACGAAATAAAACGAGGACGAAACCGCGACGGTTGGAGGACGGAGATTGTTGGTTAATACTTAAGAAGGAAGGTGGAGGGAAGCCGGAGTTGGGAGAGAAGAAGATAGGAGACGAGACGACGGCGGGGAGGGAAAATTTTGCAGGCAGTGACGGGATCGTAGAGAAGTTAGGCGAGTTACGTAGGCAAATATAACGAAAAGAAGGAAGGAGCGAGGTAGTTAGAAGCTACGAGGTAATAAGGAAGCGAGCCGCCCCCGCTAATAAGAAGGGAAGGCACGTTTAAGCCGAGCTACGGAAAACGCAAGCGTTTACCCCGAAGCTAATTTAGAGTCGAGTAATATTTATTATGGTACGAAGCTTTCCAATTGACGGATTACCCGCGATATTAAAATGAACCAAAGATGAAGAAGTTACGGAGCAATTAAGGGGCCGAGCCCGGAGGAGGCGGTTATGTTATAGTTCCGTGTTTGGGGTACGGAAGTAGTAGTTTAGGGGTGGCCCTTAAGCCAACTCGTGTATATATAGGAGCTTTACAACCTTTTTTATAGTTTTTTTCTTCCTCCTCCTTATCTTTTAAAATAATATTACTATAACCCCTACCGGCGACTAACCCGTAGTCCGGTTTATTACAGGGGAAGGGGGGGAGGGGAAGGGAAAGGGGCACCTGTACCGGTGCTGCCGTTGTTGGTGCTTTCCTGGCCCTGATCGGGCCTTGTTGGGTGTTGCGGAGGCCGCAACGGGGACGGCGTGTTCGGATGCGCTGGCGCGCGGGGGGGCCGGTACGACAGCAACGCGTTCCTTCGAGCCGACGAGCCGGCGAGGAGGGCGCGTGCTACCCCATTGGCCGAGGGGGGGGCTGGTGGCAACGGCATGTTGCCGTCGCCAGCGCCGTTGGCGGGCGTGATTGTTGGTGTTAGGTCGCTAATTGGCGTGTGTTAAGGAAATGTATGCAACTTGGCGGTATGCACTAACAGCGCAATGCTAAAAATTGGTAAATTCGAGGAAGGTGGCCCCACTAGGCCAAAAGGACGAGAAGATACAAGTTCCTTGGACTTGTATCCCACGTTAGGCTTAATACTTTGGTGCAAACGAAATATAGCTGCGTTTGCTTAACAAAGCATGCCGCGCTATTACAAAAACTAGATAAAAAACGAAATATGTACCCACACGATGCTTTTAGCTACTTTAAAGTAGATGATGAGGAAAAAGGGTGACGGTTTTGCAAGCGTCCCCCAACACCTTGCGGCTTGTTTGCGTCGTATCAAGTCGCGTCTCGAAACGGCTTGCGGCTAAGCACTTTTGTACAAAGTGTGTGCGACGCATACGTTACGCTCACCCCGTTTTCCTTAATTTCCTTTTTCAAAAGCTGTCCGCTTTCTTCGGATCCTTTTTTCCGAGGCTATAATATCCTTTAAGGATTTGAAAACGCGTAGCAACTATATATGAGCAAGCCTTGAGCGTATACGATCGCTCCCTTTTATAGCGCTATCCAGCATTTGAAAGGCGGTAATAACGTGGGGATCTAAGCTTGGCGTGCTGCTGGGTAACGACGTCTTTACGAGTATTAATATCCAATCTTTTAAAATAAACTCAAAATTAGCCGCAAAAAATGTCATCGCTTCGGGCCTGATAAGCCGAAAAGGCTGAGTTAGCAGCCGTAACAAATTCTTAGTCCTTTTTTTTCGTATACACTCGCTTCCTAGCATTCTTTAGCTGCACGCTGCGTACGCTGCGGGCCGGTACGGCCTGTTGCTTGCGGCTTTGGAATTGCTATGGTCCTATTAAGGAACTGACTTCGTCCAAATCGATATTTATAGGATCGCACATAGCGTCGAATTTACCGTCCGGAGCGATATGTGGCTGACACACTTTTCAAAGGGTAATGTTCGCCAAATTCAAAGGCGAGGAAACGGTAAGCTTTATCTAGCATGTAAACTAATATGCGCCCAGGTCCAAGGTCGGCGATTTATTATAGAAATAGGCAAATCGGTGTATGTTGAAGCCAGGTTCCTGGCTGTATCCAGTTCCTGGTATGTACACGCCACCTGGAGCCAAAATTACGGCTGCGGCTACGTCCGGCCAGCTAAACAAATAGGCGGACCCAAAACACCCATTATGATTGACCGAGGATGTATACTATCGCCAATTAAACTATCGCAAGTGGTTATTAATTAATGGCGGAGGTGCCTATCCACGCCAAAGGGGGCAAGGGTTTATTACGTATAAGCCTTACGATAGTGATTAAAATAACTCCTGCCATTGCTGTGTAACGATCAAGTGAATCTTTAGGTAAAGATTGTCAGAAGTATTCGACCCCGACGGAGGACACAGCCACGTAATCGTCACGTGACGTAATCCGTGCCCCCTAAAAGTGCAAGGCGGGCCGGATGGGACTTTAGTTCTGCTCTTTTACACAATCACTCAATCAAATCTTTACCCCCATTTTAATAAAGATTCGGGATCAGAAAGGGGTTGTTTTTAAGGTAGACAATTTAGGTTGCGAACAATGCACTGAAGTGATCGGTCTCTTTAAAAAAAAATGTATTGTGCAAGTTACTAAAAATCTAGTAGCCAAAAACTATATCAGCTATCCAGGTAGGAAGCGTATGTTTATATAAACTGTGGTCTTGGCTTAATCTTTGCGATCTTTGGAAATCACTTAAATCCTAACCTGTGTGATTTTTCCAGATTACAGAGATCACTTGTCTTGGCGTTATTATTTTATCGCCACGTAGGTCCCGTTGTTTTTCTTTCGTTGCGGGGCTTCCTATCGTGCGGGGCACTTTTTTCCTTTGCGTTAGTAGCCGCCCGACGCGTCCGAAGACCGATCGTAACACAGGGTCATTTGGTCATATTCCCAGCATTCACGCTTTCGTTAGCTTTCCTTTCCCTAATTTGTTTCCCTTTTTTTTTGGGCATTTTGGATCCCACCTTGTAAGGATGCCCTTCCAACGTCGACCTAAAATCGGAGTACCATTTTCATTTGTATCAAAATGTGCTGGATTTGATGTGCATCGTGCGACGTAATTGCCATCTATGCAAGCGCCCTTGAGGCTTTAATTAAGGCAGGAGGATACACCCGCGATATATTTATTGCGAGAGCTTTTAGAGCCTGGCTCGTTACCGAAAACCTTCGACTTAAAGTTATTAGCGTAAGAATGGCTAAATTTCAAAAGAACACACACATGATTTTGTCCGCTGCGTTTAAATACGTAATAAGCAATAGTGGTAGTAATTTTAAAAGGTCGACCCAACGCTTGCTTATACGTAAACGTTTATTTATTTAATACCTCCCGCCTGATGGAGTTCTTAAGGCACGAAGGTATATATTTATAGCAACGCTCGCATTGCCGCGGCCTTTTTGTAGGGGTATTCGGCCATTTTGTCTGTCCGTTTCGATCATGTTCTCAAAAGTGGCCCAGGTCTCTGCCAGTTGAATATAAGCCAGCCTCGAAAAGGCACCGCCGCTTGCGATAGTGAAGTTTAAGGCCCCAAATGCCTTAAGGACGCGGCTGTCCGTACATATTATATTCATTAAGAACGTCGTTTTTTGCAGCAACAATTTCCACTGCTCGAATAGGATTTCACAGTGCTCGGCGAAGATCGCGTTGGCATCCTGTCGAGTTAAACTTTGTACGGCAAGGTTGTTTATCGCTGTTAGCGATCCTCCCCGCCCAGAGCTCGGTTCGTTTAAAGTGACTGTTGGACGTCACGTCAGAGGGATCTGGCTTTTGCCAAACATATGACGGACATCAGGGCAGGATTTGACTTCCAAAGTTATGGGGCATAATTTAACGGGAATCCTGCATGTGGATGGATAGAGGCTGGGCTTCCGCACCGTGCCCCTAGAACCGTGGGTTTGCGAACCGTGATCCGGGTTCGCGGTTGCAGGCGTGCGAATCCGGAATCTCGGCTAGCGCCCACCATGCTCCCGGCCGCCAAAGCCTTAACTCTAATTTGAGAGCTTTCCTAATCCTTACATACACATACATATACACACTGTTTATTTACGCCTGGCGGCTGAGCCGAAGGGCAACTTTTGCTGATACTAATACATTCCCCAAAGATACGCCATGCTTTCCCTTAAGCCTATATAAAAGAACCTTTTCATTTAGTATCCTGTTATTTGCCTTTTTTTGCGGATTTTCGTGGGTTAGTAGGTAGGCTAGTTTGAAGGCGGTTTTCCAAATGTTTAGCATCCTATCTTCGGCAGCTGAAGCGACGCCTGGTGTCGCTGGTACGAGGTGATGGGTGTAATTAAGTGTGGTTAGTTAGGCGTTTTGGCTCGTTTGCAGCTGATTTGCGTCGAGTCGATTTGGCTATTGCGAACCGTATCGTTGCTCGAACGGCCTCCATGTTCGGTTTCCAGTTTTCGTCGTCCGAGGGCGATTTCCCTCCTAGGTAGAAGGAGATGTTCCCTTTGTGCGTGCCTATGCACTGTAGCATTTCTGTTCGGTGTGCTCTCCATTGTTTGCAGCGGAAGAGGAAATGCTTTACCGTTTCGCTTTTCCGCATGCGCATTGCGGCCTGCTGATTACCGTGGCTTGTGGCGGATTCTAACCTGAAGTCTGGCTTCGCCGCTTGCCCAAGGCATTTGAACGCGTACGTCCCGGATTTGTGACCGCGGCCAAAGTTTAGGTTTCGGGCTCACATTTCCCCCAACTGGGCCTCCCACGCGTCCCGGGTCCTGGACTCAGGATACCGCCAAGTTTCTAGTTACCCGTCCTTATTTGCGGTTCGCCTGCGCTATATATACATTATATAAGCAATAAAATAGCTTTATTTCGACCTTATAGTACCGTATCGACACCTAAAAGCCAAAATATATTACTAATTAAAATGTTATCGATTGGTTTTAGCGGTTTTAGCGGGGGAGCAACCACGATATCTTCTCAAGCCCCGCGAACACCCCTAAGCTATAGCGGCCTATTAGGCATAAACCCCGACCAATTAAGCCGGTAAGCACTTCCGATTTTCCAAAAAAACCCTATTTTTATTTACCAGCTAGATTGACGGCGACGAAGCCGGTGCGGGTTTATGTGGGCTATAACGGAGCTGAGTTCTCCGTCCACCCGGACCTTATGTTTCGTTTGTCGGCCACGCTCCGTGCCCTAATAAACTGCCAGACGCAGGGTTCTTTTGAACACTCCGTGACCGTCCGGGATATCGATAAAGACGTTTTTTCGCGTTTCATCTAATTCATATACACCGGTACTTACACGGGCTTCCCCCCCGTCGATAAAAACGGACCCGCCACATTTTCCGAGGGAGTCGCTAAAAGCAAGGCAAGCACCGAGGCCGTGCCGAACATACGCTTTAAAAATGCCCTGCTTTACTAATAGCCAGCCAATTAAACCATATAAAAGCGCAATATCAAAAGCAGTTCTGCCAACGCTTCCTTAGTCGAATATTTTAGGGGTGACCAAAAGGACGGGTTTATGCCCTACTCTTTTGAATCTTTTACAATAGCGTCGACGGAGCCGATTGGTGGTGGTGGGTTTGGCGGCTTACGTTTCGTGCTGTGCCCAAACCACCGGCCGGGCTCCCTGTTTTTATCCAAACGCAAATTCGATATTGCAATATGCGGCTGCGGCCCTATCTAAAGGAGACGAAGTTTTATTTTTGCGTTTATGGAGAAGTATGGTAACGTTAAAGGCACCAGCGGCGACAACTGGCCAACCATGTGGCATACTAACCCAAACTAGAAAGCCATGTCCTTCGAGCCTATGTTTGTCGGTTATGCTAAAGTTTGGGTCTTCGCCGATAGATTTGACATCTTTTCGTTTATGGATTATGCTTTTTCGCAGCTGGTCCGGGAGCTGGCGCAATGGACCATCTCGCCGTCGGCGTTCGTCCCCGAATTTAGGGGGCTCGTCCGCTACGTGTACGGCTATCAACTAGCCGAAAGAGGTCGGCTGCGTCAACTCGTGGCAGCTTTCGCTGTTTGCATAATAAACGATGTTGTTGGATTGCACTGGCCTGTGCAGGCAATCGGCAGAGGCCAGAGAGAGTCGGATCCTCCGGTCCCGTGATCTCTGATCACGGGATCCGAGGACCCGCAAGCCCGCGGAGGTTGGGAGCAGGGGAAGGCCCCTTTGGTGATCTGGATCGTGTATATATAGCCTCCCTTCTGCTCCCTCTCTGGCAGATAGATTCCTTTCCTCTTCGTGCACAATACTAGAACGATCCTCTGATATAAGGATCGTTGTTCACCCTTTTTTGGAGATCTCCGAGCCCACAGGAGTACATACTCCTACCAACAGATGTGTCCAATTTGGAAAGGTGGCTGGCGTTATTGGAGGAGGTGCCGGCCTTTGCCGCTGATTTGGTCGGTTAGATGATGTATCGATTTAATTAACGGCCGCATGTTAGGCAATACTCCCTGCGATGTGCCGTACCAAATGGTATGTTCGAGTTGTTTGCGGTGAGGATTATAGGGACACGATAACTCCAGGTACCAAGTATATAAATAGTTTATCAGTATAGAGTTTGGGTGCACCACGTCCTAGCCGCCGATATTTTTAAAAGTAAGCCGGAACGACCTGACTGCCGCCGTGAGGCGGCTGTTACAACGCCGTGAACAATGTCATCTGTACTGGATACCCAAGGGAAAAACTTCAGGTTCCGCTGGTCGATATAGCGGGCGTGGATGATCACCGTCTTCCTCGTACGGTATATTTTCAACATAGCCGTGACAATTCTTAGAGGGGAAGTTTTGATGCCGACGGAATCACGGTGATATGTGAAGGGGGGCGGATATGGGGGCTATGTTGCCAATACCAAATGCTGCCCCACGTCGTAAGGAATGCTAGGACATCCAGGGTGCATCGTTTCCACTAAAGGGAACCCTCTCGTAACTTCATTCGTGCTTATAGTGATGGCTGTACATAAATCAACCGTTCCCAAGAATACATATTGACAAACTATCATAACTGTCACGGGAGTCGAGGGCAGAGAGGCAAAGGCTGCAATAAACCCTCAATTCGAAGATACGATACAGAGGTGGTGAAAAAGTAAACAATCGGTGCGGTGCACCGGGCCTAATCGCCAAGGGCTAAATGCCTGTGCCCGTCACGTGACCACGCGGCCGGTGGGTCCTGGAGCGGTCAGCCCGTGAGGGCGCGCCGCGCCACAACAAAGAGCATACTATGCCTTAATAATGACTGCGATGCGGGGGGCGCATTATTACTAAGAAGCAGCATGGGAGATTTAGTCCGCTTCTCGAAGTCGTAGCCTATTATTCAAAAACTAAATGCTGGCCGGGCCTGGGACCTGACTGCGCTTACACGACCAAACTCCTGGTTTTGGGCATGTCAGCGTCTTAATCTCCTATGGTCGGTAGTCTTTCCCTAAAACCTTTGGCCGATTGTCCCAATCGGGTTAGTTAGCATTTTGGCACCGGCTCAGGCTCGCGTCACCCCTGCTCTGTGATGCTCACTAATGCCCAAGGCACCCTGGCGCGTTATGTCTGCGGCCGAATAAAGGCTCTGTCTTTTCCTCGGCCTTTGAGGTTCTTGCTGGCTTGATCCAATAACGTTACCATTCACTGCCACACCACCCGCCGCAACACCTTCCCCCCGAAAAATTTTCCTGTCGGACCCACTGTTAGTGGCCGCTAAGGAATCCCGGCCATTTTGGTATTGGTGCCACCAAAAATGAGCCGGCAGCATAACAGGGTCTAACAGGCCATTTGGCTCTATCTAACCCGCGTTTTCCAACTCCTTTCAACAACGACGTCGGTAACGCAACTGGGCCAAAAGAGCAGAGAATGGCTGGCAAAGGTATGCGGGTGCTTATTGCCAGTCGAGGGGAAGGCCTGCACCTTATCGCCCAAGGCGCGCTTCGCGCGCGCCGAAATTTTCGACAATCGGGTGCTCCAACCTCCGCGCATCACCAGACCGCCTTTCGACTTCCTTTTCGCTTTCGCCTCGCGTACCGAGCCGAACGATTTGAACGTACAAGAAGATTGTAGGCCGGAAAGCAGTTAGAACATATTGGACGAATAGCCGGCCCGGCCGCCGCCGTCCCCCGCCACATACGCGACCCTTCGGTCGTACACACACGCGACCTTTCGGTCGTACATATACGCGACTTTTCGGTTGTACACATACGCGATTCCTTTTTGGTCGACCGCATCCTAACGATACGTATGGCGCAAGATTGGCTTGTTTAAGCTTTTGTTTAAGCACGTACGCGCAAGATTGGCTTAACGCTCGCGCCTTTGTTTGTTGCTACGCGGTGACTATATTGAAGTATAGGTGGCATCGTACGCGCAAGATTTTGTCGCGGCTTTGTTTGCCAACCGTGAAGTGTTACGAATTGCCGTGCACTACGTTGGCAAGCCGCGCAACGTATTCGTTCGATGCGCGATAAACACACAAGGAGCACACAGGGTTGGAATTAGGCCCTCCAGCCCCCGAATTTTCTTTTTTTGGCCGGGCCCAGGGGGGGATTATTGCGGTACCTCCCCGACCAAACCCGGCCGTACTCTATTTCCGGCACCTTGCCGGCCGACTGCTTTTTTCTACCACCAACAGCAGCGCTTACAGCGCCCCGGCGTTTATTCGCCCCTTTTTTTGCCGATTGCCCGCTTACTAACAAGGAGCGCCGGAATGCGGCCCGAACTTTGTGTGCTTTGGGCTTGCCCCTTGGTTTGATTTGTTAGCCGCCTCGATAGCAACATGTAGCCTAGTGTTAAGCTTAGGTAGCGCTAGCACGTCGTATGCCCCCTGGGAGGCAGGGACTGGTAGATCCCGACTATAACGACGTTAAATATACTCTCTCTCTCTCACCACCCGCCGCAACGCTGCCCGACCGTTCCTGTCCTTTCCGTACCATAAGCCCGAACTTGGCAAATCCACAACGTCGGCCCTTCGCAAGAGGTGCAGGGAGACACAGCAGGAGGAGATAAAAAGCCTTTATCACCCCGGCCAAGCCGCCCCAAGCAATCTTCGGGAAAGCCGTGGGCGGCTACGTATGGTTAGGTTAGGGACGTGATTCGTGGCTGTCTCGTTCCTGCTTTGGCAATTGCATGATTGTGATTGGCAGAGATACGATGAACTAATGGATCAACGATCTCTCATCTTTTGCAGCGATGCAGAGAGCAGCCTACGATATACTACGATCCGTCGCAAGCCGTCATTACTGGCGGAATAAAGGGGCTGTAGGTGACTGTGAGTGGGACTGCGATGCCTGGGTAGAGGATTTGGCGGAGCGCCGACCGACACTTTGCGGCGGGAAGGACGGGCAGGACAGAAGGCAAGTCCGCAACCACTCCCCCGAGCTCGACAAGCCGTGCTGACAAGACGCTAGATCGATATCAAGGGTGCTGATAGACTTGACTAAATACGACGAGCAGTTGGATGATGAGCGCCGAGGGAGCAGCCGCAAGAATCCAATCTACCTTTAGCTAGATAAGGAAAAGGCCCGAAAGGAATCAGACTCACCACAGTAGCCACTGCCACACCGTCGTGTAATGTCTGCTTTTTCGGCTTGGATTGCGGGAACGAGACCGGGGGTTGCCAGGAACAGTACCGATTCTGACCGAGTGTCATGCGGGGCGCTCTTCCGGTCCCGGCCGGATCCGGGCGCCGGAGTCCCGGGCAACCTGTGGCTGAGGCTTCATTCGGAATTCGGAACGTCGACGGTCCAGGGGAGTAGGCTGGCGTCTCCATCAAAACCCGTACTTGGCGCGGGCGTCTGTAGACAAGAGGGGCCCAAGAGCGTCGACTAACGATCGGAAGCCGATATTCTCCATCTGAAGCAAGCCGCTGAAGATGACGAAACGGTGGAAACTATGGGCATGAATTTGCGAGCAAGCTCCCGGAAGGGGAGTTCTCCCCAGCCGAAATACAATCCTTCCTGGTGGAACACAGAGGCTCGGCCCATGTGGCGGTGGAGAAGGTGCAGAAATGGATGGACAGAAACAGGGCGGAAAGGTCGAAAATGGCGAGGGATCCGCCTCCAGGTCCTGCAAGCGGCAATGGTGACAGCCGCCACGGACAAGATGTGTTTATGAAGGAGGTCCCGGAGACAGTTATCAGTTGAAGATCAATTCCCAAGGAGACACTGCTTTGAGTATTGGAGGTTGTTACCCCGGCTGTTGGTGCTGCCTGAACACCTGGTCCCGGGCGACGCCCGCGTTAAGTGCACGGGCGATTACAAGCCCGACTTGCAGTGCCAGCGCCTGCCCGGCAGCTGGTCTCGCAAGATCGTCGTCACCTCTCCGGAGGCCCACCGTCGTGCTGGGCGGCCACGCGGTCCTCCAGGGCTGGCAGGCGTGCGGCGCCGCGTTGGAAGATCTGACCGAGGACGCTCTGCACCTTGGGCACAGGCCCCGCTGCGGAAACCGACGGCGCCGAGTGTCGGGCGTCCAGCTGCCGGCGCGGCTCGGCCTACACCTCCCGCGTCGTGGCGGCTATGAACTTGCCGATGTGGGCGACGGTCGATGTGGGCCACGTGGCATCCTGGTAGAAGCTGGTAGCGGCCGCAGGCCGAGCGATTCACGCAGGAGCAGTTGTCTTTAATTTGCCTACCAAAACGCATCACACCAACTAACCAAATAAATGCGAGATAGCCAAACCAAACGGCCGCCAGGGATACAACCATTGCAGAAATGCCGTCCGAAAACACACAAAAACAGTCAAACCACACCAGGAACGCCCCTCCGAGTTCACGGATACCACAGGCCCTTCACGCCAACACTACTCCCCTTTCGAGGTGCAAGAATCTCGGGCATGACGGTTCAGTGAGTATCGCTACCCAATGTTCCTCCAAACCGGATGATCAATAAGCGAACGTCGATTGACGGTCAGTGCAGGCATTCAGCACCCTCGTCTAGATGATCATGGCCGCCGACCCCTCACTGCCAAATCAGAATCCCGACGACGGCGATGATCGTGCCAGCAACTGCATCACTTGGAGAGGGGAGGCCCCGCGGAAGACATCGTTGTCGCCATACAGGTTACGAGCTCAGCTGCCTAAGATGTGTTCTCGGCGTGGACGGTGTTGTTCCGTACCACAATACGTCACAAGACACGCCTCGTCACGCTCTTGGTGAAATCTGTACCCACCACCAAATCAGCCGTACAGCGGATACACCAGCTTCTGGGCATGCACCTCCTTCCGCTGCAACATGCCGATGCCATCAATGACCTTTGCGAGACCGCCCTGGTTGACCCGCATGGGATGTGGTTTTAACTTTCCGGCCTCGTACAAGGCGGCGAAGCGCTTGATCCACGTGTGAATCCAAGCGTGCAGCTCGGGGTTTGCCTTGCGATAATACCCTCCAGGGAGTTCCAGCTCCAGGCCTGTCGCCTCCAGCCCGATGACCCAGTCGGCCTGGACCGTCTTGCGCATCGTGGCGATCAGATCGTCGGGCAAGAGCTCAAAGCCAACGTATCTGCCGCCTCCACGCCCGATGGCCGCATAGCACTGGCGAATTGTGCGCGCTTCCGTGATGATGTCCAGCGCATATTCCAGCGAGTTCTTGGTGTACACCCGGATCTCCTCGCCGCACGTCGACGAGTGATAATCAAACGCCCTTTCGGCACCGCACTCCTGCACCAGCTCGAAGTTGTTGGGGGAGCACGTCGTGATAACTCGGTAGCCCGACAGCTTGAGCAGCTGGATGGCAAAAGTGCCACTGGCGGTCGAGCCCCCATAGACGAGAACGAACTTGGGGGCCGTGGTGGGCTCCTCAGGCGTGCCGGGTAGCTTCATGGCCCACCAGAGCGCCATCCCAACGCTCGTGGTCACGCCGCAGCCGATCGAAGCCGCCTGCTCCCACGAGAGGTGCTCGGGCACGCGCCAGACGTTGTCGGCCTTGTCGGCGATGTACTCGGAGAAGGCGCCGTACCAGGGCCGGCGGACTTGCGAGGCCATCTGCGCCCCGGCGACGCGGTCGCCGATCTGCAGCCCTCCCGGCGTGCGGGCTACCGCCTCGCCGAGGCGCACGATGGTGCCCGAAAAGTCGCTGCCGTCGACGGCGCCGGGACACTGCATGCAAGCAAACTCGTCAATATCTTATTCCCTGTTGAGAGTTGGTGGCATATTCACCGGGATCCGCGCCGGCATCTTGTAGTCGCAGTGGTTGATCGCCACCGCTGACACCTTGATGAGGACGTGGTCGGGCGGCAAGGGCGGCATGGGTAGATCGGCGCGCAGTTCAAAGGTCCCGGGCTTCTTGGCCGACTGCACGATGGCCTGCCGCGAAGGGGGAAGCACTGGGAGAGTCGCTGTCGCCATGTTCAGGTCTAGTTCTAGTCTGGTCGGGTCTGGACTGGACAGGTGCTCGGCGCAAGGGGCTCAAGCAAGCCTCCGCAGATCCTCGGCTTTTTCACTCTGGCAAATCGCTTGTTGCCGCACATCTCTCGCCTCCGTGGCATTTGCTGTTGTCGTTGGTGAGTTTCGGAGTCGGGACTTTTCCAACAGCTTGTCGAGCGAGTGCTTCGTAGGCCCCTCGGGACTTTCTTCTGCCGGTGCTTGTAAGGAGGGGCACCTCGCATCTCAAGGTCTGCGCCGTATAAGGGCCAGCATTGGAGAGAGGAAACGGGCAACAGGCGAGGAAGTTTTTCGACTCAGCTCGTCTGTCTGGATCAATGATAGGTCTGGAACCATGTCCAAAGTGTTTGGCGGAGCCATGTCCAAGAGATTTGCCCTTACAGCCCTCTTCTTGTCGCCGTTTGCCGCTGCAAACATATACCAGGTTCCTCTTGGTGCCTCGCCGTTTCCTACCGATTACGACTTTACGACAAAATGGGACGACCCTGTGTGTACCGTCAGCAGGAGCACCGCCTTCGATGTGCTCGACGGGCCTAATAGCTTTTCCACGTCACCGTTGGCTCCCCCCCAATCGGTCAAGATTTCGCCCATGATCAACAAGACCAACTGGGAGCAGTGGGAATTCGACGGCCTCTCCCCGACGGGCAACTCCTTCATCCTCATGTCCTTCACCCGCGACTATTCTTTACACTTCTTCGGCCAGGGGAACCTGCGCATTGAGCTCTACATGACGCTCCCAGACGGCACGTCTGTCCGGGAGCTCGACAACGTCAAGGAGTCGGCCGTCATCGACTGTCCCGGCTACACGGCCGGCCTATGGAACAGCTCGGACCGGTTGTACTCGTTCCACGTCACCAAGGACCTGAAGCACGCCCAGCTCGGGTTCGACTCGTGGCGGGCCAAGGGCACCTACAAGCTATCGGCCACCACGCCCGCCGTCCACGCCGACGGCTCCGTCTGGGACCCAGAGGGCGGAGGCGGCGATACTGCCGACGTAGCAGCGGGTGAGCTAGAACCGACCGAGCTATCACCGGGGCTGTACTACAGCGTTCCCGTGGCCGGCGGCGAGGTCGAGGTGGACCTCACGACGTCGTCGGGCCGAAAGCTCTCCTTCCACGGCAGGGGCGGCTCGACGCGCCTGTGGGCCAAGGACGGCTGGCTCAAGGTCGCCGAGCGGTGGACGGCCATCCGGGCCTGGGCGGGTCCCTATACCTTCACCTACTGGGAGGTGGTATCCCGCGGCGCCGCCCACTGGGGCAAGACGTTCGTGTCCGGCCACCTGTTCCACAACGACCGGCTCGTGGTCGGCACGCGCCTGGGCAACGCGTCCGCCACCGACGACTACATCCGCATCACGGCCAACCACGGCGGCGAGATCCACGGGCGGTTCGACGACAAGAACACGGGCCACACGCTCGAGTTCGGCTCTCCCGGGCGCGGCCGGACCTGGTGGTTCGAGATGCAGCACACCATGACGCAGTACGAGATGGGCGTCGGAGGCGGTGACGGCCTGACCGGCTTCGCCAACCGCGTCTTTGGCGGCGAGGTCGGCGACGACCACCAGTACGAGGGCCGCGGCCAGACGGAGCAGACCTCGTTCCCCGAGTACATCCCGCAGTGGGTCGCCTGGCTCATCTTCGGCGTCGGCTTCCTGGGCTCCGGGAAGGACTACGCTCTCAGCGCTGTCAGCTACTTCTTCTAGTTGCCTGTGGCATGGCATCCCGCGGGTAAGAGGGGCAAAAGGACTTGCCTATGTAGCTGGAGTGGAACCCCGTAGCAACAAGAGATGTGTTTTGGCTAGCGGAAGAAGCGCAATCACTGAAGGAGGACAGGCCATCCCCTAGGGAGTAGTATTGTATTTTTTTTTTTTTTTTTTACACCTCTGAGGCGACGAGATAGATCAGAGAATTGAAATCCGAATTTGCTGCCACTCTTGGTTGCAATCTCAGTGATTGGATGTAGCCGTTCTTCAACAAGGAGTGATTCATGTGCTCTTGTTGCTTCTGATGATAGATATTGCATTTATTTTCGGCGTCATAATGTAACGTGGTTCATCACCGAGTGGGTCATATCAGCGAATGGGTCACGACACCCCGGCCTTTGGACAATTAACTCGCATGCCAACCCAACAACGCCAGCAATCCATTCAAACTATTCGGAACTGTATACATCAAACATTTCTACTTCCTCCTAACAAATGCGCGCGTTATGTCCGGTCTTGCCGCACGTACTATATCGCCGACGAGTCGTCGTCGCCCTCCTTTTTTGACCCTTATGGTCGCGCATTTTTTACTATAGTTAATTATCCAACTCCTGCTAGTCCAGAACGTTTCGTATTTTGTTGATAGTAAGTGACCTTCCAAGTCGGATACGTGTTTTTTTGGCTTTCCGGCGTTTGCTTAGTGCTTCGTTCCCTTTTCGAAGCGTAAATATTTCGGTTCGGAAAAAAGCTACCTTGTGCATTATCGCTTTCGTCCCTTTTGCAATTTGGTCCATAACCGCTAGTATAGGTGTCGGAAAGCTGCTTTGGTAATTAATAATTCGAGTTTTAATGTATTCGGATTACGCAATTGCTTTTTTAGCTGTCCGGGGCGTTTTGGAAGTCCAAAGTTTAGGGTCGTTTAAGGGCGTCTTTGGGGGAATTGGGGTCCGTAACCTCACATCCAGCTTTTCCAAAACCGAATCCGGATTGAAAAAAGCAAAGCCAGCCTTTCGAAAGCCTTTTTGGATATTTCCCTCGGTTATGGAGTTAAAAAATGCCGCTTTAAACGCCGAAAAAAACTCGACCTTAGTTACGTAGCTAACGTATAACCTTATTAAACCTTCGATTTATCGACCGTACGCCTTTTTTAACGGGCTAAAGCACTTAACGTTAAACGGCTGAAAAAAGTAAAACGAATGCGGAAGCATGCAAAGCGTAATAATATTATATTCCTAGCAATAAAGCTCGAAATCCGTCGAATAATGGCTTTCGTATCCGTCCAGCACTAACAAACGATAGGGGCTTTTCGTACGCGACGCAATGTATTTATCGAAATATTGGATCCATTCCAGGCCGAGTTCGTTCGTAATTCACCTGTTAAAATTCGTTACAATAACCCAATTGCGTAGGAGGTCGGTTTCCGAATACCAATTGGCTAAATAATACTACCTTTTAACGATAATAAAAAGGGGGATCGCTTAACCGCAACAATTAACCCTTTAAATAATTGTAACCTATTTCCGGTTGCCAAGCTGGATTAGCTTTGCTTTGCTACGGCCTTCCGATATTGTAATAACCATAGCGGCCGCGATTACGCCTATAAAAAAGCCGGTTTCGTCGAAATTATAAATGTCGTTATCTAAAATGTTATATTTGGCTACAATATTCCGTATAAGGTCGAATTACGCAAAAACGAGCTTGGGATTTTCGCATTTAGCCCTTTGGTAGTCGTACTTTCAAATCCAGCGCGTGCCGAGCTTTGCGCGGCGTTTAACGAACTTTTCGACCCAGCATTTGCCGACGGTGCCCGCGTTGCGTTCGGCGAGCAGTTGGTTGGCTATAGCTTTAACACCAAAAGGCCGGGGAGGAAATGCGCGAAAATCTAGCTCGAATATGTATTTAACAAGCGCTTCCTTTTCGGATTCCGTTAATTTCCGAAAGTTGGGCATGCTATCGCGTCGAGCAGGTTGGCCGCGCTTTCGACGCTGCAAAGTCGAGTTCGCGACCTCGTAAATTTTTGCAGCCTCCCGCACACTTAATTTTGAGTTGGATTGCAAAGCCCGAAAGGCAAAAATTACCTGGCTTTCGTCGTTTTCCGTTAGCATTGTTGTTGGTGGAGGAATTGGTCGCGAAAAAAGAAGTGTCGCGTGGTCGCGTGTTTTGACCCATTCGCTGATATGACCCACTCGGTGATGAACCACGTTATCACAGACAGAAGCCGCAAAACGGTGAGCAACCGTGAACTGGGGCGGCACCCAGGGTATGTATTTTCATGAACCCCTTAGGCAATATGTTACGGACATCGAAGAGAGCAACGTCGTCGTTTGGCTTCTGATAATGTACCAAGGAAGATCGACCGCTCCTAAACCAGCACAGTACCCCATCTATTTCCCACCATGCTCCTTGCCCTTCCACTCATAAATAGCCCTAGCATTGACCACCTCGCCGTCTTTCCTGATAGCCATGGTCCTCATAAGCCATCTCTGCTCGTTCACCATGCCAAACCCCCAAATCTGCTCCATGACCCAACCGTTGGTCTGGTGGACGACAAGGTCATACAGGTTGTTCTCCCCGCCGGGCTCGCCCTCCTCGAGAAAATGCTCGGTCAAGTAGGGGTCCAGGGGCTGGCCGTCGTGGCCGGTGGCCGCCGACAGGTTGACCATGCGGGACCGGTGCGACGTGGTGCCGAAGATGGGCGACGAGTGGAACTCCTCTCGCCAGTCCAGCACGCGCACCTCCTTCTCCTCGCTGATCCCCCCGATGGCGACGGACGCGCCCTGCGTGAAGACTAGGACCTTGGCCCCGGACTCGTCCACCTCGTGCGCCGCCTTCATGGTCAGGGTGGCGAGGCTGGCGAGCTTGCGGACGATCCAGGGAATCCCCTGCATGGCGAGGGCTTTGTCAAATGAATCGGAGAGGCTTTTGCTCTGGAGAAACCGTTAGTGTCTTGCGAACGGCATGGGAACAAAGAAGCCTTGATTTGCTCGTCAAGGAGCCTTCTTTACCATTGTCCAAGAGCCCGTAAGGTTCTGCATCCTGACATCTAAAGGGGCAGCCATCTTGTGTCAGGCTTAGATCGATCACAATGTTTGCCAATGCGAGGTATAGTCTGTGTAGGTAGGTATGTACCACCTCAGACTGCGCTCGGCGCTATTGACGGAATAGAGCCGCGACGCCGGTACGACAAGAAACATAACAAGACCCGGAGAGAGGGAAAGAGGTGACCAGCGAGGCTCGGAAACCCACCAAGACGTGCACAATGCCCGTGTGGAAACAGACTGATGCAAAAGTTCCGGTCCGAAAAGTTCCGGTCGGAAAAGTCCCGAACTGTACAACTCGCGTGTCACTCGCACCCGACATGCGCACCCCGACGAAGCGAGGACTCGGCTTCCAATCGGTACATTCGAAGGAAGGAGGCCACTCTACGGGAATGGTATCGATATGCCACCATTTTGTCTGCCTGGCAAGCAATGGCATACGCCACCCATCCATCTAGACGGCAGCGTAGCGGCAGCAGCCTTGTGTCATCTCCCCCGTCACAAGTTCGAAGGGCCAACTAAGCAAGCAAGCTCTTGTTCGCGCGCTAGTCAAGTGCATCTTGCTATCCATCATGTTCAAATTCTTCGACTCGTTCATGTTCAACTTCGAGCTGACCCGGCTCCTCGGCAGCATGCCGGCCGGGGGCTGCGATGCCTGCGAATTCCTGACGGCCGTGGGCAAGATCAAGAAGCACGACCCCGAGTCGTGGCACGACGCGTGGAAGGAGCAGGGGGAGAGGGCCGAGGCCATCGCCGACGAAGCCGCGGGGGACGGCCTGAGGGCCCTGGCCAAGAACGCATACCTTCGGGCGTCCAACTACTACCGGGCGGCTTCGTACCTCTTCTTCAACGAGGACCCGCGCGTCGTGCCCCTATCCGAGAGGTCGGTGGCGGCCTTTGTGCGCGCGACGACCTTGATGGACGGGGTGGTCCAGTTGGTGCAAATCCCGTACGAGAACGAAGTCGAAATGCCCGGGTACCTGTATCTCCCCCCCAGGGAGGCACGACTTCCCGGCAAGATACCCCTCCTGCTGTACTTTGGCGGAGCCGATTCGACAAAGGAGGAGCTGTACTTCCTGTTCGGTCATTCCGGGCCGCAGCTCGGCTACGCGGTGCTCTGCGTCGAAGGGCCCGGCCAGGGCCTGCTGCTCAAGAGATCAGGAATCCCCCTTCGGCCCGACTTCGAGGTGTGTGCGGACAAGGCTCTCGGCTTCCTCGAGGATCTGTCTCGGTCCAGGCCCGAGCTGCAGTTGGATCTGGACAGGATTGCCGTTGCCGGCGCGGCGACCGGGGGATATTTTGCCCTCCGCGCCGCCACCGACGCCCGCATCAAGGCGTGCGTGTCTATCGACCCATTCTTCAGCATGTGGGAATTAGCCATGACCCGTGTGCCACAGCCCTACCTCAAGCTGTGGGAAAGCGGTTGGATCACCGACACCTTCTTTGACTGGCTCGCGCGTCTTGGCGCCAGGACGAGCTTCCTGACGCAGTGGGAGCAGGCCCTGGGCATCAGCAGCATGGGCGTCAATTCAGCCTCTGCCATGATGCGACGCTTCAAGGACTTCTCCCTCGACAAGGGCAAGGTGTTGGAACTCATCACGTGTCCCGTGCTTCTCACGGGTCCTGGTGCCGGCCGCGAGATGTACTCCTCAGCTGAGGATGGGGCCATCAAGATTCACAAACTGCTTACCAGGGTAGCCGAGTGCAACAAGGAACTCTGGGTCCCGATGCACGAAGCAGATGGAGGCTTGACAGCCAAGATTGGTGCGTGGCCGCTCTTGGCGCAGCGGAGTTTCCAATTTCTCGACAAGCATTTCAACGTTGATCGGAAGAAGTCGCTGGAAATGAAATAAGGTTTGCTCGAGAGACAGCCGTGGGACCTGCCTCCATGTACCTTATACTGAAGGCTCCAAAGTTCGTCAGGGAAGTGCGCTCAGGCCAGCGTTGTTCAGGAGCGACCCTTATCATGTAGCTTAGCGAGGTGACGGGAGAGGATGTCGACCTCTGCCGTCGCAATTGGATCACTCACCTGGTTAATACTGCATGCAGTTGTGCGGCAACCTACCTAAGATACCCGGGTGGTATCAACGCATCTGCGTGATGCCTGCCAGCCTGCGTCTTCCCCGATGCCTGGTGGGCCCGCCCCGCCTGCGACACTGCAGACGAATCCGTCGAAGTGGAGCCTCTGAACCGTCAATACCACACTGAACCCCCACTTCCCGAGAAGTCCGTCAGCGTCCACGACAGCGTCCACCACCGCGCCACTACAATGCAAATCTACGACGTGTCAGCCGGCCGTTGATAATCTAGCATACCCTCCTACCTATCAACGACATGAGTACTCAACTATCACGAGTCTATATAGCTACAGGATTCAGACTATGGCCGGACAGGGGCTCAACTCGGGAGCAAGTACGTTGAAAACCCTACCGCCAAGGCTCGGGATGACGACGGCGCCGCCTATCGACTAATCGCTACTGGTTATAGCGAAATAAGGTTGGAGCACAAAGCCTGGGTAGCACATGAAACGAAGCGTCGCTCCCTCGTTTCTTCCGTGTACACAGCCTACGCCAGATCTCGTCATTGAAGCTTCGCTTCAATTATGACGAGACCGCGAGAGCCTCCTTCCCCACCATCGTCCCCCTTCCCTCCTCGATGGGCTTGTCCTTCTCGTCCACCATGCCATAATCGGTGTCTAGCTCCTTTCTGAGCGGTATCTCCTTGATCACGCAAGCCGCGACGAACCCCACGCCGGCAAAGGCGATAGCCACCTGCCACGACCGCTGGAGCGCGCTGCTCTGCACCGCCACCACCTCGGCGCGCGTCGCCGGCGACAGCGAGTCGAGGAACTCGAGCGACGCGGCGCCGTACGCGCCCCCGGCCGCGAACTGGGCGGCGACGGTCGCGTTGCTGGCGATGGCGCCGCCCTGGCTTGCCAGCTGCGCGGCGCGGTTGGTGTAGATGGTGCCCGCGACGGCGACGCCCCAGACGATGCCGAAGACGCGTAGTAACGCCCACGTGGCCGTCGCCAGCGCCGTGTCCCGGTCCGTCAGCGGCGCCAGCAGCGCCGGGAGCAGCACCGCCATGCCGAAGCCCGCGCCGGCCGACTCGACCACCTGGTAGCCCACCCAGGCCGCCGTGCTGGAGGTCTCGTCCAGCAGCGAGAGGAGGCCGAAGCCGACGGTGATGAGGGCGAAGGAGACGACCAGGACGGGCTTGTACCGGCCGAACTTGGTCAGGAGCAGGCCACCAAGGCTGGCGGCCGGGAGGAGTGCGAGGACGGTCGGGAGCAGCATGATGCCCGAGCGGTAGGCGGTCGCGGCGAGGACGCCCTGGAAGTAGACCGGGAGGAAGTAGACGACCCAGAGGGTAACAACGCCGTGGAGGAAGCTGAGGAGGAAGATGATGGATGTGATGGAGTGTCTGAAGAGGTGGAGGGGCATTGTCGGATTGGGTACCAGGCGGGCGTTGCCCTCGAGCGCGACAAAGGCGCCGAGCGTGGCTAGCCCGACAATGAGCGGTACGAGGATCTGGTAGGAAGACCACGGGTATTTGCCGCCCGCCCAGCCAAGCGCAATCAGTACCGGGCTGGAGCCGCCGACGAATACGGCGTTGCCTAGCCAGTCGAGGCTCGACAGTTTGGTGGCCAACGTCTGAGATTTGTCGTACTTGACGTGTAGAAAGGCGAACAACAGTACCAGCGAGACACCGCCGATAGGTAGAGACATGTAGAAGGCCCAGCGCCAGGTGCTGTAGCTGACGATGAGTCCGCCAAATAGAGGACCGAGTGCAACTCCAATAGCGACCATGCCAAACACCATGGCCATGTAGGTGCCTCTCTCGCGGAGCGGCACCAGATCGCAGATGACGGCCTCGCAGAGGACGGTAATGCCCGAGCCCCCGATGCCCTGAACCGCCCGGCCAGCGATCATCAAGGCCATGGTATTAGCTCTATGTTATGCCCGTCTTGTCAGCAAAAGGCGTGAATGGTTCCTTGGCTAAAAAAATAAATAAATAAAAAAAAGAGACAGCAACTCACCCGCCACCCAACCCGCACCCAACCATGAAAATGGCCACGGAAACGATCAGCGGCCACCGGCGGCCAAACACGTTTGCGAGCTGACCAAACATGGGCTGAACAGCAGCCCTGATCACACAAATTAATCCCCGTCGACCATCTTCGTCGCGAGTGAGGGAAAGCTCTTACATGGCCAAGAAGTAGGCGTTAGAAATCCAGATGTAGTCTTCACCCCCGTTCAGATCGGCAACGACGGATGGCAGGACGGTCGAGGTGACTGTGGCCTCCAGCGACGTGAGCAGGCTGATGAGGGCGAGAACACCCAGGATGGCCCAGAACCTCCACCCCTTGCGCATCTGCGGATGGACTCCTTCCTCGGTCGCATCCTGGGCATTCGCCGAAGCAGACGCGTCCGTCTGTTCCATCGTGTCTGACGAGAAAAGATTGCCTCGGTAGGCGGGTGGAAAATATGGAACGAGCGCGGGTAGATGTGGACGATTCCAGTAGGAAACCGGCATTGAAGATGGGTATTATCTGCCATCATGTGTGCGAGGAATTATATGCAGGGCCAAAATAAAGTACGGGCGACTTCCATGTCATGGTTTGGCGGATGGTGATGTCCGCGGAGGGTGACGTCCGCGGAGGGTTTTGCTTGATAACCTAAGGAGCGAGGGGCCTTCGCAGTGAGGGCCCGGCGCCATACCCTCGATGTTGTAAGGTACTGTATGTTAATTCCTCCACGGCGATCTTCTTTTGTAATTACAGCGGTACAGGTAATTTGCGTTCCCTAGGCCGAATGGCCCACTGTGCCTGGCTCAATATCGTGGAGGGTTCATTCTCTCGCCGTACAAGACAACATCATGAGCTGCCCAAGAGGAAAACCCTTCTCACAAACAGAGGGTCATACAGCGGTCCTTCTCCCTGGACGCCAGCGACTCAGGCTTATCTAAGTGCCGATGCGCCCCCGAAAATTGTAAAGTCCCGAAGTGCCAATTATTTTTTTAACCGCGAGAGATGGTTGGATGGAAATCAGGACCACCGGACAACAAGTCCCGAGGTGACGCTCGCCGAAGGTCCTGCCTACCTACTCTACTCATTATTGACATTTCTCGACCATGAATTCGGGTTGAAAAGTCCCAGTGTCACTTGGAAAGAGTCCCTCGTATGAACTCGGGCCGAGAGTCTTTCGACTCACAGCCATTCGGGCGTTTTCTCAAATGGGTCAAGGAGGTGGGAAAGGCAAGTTGATATTAACGTGATCGCGGCTGTTTGTCCCTGGAGTCCGAGATGAATGAATGCCCTTGACAGAGACAGGGAGCCCAGCTTCTCCGCTTCTCCGAATAGGTGCTGTTGTCCTTGTGTGATCGCTCAACTGGTTGCCGGTTCTAGAGACAGACGAGCAGTTGCCCTCAGCACTCCAGAAACATGGCTACTCCTGAAGAGGTCAGACCCGACAAGCTGAATGACCAGTGGGACATGGTATTGAGACTTGCTTTGTTTCCTTTTTCCCCAAAGGATACCTTACTAATGGCTGCCTCAGAATTTTGATCTCAGCGACAATGCCGAGCCCATGCTCCGAGTTCAAGGTGTCCCTTGGCTGCTCCGGAAGCTCTTGGGCTGGATCTCGGTGAGGGTGGCCATGCAGACGTGGACGGGCGCCCCGACAGGGTTGACCCATTTCGCCATCGAATACAAGCCGCCCCTGGGCTTACCGAGTAGTAGGGAGGAGCGAGTCTTCAACTTCGAGGGCGAGGAGTTGACGGTCCCCATGCTTGGGAAGCTGCGCGTGCGGATGCGCTGGGCAGTGGCCGATGAACTGGATGAGATAGACCCCTACTTGGCCGAAGGCTTTGGCGCCGGACCCAATATCCACATGAGGACGGAGCATTTGGACATTGATGCGGTGACTGATCAGGTCTTCGGTTTCGAGGAGATCGGGGGCACGAAATACCACACCAGGCACATCGTGGTGCGCAGGGGAGGCGAGGTCGAGAGGACCAGACTCGTATATAATTATGCAGGACCCAGGTGTTAGGCTCGAAAGAATCAGCAGGGTATAGGCGCCTAGGTACTTAACAATGTCGGCCCGTTGAGAACAACCCGACCCTCGACTCTCAAAACGGGTCGACGGCTGGCCATTGTTCCATTGTGTCC
This sequence comes from Falciphora oryzae, assembly GCA_000733355.1. Taxonomy (NCBI): domain Eukaryota; kingdom Fungi; phylum Ascomycota; class Sordariomycetes; order Magnaporthales; family Magnaporthaceae; genus Falciphora; species Falciphora oryzae. The sequence goes on from JNVV01000026.1 coordinate 55,626, forward strand.
TTCATCCCATTGGTCGTGGCAAGACTGAGAGAGAAAGAGAGACAAAACATGTTGCTGACTCAGAGCTGCCAGGTTCAACTCTCGTCTCCTTCGAGGAGAGCGAGATACAGGCTAGCGGACGACGGCAAGATTTGTCAGTTGAAGGAGAAAGGACTGTTTTGGCTTGCAATCGCAAAGTATCTTAGATTCCGGGCCGTACCGCCAGGGCCTTTGAGTTGAGGTGCCACACTTGGCTCAAATCCGCCAACCTCTCTCGAAGCGAATCTTCGCAACTCTGTGGTCGGTCTCGGGTGCTCTCCTCAAGTGGTTGGCGACGGCGAGGACGAAGAGCGGGAGGTGGGTGGGATTTGTGGCCGCAGGAAGTTGGATGATGGCGACCTGGAACTGCGAGTACTGTGTTGACGCACATCCATGTGCGCTGACATACCCGTAAGTAAAATTACCTACAAACATAGGTAATTATGTACGTAAGTCTCTCAGAAACTGCATCTAACGCAGCGGTGCGCCACTCGAGTCCAGCGTCTGTACCCCGACGATGGGTTTGCGGTTTGCCGTCAACGGGGCCAGGCAAGCCGCCGATACCGCCCCAGCAGTCGGCGGGCCAGGGAGCGCCGCCAGTATTCGAAACATGGTCCTGCACTATCTTCATCGCGCCGGCATCGCAGACCGCCTCGCTGTCGGCTTCGTCGACCCGGAGGCTGCTCTCCAGGCACTCGCCACGGCCCTAGACAGTCCGTACCAGCCTATGCAGGTTGGAGGGGCGGGTGTTGTGCTTCGGGCGGCCGCAAGGGACGGCTTTGCTCAGATCCTTCCGCATTCTGGATGTCGTGCAGGCTTGCAACCGCGCGCTTATGTCCAGCTCCGCCATTCCCTGCCGCCAGGGACAAATTTTAAATCTCGACCCCCAGCTCGCAATTGGCCAATGGCGGCAGAAAGGGACACGGAGCCGAGATGCCTATCAACCTCACATGACCCACTTATCACCAACAACTTCTGCCGCCTGAGATCACTCATAAATCAGCGAATCAAGTGGCTGTCCGTGAAGTGCACGCCCGCGACAGGGGTAGCATGCGCGCATGACCCACTTATCACCAACGTGGAATGCACGTTGGTGAATGATGGTGGAAATCCTCCATGCGTGTGGTTGGTGCTTATCCCCTCTTTCCCGGTAGCGGGGTGGGGCTGACACACCTCCTCCAGGATTCTAAATCCTACACGCGCATGAAGCATGCAGGTTTTCAATATTACGAATAATCCGTCGACGAAAACGTAACGTGGTTCACAAGCGAGTAGCGCACACAAGCGAGTGGCGCATTTGGAAAACGCATATTAAACAGCGTTTTTTTTCGACCAAATAACTCGCTCAATTTGAAGCTAAATTCCACCAAAATTAAAACCGTTATATTTAACTTTATAATGATTAACGTGGTTTACCACCGAGTGACGCATACCACTAAATGACGCACCCACACCCAACCTCCAGACAATCGACGCGCATATTAACCCAACAACGCCAGGAATTCATTCACACTACTCGGAACTGTATACATCGGACATTTCTACTTTTTTTTAACAAATGCGCGCATTATATCCGGTTTTGCCGCACGTGCCACATCGCTAACGAGTTATCGTCGCCCTCCTTTCCTAACCCCCATAATCGCGCATTTTTTACTGTAGCTATCCATCCAGCTCCTACTGGTCCAAAACATCTCGTACCTCGTTAATGGTAAATAACCCTCCAAATCGGACACGTGTTTTTTTAACCCTCCGGCGTTTGCTTAGTGCTTCGTTCGCTTTTTTAAACGTAAACACTTTGGCTCGAAAAAAAGCTACCTTATATATTATCGCCTTCGTCCCTTTTGCGATTTAATCCACAACCGCTAACATAGGTATCGGAAAACTGCCTTAGTAATTGGTAATTCGAATTTTAATATATTCGGACTGCGAAATTGCTTCTTTAACTATCCGCGGCGTTTTGGAAGTCCAAAGTTCGGGGTCGTTTAAAAGCGTCCTTAAGGGAGTTGGAATCCGTAACCTTATATCCAGCTTTTCCAAAACCGAATCCGGATTAAAAAAAGCAAAGCCAGCCCCTTAAAAACCTTTTCGGATGTTTCTTTCGGTTATAAAGTTAAAAAATGCCGCTTTAAACGCCGAAAGGAACTCGACTTTAGTTACGTAATTAACGTACGACCTTATTAAGTTTTTAATTTATCGACCGTACGCCTTTTTCATTGGGCTAAAGCACTTAACGTTAAGCGGTTAAAAAAAGTAAAACGAATGCGAAAGCATGCAAAACGTAATAATGTTATATTTTTAGCAATAAAATTCGAAATCCGTTAAATAATGGCTTTCGTATCCGTTTAGCACTAACAAACGATATATGCCTTTCGTACGCGGTATAATGTGTTTATCGAAATATTGGATCCATTCCAAACCGAGCTCGTTCGTAATCCACCCGTTAGAATTTATTGCGATAATTTAATCGCGTAAAAAGCCGGTTTCCGAATACCAATTGGCTAAATAGTACTGCTTTTTAACGATAATAAAAAGAAAAATCGCCTAACCGCAATAGTTTGTCAAAGCAGTCGAGGGCAGAGATATTGGAGTAGCAGGAAGATGATATTCGGAGTAGGTTGGAGGCCGGAGGCCTGGCCCTGCAGAGATTTGGGATATCTCTGTGCGGGATCC
>JNVV01000026.1:66244-109406 GCA_000733355.1 Falciphora oryzae
GGTTGTCCGGAGTTGCTACCAATTGTCAAAGCAGTCGAGGGCAGAGATATTGGAGTAGCAGGAAGATGATATTCGGAGTAGGTTGGAGGCCGGAGGCCTGGCCCTGCAGAGATTTGGGATATCTCTGTGCGGGATCCACCTTGTGGAGCCTCCGCCCTTATCTGACGATAAGGGTCTCCAGTCCCAACTCCTTCTATCTACAGTCAGGGCCCTACTGGCCGTGACATAGTTAACCCTTTAAATAACTGTAGCCCATTCCCGGTTGCTAAACTAAACTAGCTTTGCTTTACTACGGCTTTCCAATGTTATAATAACTATAACGGCGGCGATTATGCCTATAAAAAAGCCAATTTCGTCGAAATTGTAAATATCGTCATTTAGGATGCTATATTTGGCTATAATGTTCCGTATAAGGTCGAACTATACAAAAACGAATTTGGGATTTTCGCATTTGGCTTTTTAATAATCGTATTTTCGAATCCAGCGCGTGCCAAGCTTTACGCGGCGCTTAACGAATTTCGCGACCCAGTTTTTACCGACGGCGCCCGCGTCGCGTTCGGCGAGTAATCGGTTAGTTATATTTTTAATACTAAAAGGCCGGGGAGGAAATGCGCGGGAATCCAGCTCGAATATGTATTTAATAAGCGCCTCCTTTTCGGATTCCGTTAATTTCCGGGAATTGGGCATGCAATCGCGTTGAAAAGGTTGGTTAGCGCGTCGGCGACGTAACGTAGCTTTAAAAACGTCGTAAATTTTGGCTACCGAACGCACGCTTAATTATAAATTAGATTGGATTGCCCGTATGGCAAAAACAATTCTAACCTCGTTAGATGTGGACGTTATTTGTGGTTGTTGAGGAATTGAGGTTGGAAGTGGGTAACGCGAATCGCGATGGAAAACGCGTTATTCGGTGGTGTGCGTTATTCGGTGGTAAATTACGTTAATTATTATAAAGTTAAATATAACTAACGTGGTTTATTAGCGAGTTGCGCATATCACCAAATCGCGCACCCACACCCGACCTCCGGTCAATCGACGCGTATGCTAACCCAATAACGCTAGGAATCCATTTAAACTATTCGGAATTGTATATATCGGACATTTCCATTTCCTTTTGACAGGTGCGCGCATTGTATCCGGTTTTGCCGCAAGTGCCACATCGCTAACGAGTTGTTGTCGCCTTCTTTTCCCGACCCCTATAATCGCGCATTTTTTGCTGTAGCTGTTTATTTAACGCCTTTTGGTCCAGCATATTTCGTACCTTTTTAATAGTAAATAACCTTTTAAATCGGACACGTGTTTTTTTGGCCTTCCGGCGTTTGTTTAGTGCTTTGTTCGCCTTTTTAAGCGTAAACACTTCTGTTCGGAGAAGGGCTACTTTGTGCATGATCGCTTTCGCCCCTTTTGCAATTTGGTTTACAGCTATATTAATGGATGTCGGAAAGCTGCTTCGGTGATTGGAAATTCGAGTTTTGATGTGTTCGGATTGCGAAATTGCTTCTTTGGCTGTTTTGGGCGTTTTGGAGGTCTAAGGTTCGGCGTCGCTTAGGGGCTCTTTCGGGGGCGTTAGAGTTCGTAGCCTTACATCTAGCTTTTCCAAAACCGATACTGGATTGAAAGGAGCAAAGCTAGCTTTTCGGAAACCTCTTCGGATATTTCCTTCGGTTATGGAGTTAAAGAATGCCGCTTTAAACGCCGAAAGGAATTCGACTTTAGTTACGTAGCTAACGTGTAATTTTATTAGGTTTTCGATTTGCCGATTATACGCTTTTTTTATTAGGTTAAAGCATTTAACGTTAAGTGGTTAAAAGAAGTGAAACGAATGCGGAGGCATGCAAAGCGTAATAATGTTGTATTTTTGGCAATAAAGTTCGAAATCCGTCGAGTGGTGGCTTTTGTGGCCGTCCAGCACTAACAAACGATAGGGGCCTTTTGTGTGCGATACAATGTGTTTGTCGAAATGCCGGATCCATTCTAGGCCGAGTTCGTTTGTAGTCCACCCGTTAGAACTTATTGCAATGACCTAGTTGCGTAGGAGGTTGGTTTCCGAGTACTAATTGGCTAGGTAGTACTGCCTTTTAACGATGATGAAAGGAGGGATCGCTTAACCGCAATAGTTAACTTTTTAAATGATTGTAGCCTATTTCCGGTTGCTAGGTTGGACTAGTTTTGCTTTATTACGGCCTTTTAACGTTGTAATAACTATAACGGCGGCGATTATGCCTATAAGGAAGCCGGTTTCGTCGAAATTGTAAATATCGTTATTTAAGATGCTATATTTGGCTACAATGTTCCGTATAAGGTTGAATTACGCAAAAACGAGCTTGGGATTTTCGCATTTGGCCTTTTGGTAGTTGTATTTTCGAATCCAGCGCGTGCCGAGCTCCGGGCGGCGCTTAACGAATTTCGCGATCCAGCACTTGCTAACGGTGCCCGCGTCGCGTTCGGCGAGCAATCGGTTGGCCATATCTTTAATACCAAAAGGCCGGGGAGGAAATGCGCGGGAATCCAGCTTGAGTATGTATTTGATAAGCGCTTGCTTTTTGGATTCCGTTAATTTCCGGGTGTTGGGTTTGTTATCGCGTCGAGTAGGTCGGCCGGCGCGTTGGTCGCGCAGTGTGGATTTAGGAATATCGTAGATTTTAGCTGCCGAACGCAAACTTAGTCCCCGATTAGATTGGATTGCCTGCATGGCGAGAACAATCCTAGCTTTTTTTGATGTCGATGCTATTTGTGGTTGTTGAGGAATTGAGATTGGAAGTGGGAGACGCGGGTCGCGATGGAAAACGCGCGATTTGGTGATATGCGCGATTCGCTGATGGACCACGTTAACGGTTTTAATTTTGGTGGAATTTAGCTTTAAATTGAGCGAGTTATTTAGTCGAAAAAAAACGCTGTTTAATATGCGTTTTTTAAGTGCGCCACTCGCTTGTGTGCGCCACTCGCTTGTGAACCACGTTATATAATAGCTGAACTGAACTTTGGGTCAGGCCTGTCACGGACCGGCACAAAGGTTACATGTAATCTGCTAAACAGACCTTAGAATTGAAGATGGAAAAGGAACGGGGGAATTTACAAAGTGCGTGTGCTCGTGCCCGCACCTAAACGCCAGGTGGTGGGCACGTGCATGGCTGAGTCAGCCGGACCTCACGCCACGCCATAACAAGGCCACAGCTTGTGATCTGTACTGGATGGATACTTCCGCTTGCAGATGGCTGCGGGTAGACTCTTCCAACGTCTTACTGATGATTTATTGCAGAATGTTAGGCAATGTACCTCTACAGCTACCTACCTACCTAAGGTACATGTACCTTACCAACCTCAGGGTAGTATGTACAAAGTCCACCGACACATTTCAAGGCTGCTCCCCCCAGCGGCCCCTGTCCTTTTCTGCCTAGCTGCCGTTATACGATCGCCTGGCGCCACTGTCCTGTCCTATCTTGTGCCTTTCGTTTCTGGCCATTGTCAGATCAGATCACAGCATGCCACGTTCAGGCTCTTCTACCTGTTTTTCGGCCTTCAATTCTGGGTCGGGCATCATGAAAGCTCCAAGAAGAGAACGACCTCAGCAGCTGGCGTGCGACAGATGCAGGGGCCAGAAGCTACGGTGCATTCGAATACCCAATCCCAATGCTTCTTGTGAGAGGTGTCAGAAAGCCGGAGCAACATGCATCATCGATTCCTCGGTCCGCATGGGACGACCTAAGCGAACAGACAAGGAGCAACGAGAGAGCACAGGCAGCTCGTACAATCCACTCAGCCATTCACCAACCTCGCCCACATCCGCTCGGACGGGCTCTGGGGCCGGCTTCAGCCCGAGCACCGACACCTGGTCGGGCCATGACCTCGATGACACGGTTGATACGACGCTGGGCGGCGTGCAGTACCTGGAGCCATTGGACTTTGCTCTCCAAGATGCGACGCTCCAGGGTGACACCTTGGATCTACCAGCAGATCACTATCTCGATCCAACGCTGCATCTGTCCTTGGACCAATCCATGCCGGATCTCACTGACCCCTGTGCGGCGATCGATCCCGCATCCGTCCACGCTTACAACCGCTTCCCGCCGATGCGCCACGAATTCACTCGGGAGCTGTCCGACCTGAACGTGGAGCTCTACCGACAGCTGGGCGCCGTGGGGTCCATGGCAAGCAAGTACAGCACCATCCACCCGAGCCTGATCGCGCCACCCGATGGCAACCACCCCCTCTCCGACGCCGTCGTCTTCATGATGAACGGCCTGCAGACCTACCACCGACTCCTTGTCGAGATCCTCGGCCTACCGGGCCCGCCTCCGCACGACGCCATGTACCCCGACGATCGCCCCAAGTCTCGCACCAGCATCGGCCCCCTGAGCCTGGTCGACGGTCGAGACTGCGACGATCCCATGTCCGAGGCGGTGGGTAGGCAGCAACCGCGGCAGACGCGAAAAACAAACCCGTCCGACCGCGAACTCAACACGCAGGAGCAGCAGCAGCAGCAGCAGCAGCAGAAGCACGAGTCGTCGTCTCACAATGCCACCGCAGCTGCAGCAGCAGCAGCGCATCTCGACATGCCCACCAGCCTCCTCCTCCTCTCCTGCCACACTAACCTGGTCTACCTCTGCCGCGACGTCTTCGCCGCCATCCGCGCGGCGCTGCTCGCGCCCGCCACCCATCGCCAGCTCAATCTGTTTACCTTTTCTTTCCGACACGTCGACGAGGTGTCGATACCGCATGATCCGGATCTGCAGATCATTGTTCTGACCCAAGCTGTGATACGGCTGATGGACAGGATTGAGCGGTCGCTTGGGTATCCGGACGGTTGCGAGGTGGATTCTGGTGGCGGTGGGGGTGGTAAAGAGTTCGAGACGACCAAGACGCAGAGCAGCAGTGCCATACCTCCCAGACTTCTTGATGTGGTGCTAAGGCGGGAGGCGAGCAGGGGAGGAGGAGGAGGCCCGGCTGATAGACTAGGAATTGAAGCGCTGAGAGAAGAGATCCGCAGGCTTCATGAACTTGTTTACAAGCCAGGGTAGAAAGAAAGGGGGAACCGATTGTTTCTTGTGGCTCTCAGGAGGTCTTGGCAAGTGATACAGCTAGCGATGGCTGCATGCTAGGACGGAATCCCGGAGATCAAATAGTAGTCGAAGTCATGGTTGTTCTGTGTTGTCTGGAAGATGGAAGGCTGCACTGCAAGTTGGACCAAGCTGTGGCGCACGGCCACCAATCACCTGAGCGCGTACTGTACTGTAAAAACCATACCAAGCACACCCACGGACCGTATCCAATACAGACTGTGAGTGAGCAGCCACAGTTGCACAAAAGGGGGCAATTACCCTGGGAAGTTGATGGTGATGGCAATTCGATGAGGAAAACTTTGGGAAGGCCGCTATGGAAAGAAGGCTGCCGATAAGGAAAGCCAAGGTCGAGACCCCGGGCGGGTAAACAGAATGTGTCCAAAGTGGGTGGGGGTTGGTGGAAACATCCGGCGGGGCGGACGCGTCTTGGTCGGTGCAACCGGTGTTGTGGGTGAGCGCTGACTCTCTCGGTGGCCGTTTCCGTGGCTTCCTCCGGAACGCAAACCGAGTCACCCGTGCCAGAAACGTACGTGGTCGTCGACGCAAAGGGCGTGTCTTTCAGCGGTCCGGCATCTCTTCAAAGTCGGGCGATTCGGGCGTAATGTGCCACCGGGCCGCTCCTTAAAGTCGGGACTTTTACCAGCCACTCAGTACAATGGGGAATGGCATGATGCGGGTGAGCAATCGTCTTGTTGCGGGCCAAACATGACGAGTCCGACTAACGGAACCAGCCTTTGGAGATGTCACAGTCGCCAACTATGCTTTTACACCTCGAGGCAGGGATTATAAATATTACACATCAACTGCCTTATCAGCTGCGTAAAACCCCAAGGACACACACACACATCTCAGAAACAAGAACTCAATACATGCGGTATCTCGCTTTGTAAGTACCTACTCACATCCACACACACACCTGCGGAGACATACGAAAGCTTACGTGGTTTTCGTATCCTGCTGGAGGTGATATTACCCAACACCATGTCTCTCGGCGCAACCTCGGTCCGGCTTCTGCGGCTCAGCCCGGCACTTAGTTCTTCCATGACTCTCATGTTCGCCCTAGACGAGCATCTCATCTTCGGCACCTGGGTGCAACACCCCATCCGCCCCCTGGCCAACTCGACCCTGCCAGCCTGGTGGGCCCGGGGCGGCCTTCGCTGGCGCTGGGTCCTGATTCTCTTCTACCCTACCACTTACGTTCTGGGCTTTCTGAACCTGCTTGTTTCTGGGGGCCAGCCCGGCTCGACAGAGTGGTACCGCTGGGGTCTGTTCTTCAGCATTACCCACATGTTCTTTGTGCCCATGGCGCTGGGCCGGATAGCGGCCATTAAGAATGGTGTGCCCAAGGGCAACGTCGTCCGTTCGATGGAGGCTTGGCTCAAGATGAATTGGGTTCGAGGGCTGATTACGGACTTGCCGGCTTGGCTGTGCTTCGTCGCGGCCGCGGTGAAGGGGATGTGATGATGGGGGGAGGGGCTGACAGGGGATGGACGAGAATGAGAAGGCTTCAGGGAATGAGAAGGAGGGCAGAGGAAGAAGAGAAGGAAAAAGAAGGAGCAGTACAGCGAAATTGTCAATTTCGAGCTCATAGATGCGCTGTAACTACGACGAAAGAAAGACTTCTGTTCTAGGTACCTTAGTCTTGGTCACAACCGGCCTCTCCCTCGACACCAAACAAACATCACAAAGAATACAGCTACAAACCCCTACGACAACCAAAGCGCCCCTCCCACCAAGGCAAACAACAGCAGATGCGGAACGGGACTCTCCCCCAACTTCAGATCCGAATAGAACCCCACGCAGAGTCCCGCGAGCGCCACCTTGAGCCCGAGCAGCCGCGAGGCCGGGGACCAGAGCAGGCAGACGTCGAGGATGTTGAGGCCGCAGAAGAAGGCGCGCAGGGCCGAGTCGGACACGCCGGCCCACCGGAAGAGGACCCGGTTGTGCTGCGGCAGCTTCTCGGCGAGGTTCCGGGAGAAGCCCGGGGTGAAGCGCGACGTCAGGTGCGCCTGGAACGAGAGGATGTTGAAGCCGAGCAGCAGGTAGCTCAGGATGTCGCTCGGTCGCGTCAACATGGTTTTTTCTCTGGTTTTCTTTGTTGCAAAGTTAATGTGAAGTAGAGAGGAGAATCTCTTTAGTGAGGCACGATTGGCGACCCTCTCTCGGACCAGAAGCCGGTGGGTGTAATTGGCGCCTTGGGAACTCACTTCGTGGCTGATCAGGGCAAGGGTACCTTACTCTTGAGAGCCTTATCTTTGTGGACCAGCAGAGAAAGACGACATTTGTCCAAAGCAGCGATGCTAAAATAGAAAGGGCTGAGGGGACTTCAGCCAAGGAGGGAGATGCATCTGTTGATGGGCTTTAGCGACTGCCTCGGCGCTAAGACGGCTGGTCAGTCCACCCGTATTTATTGTGGTCATAGTGCTCGGGACTTTCCACCTCGCCCTGCAGTTGACGAGCTCTGGAAACCGAGGTTCTCCAAAGCAACCTCTTCGGGAATTCGGCTACCAAGATCGATAAGAAAAGTCCCGAGTTGAGTTGGCGCCGGCCGTCGCCCCATCTTCTTCGGCTCGGCTCCGTGTCTCGGACTCCCAACCCGAGTGTCCCCTCAGAGCCTTGATTTCAGCTACCTAGGTGTTCTCCATCCGAGTCTAGGTTCTAGACCGAAGTTGTCAAGGCGGATGTTGACTCCGAATCTTCTTGTACGCGTGGTGCTGGAGGCGGAGATCTGGACGGCTGGGGTCAGTTAGTCAGGGTGAGGAGCCTGAATACCAGTTACCTGGGTGAAGAGCTGTAGGATTTGTGAGGAGCCTGTTGTTTAGTTAAAGGGGCCACATTGTTCAAAGCGTCCTCCACCATGGTTCGCCACGGAAAGTACTTAGGCAATTTGTTGATATCACTTCCTTGCCCTTGTCCGTCTGCACAGTCGCGTCTTCCCGGTTGACAATCGAGTTTCAACACCACAAATGCCAGACTGCGCTGCCATCTTTTGACTTCGCCATGGCCGCCCATACCGCCACCACTCCACGTAGCAACGGAGGAAGAGGAGAGCCCATCGCCGTCGTCGGCAGCGGGATGCGCTTCCCGGGCTCCTCGAACAGCCCCTCGAAACTCTGGGATCTCCTGACCAAGCCGCGCGACCTGCTCCAGCGGATCCCCGAGAGCCGGTTCAACGTCGACAACTTCTACCACCCGGACCCGACCCACCACGCGACCACGGACGTCCGCGAGTCGTACTTCCTCGACCAGGACCACCGCCACTTCGACGCGGGCTTCTTCAACATCAAGCCGGTCGAGGTGGCCGCCATCGACCCGCAGCAGCGCCTGCTGATGGAGGTGGTGTACGAGTCGCTCGAGGCGGCCGGCATCCCGCTCGAGTCTTTGGTAGGCTCCCATACGGGCGTGTACGTCGGCCTCATGTGCACCGACTACGTCGACCACTTGTACAAGGACGTCGACACACTGCCGACGTATGCACCCACGGGCACGGCGCGGAGCATCATGTCGAACCGCATCTCGTACTTCTTTGACTGGCACGGGCCCTGCATGACCATCGACACAGCCTGTTCCTCCAGTCTGGTGGCAGTCCACCAGGCCGTGCAGCTGCTTCGGAGCGGCGACTCGGACGTGGCCGTCGCGGCCGGGTCCAACATGATCCTGGCTCCGGGGCAGTATATTGCCGAGAGTTCGCTGCACATGTTGTCCGCCGACAGTCGGTCTCGCATGTGGGATGCCGACGCGTCTGGATATGCGCGCGGCGAGGGCGTGGCTGCTGTCATCTTGAAGCGCCTTAGTACTGCGCTGGCGGACGGGGATAGGATCGAGTGTATCATACGAGAAACTGGCGTCAACCAGGATGGCCGGTCCAAGGGTATCACCATGCCGAACGCTGCCGCACAAACTGACCTTATCGAGCAGACCTACGCAAGAGCTGGACGTAAGCAAAGCCTCTCGAGTTTATTGTCCCCCCTCAGAACCAGTTACTCAAGATGAATGTTGTTGTAGTGGACCCAAAAGACCCCAGCCAGCGCTGCCAGTACTTTGAAGCACATGGAACCGGGACTGCAGCCGGTGATCCTAAGGTAAGCTAGCCCTCATTTACTTTTCCGTCATGGCGGCGAACCGTCAGTCCCACGTTCATAAGGCGCCGCCACTAACAACATATCGCTCATCTACCTAGGAAGCCGAAGCCATTAGCAAAGCCTTCTTCCACCCCGGCGAGAGGATATCCGACGCCGACGACCCCCTCTATGTTGGCTCTATCAAGACCGTGATCGGCCACACCGAGGGCACAGCAGGACTAGCTAGTCTTCTCAAAGCCTCTCTCGCGGTACAACATGGCGTTGTACCGCCCAACATGCTCTTCAACAAGCTCCACGCCGATATCGAGCCATTCTACACCAACCTCGAGATCGCAACGGCCCCCAAACCATGGCCGAAACTAGCGGATGGCGTTCCACGCCGTGCCAGCGTCAACAGTTTCGGTTTTGGAGGCACCAACTCGCACGTCATCGTCGAGAACTTTGTGCCTCCCACTCCTCCCATGCAGGACACCGAGCCTCTCCTTTCTTCCCGGCCGTTCACGCCCTTCAACTTCTCCGCCGCTTCGGCAGGTGCCCTGAGAGGGGTCCTGTCCGACTACGCAGAATACCTCCGATCCCACCCCGATACCAATCTCAACGATCTCGCCTACACGCTGTATGCCCGGCGATCCCACCACGCCCTCCGGGCCAGCATCCCGGCCAAGTCGGCAGCAGAGCTCCTGACCGGGATCGGCGAGCTCCTTCGCGTCCCTTCGGATGGAAACAGTGGCTCTTCCAGCCTCGGAAGCCGCGCAAAGCCGCTTTCGCGCCCCATCCGCATCTTGGGCGTTTTCACCGGCCAGGGGGCGCAGTGGCCCACCATGGGCCGCGAACTGGTCCGGAGTTCGCCTTACGTCCGCGAGATCGTCGAGGACCTCGACCGGGAGCTCCAGCGTCTTCCGGAACCCGAGAGACCCAATTGGACTCTCCTGGCCCAGTTCACGTGCGATGCCTCGTCGTCCCGCGTCGGCGAGGCCGCCTACGCCCAGCCCCTCACGACGGCCGTCGAGATCGTCCTGTACGACCTCCTGCGCAGCGCGGGCATCCGCTTCCAGGCCGTCGTCGGCCACTCGTCGGGGGAGATCGCCGCGGCCTACGCCCAGGGTTTCATCACCCGGGCTGAGGCCATCAAGATTGCGTACTACCGGGGCTACTACGCCACCGCCTGCCCGTCCGAGAAACCCGGAGCCATGATGGCGGCCGGCGCAACGGCAGAAGATGCCGAGGAGCTCTGCGACCTGCCCATGTTCCAGGGCCGGCTGTGCGTCGGCGCGTACAACGCCCCCGTCGGCGTCACCCTCTCGGGTGACCGCGACGCCGTCGAGCGGGCGAGGGAGATCCTCGAGGACGAGAACAAGTTTGCGCGCGTCCTCAAGGTCGACAAGGCCTACCACTCGCCGCACATGCAGAAGGTGGCCCCCGGCTTCCTCGACGCGCTCCGGCGCTGCGGGATTCGGCCCCGACAAGGCGAGACGACGGGCGACGATGCGGCCGCGTGGCTCTCCGGCACCTACGAGGACACCGAGATGCGCGGCGACATGGGCGGCGACCGGGATCTCGCCGGCCCGTACTGGGTGAACAACCTGCTCCGACCCGTGCGTTTCACCCAGGCCGTCCAGGCCGCGGCTGCTTCTGCACAGGGACCATTCGACTTCGCCATCGAGGTCGGTCCCCATGCAGCACTGAAGGGACCTGTCCTGGAGACGCTTCGGGAGATCACCAACGGAGACGGGGAGGCGGTGCCGTACGTGGGCCTGCTGCACCGTGGAAGGGACGACGTCGATGCCTTCTGCGAGGCCCTCGGCACCCTCTGGACCCGCTTCTCTCCCTCGCCGGTCGACTTCGGCACGGTCGACTCGACGGCATCTGGCCACGCACACAGCCGGAACCTCCTAAAGGACCTGCCCACGTACCACTGGGACCATGAGAGGCTCTACTGGCACGAGTCCCGCACGACCCGAGCCCTGACCAACTCCAAGAACCCCCCACACCCCCTGCTCGGTACCAGAACGACCGAGGCCACCGAGCACGAGCTGCGGTGGAGGAACCTGCTCAAGCTGAGCGAGATGCCCTGGGTCCGCGGCCACCAGCTCCAGGGCCAGGTCGTCTACCCGGCGACAGCCTATCTAGCAACAGCCGTCGAGGCCGCCCGGTGCCTGGCACCCCCCGGCCAGAACATCGCCCTGATCGAGGTTCAGGACTTCAGCCTCGGGAAACCGCTCGTCTTCGGCGACGACGACCCGGGCATCGAGACCCTCTTCGTGTTGCACAACGCGGCCCGGGAGGGCGACTACAGCCACGTCGCCTCCTTCTCGTACCACGCCTCCACCAACGCCGAGGTGGAGCACATGTCGACCCACGCGACCGGCCGCGTCCGCGTCACGCTGGGCGAGACGCACGCGCGCCGGCTGCCGTCCCGCAAGGGCGACCCCCCCAACCTCTCGCGGGTCACGCAGGGCCAGTTCTACTCCTTCCTGGAGCCGCTCGGCTACAGCTACAGCGGCGACTTCCGGACGCTGTCCTCGATCGAGCGCAGGCTCGACTACTCGTCCGCCACCATCCCGGTGCCTCCCCAGGACCCCTCCTCCGAGCCGGCCAGCATGCTGCTCCACCCGGCCCTGCTCGACACGGCGCTGCAGGGGATCTTTCTAGCCTACTGCTTCCCCGGCGACGCCAGCCTCGAGCAGCTGCACGTGCCGACGGGCATCCGGAACGTCTGCGTCAACGTCGGGCTCTGCGAGCAGACGCTTCTCGCGAGCAGCAGCAGCACCGCGAGCAGCAGCGTGACGATGTGCGCGCACCTGACCGAGAACCCGCTGCGCTCGCGCCGGCTCCGCGGCGACGTCGACATCTACACCACTCCCGATGGCGCCGGCCTCGTCCAGATGGAGGGCATCCAGGTGGTCGCCTTGGCCGAGCCCACGGCCGAAGCCGACAAGAAGATGTTCACCGAGCACCGCTGGGCCGTCCTGAACCCGAACTTGGACCTCGCCATGCGCGGCCACCGTGCCACCGACGAGGACCGCGAGTTCGCCGAGGTCATGGAGCGCGTCTGCCTCAACTACATGCAGCGCATCACCGCCATGTTCCCCGAAAGCGTCCGCGAGACCATGAACCTCGAGTGGCATTTCCAGTGTCTGTTTGAGTTCTACCATCATGCCATCACCACCGCCGGGACGAGACAGTTCTCCCAGAGGACGTGGCTGGATGACACCCCGGAAGAGATCGCCGCCTTGAAAGCCAAGTAAGTTCGCTCTTCTCTCTCTGTCTCTTTGTCTCTCCTTTTTTCTTTCTTCTTTTTTTTTTTTTTTCTCTGTCAACACCGATATGATATGATGTCGGCTGCTGACCGACCAAACTCTCGCACAGATGGTCCCACCGAGTCGAGCTCCAACTCGCCTGCGCCGTGGGAGACAACCTCCCCGCCGCCCTCCGCGGCGAGACGACGATCCTCGAGCACATGACCAAGGACAGCCTGCTGGACCGCTTCTACGAGGCCGGCATGGGCCTCCGGGAGTTCACCCTCTTCCTCGGCCGCACCGTCAGGCAGATGGTGCACCGGCACCCGCGCATGAAGATGCTCGAGATCGGCGCCGGCACGGGCGGCGCTACCAAGGTCATCATGAGCGAGATCGGCCGCGCCTTCGGCTCCTACACCTTCACCGACATCTCGACCAGCTTCTTCGAGGTCGCCCAGGAGGTCTTCTACGCCCTCGGCGACAAGATGATCTTCAAGCCGCTCGACTGCGAGAAGGACGTCGTGGCGCAGGGCTACGAGGAGCACTCGTACGACCTGGTGGTCGCCTCGCTGGTCCTCCACGCGACCACCAACCTCCGCCGGACCCTGCACAACGTGCGCCGGCTCCTGAAGCCGGGGGGGTATCTGATCATGCAGGAGATCACCAACAACGACGTGACCCGGGTAGGCTTCATGATGTCGGCCACGCCCGGCTGGTGGCTCGGCCAGGACGACGGCCGGCGCCTGTCGCCGTGCGTGTCGACGTTAGAGTGGCACCAGCTGTTCCTCGAGTGCGGCTTCTCGGGCGTCGACACGTCTACGTCCGAGATCGACACCTACCCCTTCTCGCTGACCGACATGGTCACCATGGCCGTCGACGACCGCGTGTTGCTGCTCCGCGAGCCGCTCGCGTCCTTCGGCACCCAGGCCTCCGCCGCCGCCGCCGCCGCCGCCGTCGAGGAATGGGACCTGGTGCTCATTGGCGGCCAGAAGCTAGGCACGAGCCAGCTCATCAGCCAGATCGTCCGGCTGGTGCAGCCGTTTGGTGTGAAGCATACCGTCTTCGGCACCCTTGGAGACGTGGCTGCCGCCAAGACGTCGCCCAACAGCGCCATACTGTGTCTGGCGGAGCTGGACGACCCCGTCTTCCGCAATTTCTCGGAATCGACGCTCCAGGGGATGCAGCGCCTGTTCGAGACGCAGGGAACCATTCTCTGGGTCACGCAGGGCTCCAGAGCCGACGAGCCGTACATGAACATGTCGGTCGGCCTCATCCGGGTCGTGCTGCTCGAAAACCCCGACCTGACGGTGCAAGTCCTCGACCTGGACGGCGCCGCCAAGGTCGATGCGCGACGCCTCCTGGAGTCGCTCCTCCGTCTGCGCTATGGCGCCACGTGGGAAAGGGAGGGAGTCATGGACAAGATGTTGTGGACACAGGAGCACGAGATTGCCCTCGATGGCGACGAGCTCCTGGTTTCTCGTGTCTATCACGACAACGCTCCCAACGACCGCTACAATGCGTCCAGGCGAACCATATACGAGGACATGGACCCGCAGACGACCCCCCTCAGCCTCTCGATCGGGTCCTCCAAGCCGCATCTCGTTCACGAAACCTCGCTCCGAGACCGAATGTCCAACCTGCAGGCTGCGGCTGACGACTCGCATGTTCTGATCAAGGTCAGCCACTCTCTCTTGACACCCTTGCTCGCACCGCCTCTCCAGCCGTCATACCTACTCTTGGGTACTGCCAGCACGGCGCCGGCCAAGACCATTGTATCCATCGCGTCCAACAACGGCTCGTATGCTCTGGTCCCTCGGGAGAGCGCTGTCGAGGTCGACGTGCCCGCAGGAAACGAGTCCCAGTTCCTATCCCAGCTGGTCAATCTTCTGGGTGTCGAGAACCTGCTGTCCATCTGTCGGAGAGACTCCGCTCTACTCATCCACCAACCCCCCCAGGAGATGGCATCCAGCATCGTCGCGGCTGCGGCCTCCCGCAACGTGACCGTCTTCTTCACCACCTCGT
Source organism: Falciphora oryzae (assembly GCA_000733355.1). Classification (NCBI taxonomy): domain Eukaryota; kingdom Fungi; phylum Ascomycota; class Sordariomycetes; order Magnaporthales; family Magnaporthaceae; genus Falciphora; species Falciphora oryzae. The sequence continues at coordinate 80,648 of JNVV01000026.1, forward strand.
CTGCGCCAGCCACAGACGACGACGGCCCGTGGATCGCCATCGACTCGTACGCTCAAAGGCGAGAGATCCGGTCACTGCTGCCCCCCGACGTCACCGTATTCATCGACGGCTCCAAGGACGCCCCGGGCAGGCGACTGGGCGCAACGATATCCTCCTCCCTTCCCGACTCGTGCCTCCGGACAACCCTCACGGGGATCCACGAGCTCCAGCACGCCCGAGATTTCACCGCCGCCGATCTGCGCGCGAGACTCGACAGCGTGGTGCAGTCGGCACTCAAGAACACAACAATATCCGATGACTCGGGCTCCTTGCCGTCCATCACGCTGGATCAGTTGCTGGCCGGTGGATCCGAAGTCGACGTGGGCGCACCCGCCGTCTTGGACTGGGGCAGCGGCTCCTCCCCGGCCAAGGTTCCCGTGCAGGTTCCCACAGTCGAGAGCCTCGTCCGCTTCCAGAGCGACAAGACATATGTCATGTTTGGTCTGACGAGCGACCTGGCGCAGTCGACCTGCAACTGGATGGCGTCGCACGGCGCCCGAAACATCGTGCTCACAAGCCGCAACCCCAAGGTGGATGAGAGGTGGGTCAAGCTCATGAAAGACGCTAGCGTGAGGCTGGAGGTGTTTGCAAAGTAAGTTGCTTTCCCGAGCTCGAAGAAGAGCAAGAGTAGGTACCTACCTATCCATCCACAGAAGAAACTGACAACACCATGGATGAAAAGTGACATCACCGACAAGGCCGCCCTCTCCTCGCTCGTGGCCCACATCCGCCGGACCTTCCCCCCAATCGCCGGCGTCGCCCACGGCGCCATGGTCCTCGACGACACCATGTTTTCCGTGATGCCGCTCGAGAAGATGACCAAGGTCCTGCGGCCCAAGGTCCTCGGCGCCATCCACCTGGACGCCCTCTTCGGCCCCGACGCCGGGCTCGACTTCTTCGTCTTCTTCTCCTCGGCCGTCACCATCGCCGGCAACCGCGGGCAGTCGGCCTACAGCGCCGCCAACTCGTTCATGACGGCGCTGGCCCACAAGCGGAGGCGGCGCGGCCTCGCCGCGTCCATCCTCCACATCGGCGCCGTCATGGGCGTTGGCTACGTCAACCGCAACTGGATGGCCGCCCTGCACGAGACCGCCCGGGTCGGCTTCCAGCTGCTCTCCGAGCGCGAGTTCCACCTCTGCTTCGGCGAGGCCGTCCTGGCGTCGCACCCGCGCTCGGCCCGGAACCCCGAGCTCATGACGGCGCTGCGGACGTCGGGCCTGGCCGGTGTCAAGACCCGCTGGCCCAAGTTCCCCCGCTTCCAAACCTGCCTGCGGGCCGATGACGGGGCCGCCGGCAGGATGGCGACCAAGAGGGCGGCGGCGGACGTGTCTGTCAAGACGCGGCTGGCCGAGGCCACCACGGACGAAGAGGTTCACGATATTGTACAGGGTAAGAGATTCTTTTGTCCTTCGTGTGCATTGCAGATCAGAACTGACCTTCTCCAGACGGTTTCATCCGCAAGCTCCGCGTCATTCTCCAGATTCCAGCCGACAAGGAAGCCTCCCAGGTCCTGGCCTCGCCAATCGACGACCTCGGCGTCGACTCCCTGGTCGCCGTCGAGATCCGCTCCTGGTTCCTCAAGGAGCTCGACGCCGAAGTCCCCGTGTTCAAGATCCTGTCCGGCGGCCTGGTCCGAGAGCTGCTCGAGCACGCCGTGGCGAACATGCCTGCCCGCAAGGCGCCTGGGGAGGCGAGTGCCGAGGCAGCGGGGCGCCCGGGTTCGGCTGCGCCGACGACACCAGATACCGCTGCTTCGACGGGAACCTCGCAGACCGTCAGCGCGGACTCGTCCAGCTCAAGCCACTCGGACGACGAGCAAGACAAGCAAGAAACGTCGTCCGCCACGTCCACCTCGGTCGAAGGCTCCGGCGAGGTGCCCAAACCGCGCTTTGACAAGGTCCTGCCGATATCCCCTAGCCAGTCCCGCTTCTGGTTCCAGAAGCACCTCATGGAGGACCAGACAACCGCAAACAGCACCATCTGCGTCGTGATCAGCGGCGCCATCCGGCTCGGCAGCCTCGAGAGCGCAGTCCGGCAGGTCGCGGTGCGTCACGAGTCGTTCCGGACCTCCTTCTTCGTCGACGAGACCACCCAGAAGCCCGTGCAGGCCATCTCGCCGACGTCGGGTCTGCGCCTCGAAACGATGCTTGTCGCCGACGAGTCACGCGTCGAAGACGAACTCGAAAGGCTCAAGAACCACGTCTATGATATCGAACACGGCGAATGCATGCGCATCAGCCACCTAGGTCTGACTCCCACCAAGAGCTACCTTCTCATCGGAGCCCATCACATCATCATGGATGGCGTCGGCTTGGAGGTCCTTTTAGACGACCTGCAGAAAGCCTACAACGGCCAAGACATCGTCACCGAGCCGGTCTACCAGTACTCGACCTACTCCGAGAAGCTGCGCGAGGGCTTGGCATCGGGCGCCCTGCGGGGGGAGATGGAGTACTGGCGGTCGGAATTCGCAGAACCGCCCTCGCCCCTCCCTCTGCTCCCCTTCTCGGCGGCCACGAGCCGCACGCCTCTCACGGCATACGGGCACAGGTCGGTGAGCCGCGCCATCGGCTCCCAGCTCGGGGCGCAGATCCGAGACGCCTGCCGCAAGCTGCGGGCAAACGTGTTCCACTTCCACCTCGGCGTGCTCCAGGTGCTCCTGTTCAAGACCTTCGGCGACGGCGACGTCTGCGTCGGCATGGCCGACGCCAACCGCCGGGACGACCGGGTCGCCAAGAGCATCGGCATGTATCTGAACCTCCTGCCGCTCCGGTTCCGTCTGGACAACCGGCAGTCGTTCGAAGAGGTGCTCAAGGACACGCGCAAGAAGGTCTATCTCGCCATGGCCAACTCGAAGCTGCCGTTCGACATCCTGCTCGACAGCGTAAGCTGCGAGAGGTCCCCGGCCGTCAGTCCCCTGTTCCAAGCATTCATCAACTACCGCCAAGGCGTCAGTGAGAAGAGACGGTTCGAAAGTGCCCAGGTCGAAATCAAGGCCATGGAGCTTCCGAGATCCGCCTATGATATCTCCCTAGACATCATCGAGAACCCGGGAGGTGAGACTCGCGTCACTTTTATGGTGCAGGAGAGTCTGTACTCTGGCAGCGATGCAGCTCGGTTGCTGGACATGTACTTCGCCCTCCTGAGCGACTTATCTCGGTCTTGCCAGCAGGAGCTCCAGCAGGTGTCGTTGTTCTCAAAGCAGGATGTCAGCGACGCAATCCAAATTGGAAAAGGTAAATAAATCGCTATTCCCCAAGGCGTCCATCCACCTACATCCGTAACCTCGGCCAAAAGAATGGAATACCTTGCTCACAGATGTTGCAGGTCCCGTAATGCCTTCAAAGTGGCCCGAGAGTCTCGCGCACCGCGTCGACGACATAATTGCCAAGTACCCGGACGAGACGTCAATCAAAGACTGCAACGGCAAATCGTGGACGTACCGACAGCTCGATGCACAGGTCGAAAGGATCTCTTCGGCCCTGCTCACGGCAAATACGAAACCTGGGTCGGTTGTGGGCGTCTATCAGGAGGCGTCTCCGCACTTTGTCTCCTGTCTGCTTGCCATCCTGCGAGTCGGCGCCGTCGCGGTGCCCCTGGACTTCAACATTCCGCCCGCGAGGCTCCGCATCATGATCCAGGAGTCTAAATGCTCTGCGCTGCTCGCCAACGCCACGACGGCTGCCCTGACCGGAGACCTGGGTCTTTCACCAACCGTCACCGTTCTGGATATTCTCCATCTCCCGGACGGAACGCCGGTCCGACGTCCCGCTACCGCCGCCCGAGCCGGCGACCCAGCGACGGTCCTCTTCACCAGCGGCACCTCGGGCGTCCCGAAGGGCGTGCTCTTGTCCCACGGCAGCTTGCGGAACCACGTCGAGGCCTTGGTGCACACGCACGGGTTCGGACGCGAGACCGTCTTGCAGCAGAGTTCGGTGGGCTTTGACATGTCCCTGAACCAGATTTTCGTGGCGCTCGCCAACGGGGGGACGCTGGTCATCGTTCCCGAGGCCCTCCGCAAAGACCCTGTTGCGGTGGCCAAGATTGTGTGGGAAGAGAACATCACATATACCAGCGCAACCCCGTCCGAGTATCTCGCCTGGCTCCGTCACGGCGCGACGAGCCTCTTCCAGAGCAGGCACTGGACATATGCCGCGGCTGGCGGTGAGAAGTTCTCGTCCGAGTTGCTGCAGGGCTTCCGCCAGATTAGCGACCGCTTCGGGCGCAAGTTCCGCTTCTTCAATGCCTACGGCCCGACCGAATGCTCCATGTCTGCAAGCGAATTGGATCTCAGCCAACACGACCACGCAGGCCCGCAGATACCAGCCGGTAGGACCCTTCCGAACTACAGCGTCTACATCATGGACCAGCACCAAAACGTCCTGCCTGTCGGGTGGTCTGGGGAAGTCTGCATTGCCGGCGCAGGTGTCGCCATAGACTACATCAACAATGCCGACGAGTCGCGAAAGAAGTTCCTGAAAGACCCTCTGCCGTCGTCGGTGGCTGTTCAGAACGGGTGGACCAGGATGTACCGAACTGGAGATAAAGGCGTCATCCGACCTGACGGCACCTTGGAGATCGTCGGCCGCATCGAGGGGGACACGCAGATCAAGCTCAGAGGCCTGCGCATCGAGCTGCAAGATGTCGAGCAGTCCATCCTGGACACGGCTAAGGGACGGGTCAAGGCGGCGGTAGTCACACCTCGCGGAGACCCACCCATTCTCGTTGCGCATGCGGTGCTGTCGCCAGACGCCACGGCCGAGAACGGGGCCGACTTCCTCCACCAGCTCGCCGCCTCCCTGCCCCTGCCGCAATACATGCGCCCAACGGCCATTATCCCCATTCCCTCGATGCCACTGACTGCATCCGGCAAAGTCGACAGGAAGGCCCTCCAGCGACTCGCCCTTTCCAGCAGCATATCGCGGGGACCCGAATCGGCACGAGAGCTGACCGAGAGGGAGTCCGAGCTGGCTCGGGTCTGGCGAGACACGCTGCCACAGCAGATGCAGGAGGTGCACCGCATTGACACCGCATCCGACTTTTTCCACGTCGGCGGCAACTCGATGCTGCTTATCGAGCTGCGGCAGCTCGTCAATGAGAGATTCCAAACCAGCGTCCCCCTCATAAAGCTGTTTGAGAACAGCACGCTGGCCGCCATGGCGACCGCGATCCAGGATATCTCGTCGGACACCGATGCGGCGATCGACTGGGAGGCCGAGACGACGGTCCCGGAAGACCTTGCCGGGGTGCGCACAGAACCAGAGCAGAGAGTGCGAGACCACGGGTCGCCCAAGACCGTGGTGATCAGCGGCGCGATCGGCCTTCTGGGCAGCTCCCTCGTCCGGCTCCTGGTCGAATCCCCCGAGGTCGGCACGATCCACTGCATCGCCGTTCGCGACACCAGCAAGCTGGCCAAGTTCGCGCGCTCCCCCAAGGTCGTGCTGCACAAGGGCGACCTGACCCTGGCCCGCTGCGGGCTCTCCGAGGCCGAGATGGCGTCCCTTGCGGGCTCTGCCGACGCCGTCATCCACAGCGGCGCCGACGTGTCCTTCCTCAAGACGTATGGCTCCCTCCGCGCCGCCAACCTGTCCTCCACCAAGGAGCTCGTGCGGCTCGCGTCGCGTCGCCGCATCCCGCTCCACTTCGTCTCGACGGCCACGGTCGGCAAGTTCAACAAGTCGGACACGCTGGCTCCGGAGTCGGTGGCGCCCTTCCCGCCCGACCTACGAGGCGGCGGGGGCAGCGCCGCCAGGCTCGCCAACGGCTACGCGGCGTCCAAGTGGGCCAGCGAGGTGTTCCTGGAGAAGGCGAGCCGGCAGCTCCCGGGCCTCCCGGTCTTCATCCACCGGCCCTCGGCCATCATGGGCGCCGAGGCCGGCGACGACGTGCTGTCGAGTCTGCTCGAGTACGGGTCGATCATCCAGGCGCTACCGGACTCGAGCCGCTGGACCGGCTTTGTCGACCTCGTGTCCCTCGACAACGCCGCCGCCGGCATCGCGCGGTCGGTCCTGCGCAGCTGCAACGTCGACGCCGACGCCGGCGATGCCAGAGTAGAGTACCTGCACCACGCCGGCGACCAGGTCATCCATGTGCAGCGCATCCGGGACCTGCTGAGCGGCGACGGCGGCGTCTTCGACCTGCGGTCGCTGCCCATGGGGGAGTGGGTCGACAGGGCCGTGCGGAGTGGCATGAATCCGCTGGTGGGGGAGTTTTTGCGCTATGCTGATGAGGGCCGCGGCCTGCAGATTGGGCAGAAGCTGCTGTTGCGCAAGGAGGATTAGCAGGGGGCCGATTGGAAGAACCACCAGCCAAAATAGTTCGGTGTTGGAGGCTAAAAGGCGTAAGGCACAATGATTTTTTTTTTTTTTTTTTTTTTTTTTTGGCAATGGTAAATTTCTAGTTTTTCCCTTTTTCGTCGTTGTCGTTCTTGTTCCTTGTTGGTTTTCCTTGTTTTTCGACAATGATGATGGTCCAGGGAATGGAGTGGTGGTGCCGCATGGACTGGTTGACTGGTTCCTCTTCGCAATTTGCGCCAGTTGGTTTTGAGTGACTTGTCAGGTTGGGGTTACCTATGTACGGAGGCTAAAATCGCAGGACAGAAGTAGCGCAGGAAGATGAAGGCGCCGACGGCGGCGTACTTCAGAGCAAGTCTAGATCCTCTCCAACGACTCCTGAATACTCGCTCGTATCGACTCTACGTACGTCTTGGTACCCCGCCGTGACTTGACATCCTCCTGTGCCATGACAGCATAAAACAACCGTGCTCGATCCGCACGAGAGAAGATGCCCGGAGGGGCGGCCGCCGTGTGCGAGACAGCCGCGTCGCCCGAGAGGCAGTATTCGGGCGGGATCCCCACGCAGCGCTCCAGGGTCCGCACCTGGTCCTGGACGGCGTCGAGTATGCCTGTGGCATACGACTTGAGCGGCATGTCCTGAAGCGATGAGACGCCGCCGATGCGGAGTACCGACTTGACCTTGACCGACTTGAACGTATCCGGCGGCAGCTGGCAGAGGCATTTGAAGAGGCTGTGGAACAGGGAGTCGCTGAGCCGCATGAAGGCGAGGTAGCTCGAGAGAGCCAGGAGCACGACCTCGGTGCTGAGCGTATCCGCATCCTCGGCGGTCTGTATGAGCATTTCGGGTGCGAAGTAGGGCGGGACGAGCTGGTTGTGGGGATACGAGCCCTTGGAGACCGTTGGCCGAGCCGCCGCCGTTAGGTTCTGGAGAATGTCGATCAACTCCTTGCTGCACGAAAGGAGTAGCGCAGCCGGATTCTCGACCTCTGGAGAACCCTCTTCCTCGCCTTTGCAGCCCTGCAGGACTTTAAGAGGGTCCGAGAATTGTGCTTCCATCGCCGTAATGCGCCGGTCCATGTCCTCTCGAAACCGCATCAGCGAGCTTGCTGCACTGAAGCATTCATGCTGTAGCAGAGGAGGACTTTGGGGGTAAAGGTCCCCGCACGAACCAAGGAGTGGATCGATATTCAGATCGAGCACAGTGTTAGAGTCCGGGCCCATATGAAGTAAGGCGTTGAGTTCATCATCTGCACTCAGTAGCCCCTGAAGGTGCGATGGGCCGTTCAGATGATCCACCAGTGCAAGGATATCTTGGCCCGGCGAGGACACGTCGGCAGGGCTCGCTGCCGGGGTTCTAGGGGTGTTGTTGTCGGCCTCGGCGAGACGCGGCCTGCGCGGTCTTCCGGGGTGGCCGGAGGCGCCTGTCGCGCATCGCGCGCCGATGTGGGAGCAGCGCGCACACGGCGCCGTGCTGTTTGGGGGTCGAAGGCACCGCACCCGCTTCACTCTGCACTGGTCGCAGGCAGAACGCTTGACTGCCGCAGTCTTGTGTGTATCTGTCTTATCATCCATCTTTGTTGATAGCGCGAGGCGGGACTCGCAAGGAGGGGGGTTCAATGAGACGAGGGACCAGTCAGTTGGGCTTCGTGCTTCGGTACCGTAAGGAGATGGGAGGAGGGGTTTGCGATACGACGGGGACAGGGCTGCCTTACGTGTCCCTTGGGGATACTGAGTACATGTTTGGTAATTCGTGTGCAATACGCCCCATTGTTGGGAGCGGCTGGAACAGGCCGAGCAGGCGAATGCGCCGCGGTGCTGCAGAAAACCACCGCGGAGGGTTGAAAATACCACGTGACTCTGCTGTGCCCCAGGAAGTGCGAAGCGAGGCCGACCCCGAGACACGTATTACAGATCTAAGTTTGATCGGAAGCTTGGGGAATTGTGGAAAGTCCTTCGGACGTTGGGATCCTGACATACCGAAATTCGCACTTGGATTAGAGCTGCAGCGGTGTAGAAAATTGCCCAGCGTTTCGAATGCCAGCATCAGGCTGGTTATGTACAGCAATGTCTTTTAAGCGCGTATATCTCTGGAGTAAATTTAGGTAGCCAGCTTCTGTCATAATGCACGGCAGCCCATTCGAGGGCACTCTGCGAGACGTATCGACGATTGCGCAGCTGTAGCCTGCCAGATACGCCCGGAGCCTGGAAGCAGGCGGCTGCCTGTGTCCTTGGAGCCTGGAACCAGACGGGCTCATGGGCGGCGGGGCACTGCCGCTTTATTCGCGGCAACTTTACCCAACGATGCCAAGCGTCAGCTCAGTCTAATCACCTGTGATCACCCTGTGTGACTCACCACTAAGCACTGCGGCTCAGGTTCCATCGGCGGCAGCTCAGGGCTGGCGCTCAATGCAGATTTGTGGGGCAAAGGTTTTCGGGGGAGAATATTCAGGTAGGTAATATGCCGTCGTCGTGGTCCATGGTGATGAGACTGGGAACGCGGCGTAAGGGGTAATCGTGGGGGAGAAGCATGCTGCGGAGAAGACGAGGTTCGCAAAGGGAGCACTCACATCCCGACGGTAGCGCTATTGCATTATCGAGCTTTATGGCCGGCTATAATGCCTTTATCCCTAATGGGAACCAAAAATTTAGGTCCATATCGGTACAAAGGACATCTATCTATCCATTTTGCATGCAGCATAGGTATGTTTGCCTAATGTCGCTGTCACCCCTGCTTAAGAACGAGTGGCTAGCGTATCACTTTGGTTATACGTTTGGTTACGGTCCTGAATTGGCCGTTGCTGATTCGTTTTTGTAATAGCGGGCGCCGCACCTTTTAGAATTTGGGTCCAATCATAGAAAACGGTTACCTTTTTCCCCGCGCACACGAATTAATCGGGCTAGCCCTCACCAACAAGAGGCAGAAGGCCGATAGCGCAGCTATGGACAGCCGGAAAATGGGCGTTTGGGCATAGCAGGAAGGGACGGTGCCAGGAACCGGGCCTTTGGCCAATTTAAGCTGGTCCCCTTTTTTAACAGCGCAGCGGCGGCGCATATCCGGCGGGAGCATGCATGTATAGAATAGAATTGATAAGATGGAGTGGAGATCGAAACGATGTTAGTGAATGTGCCGTCGTGCGTTCCGCAGGTGGTATCGCGGTGACTTATCCCTGAGTATCCCTGAGCGGGGGGTGACGCGAGACTGATTTAAAGCGGCGATGTTGACTACCCCGATTGACGCTGGGCAAAAGGTGCTCCTTACTCTGTTTAACATTTTGCAAACGGTCGCTTTGGGATTTACAAAGGCAAAGCTGCACCTGGAAGCAGGCTTAGATTGTAAATAGCTAATGGGGCATACCCGGGACTTAAAAGCACCGTAGGAAAGCTAAATGCAAAGTGCGAAACCTCGTTTTTGCGCTTTTTGTTTTAAATGCATTAGTCCTTTTTTTTTGCGCAATTTATTTTATTAAGGTCCGTTTTGCAGTCCTTTTTTTGGGTTTTTAGTGCCTATAAAAGCGATAAATTAGAAAATTATTTATAGACGGCCTAACGATAAGCAACCTAAAATAAACGACCAGGCGGCAGTTTACGCAGTATGTAATACATTTTGCGAGTATTTGACGAAACGTCGGCATAAGAAACTGTAACACCCGCCAACCAACGCGCCCGCGGGCGCGATATCAGCCAGCCACGCCCTCGCCCGCCAACGGCTTTGGCGATTAGCACCCGCCAACCTAACGCGACCGCGGGCACGATATCCGCCAGCCAATAGGGTGGCGCATGCGACGTGCTATTTTAAAAGAGTCAAATCCAAAAGGTTGTAACACGCTAGTACAAAGGGATCCCTACATGACACATCTAAACCCCGAAGCGTTAATTCGGAACGGAGTATATCCAAACCCGTACGGGCGCCGCGGGGAAGAAGGCATGCCGACGGCAAGCCGACGGCAGCCGAAAGATTATGTATAAAAAGGGCCCGAAAGACCTTTTATAAAGGGGGTTTGGAAAGCAAGCAATCGTTTTTTTATTTTTTATTATTATATACTTGTCGAGCCTCGCATTGATAAACCGCTAAACCTTTGAAATCCCTTTTCTTTACAAGCGTAACCCTTTTTTTTAAAGGGCTACAGTTTGTTATAATTCGATTGCTTTTCCTATTTAAACCTTTAGTATTTATTAACTACGATATTCGACCCTAAAAAGTTCGTTAAGGTTAACGACCTAGGCCAGAACGAGGATTTAGGCTAGAACGAGGATCCAGGCTAGAACGAGGGTTTAGGGATAGGAACGTCCACTTTGCCTTTAGGACGTAAGCAATTTACTCCCGATAACCTTCGCGGTTACCCCGAGTTTAATATCCATAACGTTATTTCCTATACCCGCTTATAATTTACCTATTATATTTCGCGCGATTACGTCCTTACTAAGCTCCTGTTACAGTTTTAAAAAGCTTTAATAGAACGAAAGGCAGTTCGCAAAGCCTTTGGCTTCCTAAACGATTCGGACGATCCGGATTACCTTTAGCCCCAATAGCGTACTCGAGTTTCGACCCTTTAGCAGCATGGTTAAGAGGTTAACCGCCCGTTAGGCAGGCCCGGCAGCTAATTGATATTTAGGGCACTATTACACCATTTATTAGCAAAGGAAACCGACGAGGAAAACGATACCTTTTTTTTGTACGATAAAGATAAAGGCAGCTATAAGATCCTATAAAAAATGCCCGAATTAAAGCTTTTAAGTTTAATACAGGATTTCGACCATTGGGAAAGCAAATTTGACCTACTATTCGAAGCTAACTTTAACGGTTTTATTACGGCCAAATTACGTATTGCAGCCGCCGTCGGAACCTTCGATAGCGATTTTAATTCCGCTTATAACGGCTCGCGCAAAGCCAACCCCATTTTAGGCTTATATTAGCGCAAGTTTATGCGGTGGCTCCGTAATACCACATTGCGAAGAGATTTTTTACTTTTTAGGGCTATTAACGATTTGTAACAATTTATGCAAAAAAATAACGAGGACCCCGGCGTTTTCGCAGCGCGATACCGACGTATGTGCGGCAACGTAGGGCAGGCAGCGGATATTAACGGCTACGTGGTTCGTTTAGTTTTTGTTTTAAAGGTCCAAATCACCCGTGGGATGTACTATAAGGCAAAAACTTTGGAGGATTTCGTCGCCATAGCTTAGGTTATTTGGGATACTTTAGGTACGGGCGCCCGCGCCCCGTACGAGGAGAAGAAGGATTTACAAAGGCTTTTTTATAAAAAGGATTAAAAGGAGTCGAATAAGGACGAGAAGTACAAACCCCGAAATAGGCAGGAAGGGCGCGACCAGCGTCCTAATAGGGGCAAAGGTCGCATAGCGTTTTCACCTACCGAACGCTAACGACGTATGGATAAAGGCGTATGCTTTAGGTGCGGCAAACCCAACCATATGGCGAAAGATTGCAAAAGCCCCTTTTCCGCCAAACCTTTAACTAAAGATGGCGAGCCCTTTCCGGACGGAAAAGCTAAAATTAACTCCCTAAAGCGTAGGAAGGAGGAGGACGGAAAGGAGCCGAGCGATAAGCGCTAAAAAAACTAAAGGGGAACCCGGTTATCCCCGCACCGGCGTTCCGTAACGACCAGATTCGCATAGCCCCTGCGCTCGTTACCAAGGGGATCGTTAGCGCTCCCAACGGCGGTTTAAAGGTTAAGGTCGAGGTTGGTTTAAACACGTACGCCGAAGTGAATACAGTTTTTATTACCTTTTGCAAATCCTTAGGATACTAGCCGTGCAACCGTTCCAAATACGACCACTAGTCCTTTACCCTAGCCGCCGCAAGCAATTAAAGCGTGAAAATTTACGGTGTTTATCACTTACGATTAAGCCTTTATAACTAGTACGGCATTGCGGTAAAGGTTATCCGGCCGTTCCTAGCTATCGAACGAAGCCTGGCAGACGCCCCTATCCTTATGGGCATGCCATTAATAAAAAAATTAGTTATAAATTTTCACCTGGCCGAAGGCACTTGGCGTTTTAACTAACGCCCGCGTATTTATCAACTATCCGCGTATTACTTCCGAAAAAGCTTCCAAATTAAAGATCGTGTGTTTGTTTGCTCTATCCGCTTTAACCCTTCCATTAGCACGGAAAAAGACGACCCGTTCGAGGACCTTCCGAACGAACCGCCGGATTTAGGAAACGTCCTTGTAAACCTCCGGACGAGCCACTCCGACGTGTTCGACGTCCGCAAAGGAAAAATGCTTTCGAAGCATGGCTATAGCGACCATACCATCGATTTAATCCCGGGTAAGGAGCCCCCGTGGAAGCAGATTTATTATTTATCCCTAGCCGAATCCGCAGCCCTTTGAGAGTATTTCGCCGATGCCCTCGCACAAGGTATTATTCGGGAATTACAGTTACCGGTAGGAGCTTTTGTTATTTTCGTTCCAAAAAAGGACGGTACGCTACGTTTATGCGTTAATTACCGAGGGCTGAACGATATTACTATTAAAAATAAAGCACCATTTCCGTTTATTGGGGAAATGTTCGACCGGTTAAACGGTGCCAAATGCTTTTCCAAAATCGACCTCGTTAATGCCTATTATCAATTTTGCATTAAAAAGGGTAATAAGTAGAAAACCGCGTTCCGTACCAAATACGGGCATTACGAGTACCTCGTGCTACTTTTCGGGCTTACCAATGCCTTAGCATCGTTTTAAACTTACATTAACCGGGCTTTGCGAGGCCTAATGGACGATTTCGTTATCGTTTACCTGGACGATATCTTTATTTATTCCAATAGCGAAAAGGAATACTAGCATTACTTAAAGTTGGTTTTAAATCGATTTTGTGCGTTCGAGCTTTATGCCAACCCGAAAAAATGCACCTTTTTTTAGTAAGAATTTAAGTTCCTAAATTTTATCGTAAATACCGAAGGGCTTAAAATGGATCCCGCGCGAGTTCAGGTCGTTCGCGAATGGATCGACCATTTACTTCGCACGTATAAGGATATCCAAATTTTCGTTGGGTTTTGCAATTTTTACCGACGGTTTATTTACGGCTTTTCCCGCATAGCGAAGCCTTTGCACGACTTTTTATACGGGATAAAAAACGGACGCAAGCTAGGCCAGATAGGCTACTATTGGCAAGAACTTTAGCAGCAGGCGTTTGAGGATTTAATTAACGCTTTTACTATTGCATTAGTGCTACGGCATTACGACCCGTTTTTACTTTTACGGATGGAAACGGATGCTTTCGATTTTGCTATAGCAGGCATTTTGTTATAAAAGCACGACGGCTAGTGGCACCTTATAGTTTATTGGTTTTAAAAGTTTAAAGGAGCTGAAATCCGGTACTTTACGTACGATAAGGAACTTTTTGCAATAATGGGAAGTTTTCGCTATTGGCGATATTACTTTAAGGGGGCGTAAGCTACGGAGGTGTTTTCGGATTATGAAAATTTAAAGGCTTTTATGAAGTAGGAGTGTTTAAACGGACGGCAGGCCCGATGGCTATTACAGTTGGCCCCGTACGATTTCGAGATTAAATACCGGCTAGGGTTTTTAAACCCGGCCGATGCTCCGTTTCGCCGACCGGATTATATGGACGGTTGGGAGGAAGGATAAGAGACTTTTATTAAAAAGCTTTTGCTAACGTTATTTAATAAAATAAATCAGAAACAAAACGTATCGGATTATAAGCCGCACGTAGCAAAGGACATTGCCGAGGGAATGACGCCTAATAAGCTTTTTTAGCTAGTAAGCGCAGAGAGCGCACCTAACGAGCGATCCCCTGGAAATTTGGTTTTTAACCGGCGAAGCGAGCGGGATAGCGTGTGTTTAGCATAACTTACGTTAGCTGACGATTTAAACGCTTTGAGGGTTATCCATGCCCTACAAGTGCAATTTATTACTCGCTAGGAGGTACGTACCGCTTTGGATTAGTTTGAAAGCAGCGTACGAACGGACTCCTTTAAGGAGATCCTAACGCCGTTAAAAAAAATGGATTGGGGACGTACAAAAGCGGGATCCGGCGAGCATAAATTTGTTTAAAAGGCTAATAAAAGTTAAAAAGCCCCGCCTGCTAGTACCTAACGTGAAATATACCGTACCGCACCGAAATATTAAAACGACGCCTTAGCAGCGAGGAGCATCGTGCTTCCACCTAGCTAACGGTAACGAGTTGATTTTCCGGGGAAGCCAGGTTTACGTTTTTGTAAACGAGGTTTTAAGGACCGAGATTTTGAGACAGTTTTACGATTTTCCGGGAGCTGGTTATTGGGGCGTGGCTAAAACTTTAAATCTAATTTAGCGCTTTTTTTGGTGGGATGGGGTTAAGGGGGATGTTATTGCATACGTAGTATCGTGCTTTTAGTGTTAAAGGAAGGCGATTTATCGCTATAAGCTTTACGGCAAGCTTAAACCCCTGCCGCCGCTAAAGGACGGGCAGCTTATGAAAAAGATTTCTTTAAATTGGGTAACCGGCCTATTTAAAAGCAGGACGGCGAGCGGTTAGGTTTTTAACGCGATTTTCGTCGTCGTGTGCCGGTTAACCAAATACGTGGTCCTTATACCTATACGAGCTAACATAAGCGTTGGGCAATTCGCAGAGCTGTTTTTCGAGCGTATCGAATGCGTGTTCGGCACTTCCAAAAGCATTGTTAGCGACCGGGATAGCCGTATTACTAGTGCCTTTTGAAAGGAGGTATTTAAGCACTAAATTATTAAAAAACGCATGTCGACCGCCTACTATCTTTAAACAAACGGGCAAACGGAAGTCCTAAATCGTGTAATTAAGGATTACCTTCGCAGTTATTGCGCCGGTTTGGAAAATTCCTGGGCATTACTGTTACCGTTAGTAGCGTACGTTTATAATAACAGCCGGAATTTTACTATAAGGCATTCGCTTTTTTACTTCTTATACGGATCGAATTGCGAGATGCAAATTGATATCGCGGACGATATTTTTAAAAAGAGGGTACCCGCAGCGAAAAACCGTATCGAACGATTTTACGCATTGCGTAAGGAGCTAAAGGAAACGTTATTGTAAGCACAGGAGCGGTTAGCTAAATATTACAACAGGAACCACACCCTTATGCAGTTCGCAGTTGGAAATTTGGTAAAATTATCTACGAAAAATCTGCGGTTGAAAAATAAAAAGTTAGCACCTAAATAAATCGGCCTTTTTCAAATTACCGAACGTATCGGTTAGCAAGCCTACCGATTAGCACTTTCCAAGCATTACCGCCGTTTGCACGACGTTTTCCCTATGCAGTACCTCGAACGGTATATTGCTAGAAAGCAAAAAGACGAGGTGCCGCTATTTATGCCAAAGTACGAGGACGATTAAAAAGAATGGGAAGTCGAAAAAGTGCGAAACGAGGGCCATATTAAGGGCAAGAAGTACTACCTGGTTAAATGGAAGGATTAGCCGGCAGAGTATAACACCTGGGAGCCGGAGGAGCACCTTTAAGGCGCCCTTGCGAGAGTACGAGCCTTTTAAAGGGCCCGGAACCGAAAAGACCAAAAGATTTGTGAGCTTTAGGACGTAAAGCTAAGCAGTGAAAGAAAGAACCCCTAAGGATCGCTAAATTGGTTATCCTTTTTTAAAAGTTTTATTAGAGACTAGCGCTTACCCCTAAGCGAAGGAAAAAACGGTTAACGCCTTTGCGAGTCCATAAAGATTTGTCGTTGCATTAGGAAAAGGAGGGGAAGGTTGGAAGCCGAGGACAGCTTCTTTAAAGGGGGGATAGTTGTAACACCCGCCAACTAACGCGCCCGCGAGCGCGATATCAGCCAGCTACGCCCTCGCCCGCTAACGGCTTTAGCGATTAGCACCCGCTAACCTAACGCGACCGCGGGCACGATATCCGCCAGCTAATAGGGTGGCGTATGCGACGCGCTGTTTTAGGAAAGTTAAATCCAAAAGGTTGTGACACGCTGGTACAAAAGGATCCCTACATAATACATTTAAACCCCAAAGCGTTAATTCGGGACGGAGCATATCCAAACCCGTACGGGCGCCGCGGGGAAGAAGGCATGCCGACGGCAAGCCGACGGCAGCCGAAGGACTGTGTATAAGAAGGGCCTGAAGGACCTTTTGTAAAGGGGGTTTGGAGGGCAAGCAATCGTTTTTCTATTTCTTATCATTATACACTTGTCGAGCTTCGCACTGATAAACCGCTGAACCTTTGAGATCCCCTTTCCCTACAGGCGTGACCCTTTCCTTTAGGGGGCCACAGTCTGTTATAGAAACTTGTTTAGAATTAAGTTAGAAAACGTTTTAAAACCGTTTTCGGGAAGTTTGCCCAGTTGCGAATATATGACGTTCGCATTTACACCGTTATCGAATTTAATAATAAATATTACACGTATATATTTAAAAAAACGAAATTATAGCTACTATTACCAGGAAAAATAGTAAGCTGTAGTTTAATATCGTCGTCGCTTATATAAAATTAACAAAATTTTGTAAGCAAAAGCCTATCTTTTATTAATAGAATATGGATTAAATAACGTCCGGGCTTCGGTAGAGTGATGGCGGGGTTGATGCAAGGAGGGCCCCAGGGAGAGCCGCAGGGATTGGGCTTTTATAGCTACAAAGGGCGGCCCCGATAAGATGATTACGTGCTTAAGGTCGAGGATTTGGAGGTAATAAAAAGGGAAGCCGGCTTTGCCAATTGAGGAGGTTGGGGGGCAGGCTGAAGTCGTGATAGTTGGCTAGACGTATATTGAACAATCCCTTTGACCGACTTTTTTAAGTCTATTGTGCAGTTTTTTGTATAGCTATTTAGCCGACCCCGTAAGGGTTGGCGGTTTGGGTGCGTAGTGTTTGCTTTGGCAGTATATTTAAGATCGTGATAGTTTCAAAGTAAATAAATAAGTGGGAAACGGCAGTTTGGCTTTTAGGCTTTTTGATAGGGAGCTTATTATATAGTTGGCGTTTTCGAAGGCCTTTGGCCGCCGAGGCTGTAGGCTTTGGGCATTGTAGCTACAAGGTTGTGCGTCGGCCCATCGGCTACGCTGGGATCCTTTTGCGTTTTAAAGTTCGCACCTATGTGGGTTTACTTTGGGCTAGGAGACCGTTAAGGCATTATGTAGAAAAGCCGGAAGACTTTTGTTAAGAGAGAGAGAGAGAGAGAGAGTATATTTAACGTCGTTATAGTCGGGATCTACCAGTCCCTACCTCCTAGGGGGCATACGACGTGCTAGCGCTACCTAAGTTTATCTACACCAGGCTATAGTGCTGCTATCGAGGCGGCTAACAGAATTAAACCCGAAGGCACACGGAAGTCGGGCCGCATTCCGGCGCTCCTTGTTAGTGAGCGGGCGATCGGCGGTAGGGCGTATATATATACGCCGGGGCGTTGTAGCGCTGCGGGTGGTAGTGATGCTGTCGGCCGGCGGGTATGCCGGATAGGGGGTAAGGCCGGGTTTGGGCGGGGGGTCCTCGGGACCCCCCTTAGGCCCAGCCGGGTGTGCGGGAGACTAACGAGCCTACTGTTGGTCCTAGTGGTACAAAGGAAAGGTAAAAAGTGCAAAGGAAAAAGGGAATAGGTCATGTGCGGGCTTTTTAGGCCCTGTTACTACCGCCCAGCGATAGTGAAATAGTTGGTGGCCTCGACGAACGAGGCAAAAAGGAAAGGCTTTTGAAGTAGCCGTTTCCAGTACCCGGGCCTATCAAACGCCGGGGAGGGGTCCGCCGTAGGCCATTTGTATTCCAGCACCCTAGCCAGCCTGCAAAATACAGGGTGGGAAGGGGATTTGTTTCGCCCGCAGCGGCACGGGTTATCGTCCTCGTGTCCGAATTTTCGGTGGTACCAGTCGAAGTCCCCGTGCCCTGTGCGTGCGGCTATTAGCCGTTGCAACACCCTCCGGTGCAACTGTAAAGCTTCGGGTGTGTGCCGTGGTATTGGCGGGAGGCCTATAGCCTTATATCTTTCCGGGAGGTTATTATCGAACCACGCGTTCCGGGCGTCCCGGGCCATTTTCCGGGCCAAAGCTTTTACTCCGGCCACCGTTGGCTTGGAGTGTTCGGGTACCGGCAAGGTCGATCCCAACTTTGCTTCTGCGTCGGCTTCTTCGTTCCCGGGGATCCCCATATGGCCTGGGGACCACCGTACGTGGACGTGGTGTTTATCCATAAAGCAATGGACCCCTTTAAAGGCCCCTTGTGAACTGTCAGGGGCCATGCTTAAAAAGCCGTTAGCCGCTGAAGTGTTGTCGAGGCACCAATGGAAGGTGCAGTTGCGGAAGCTCCAAACGGCTTTACGGAGGCCCATCCGGCCCCCTTCCGCCTCGCCGTCGAATACTTCCGCAGGGTGCGCCAGCCTTCCGTGCCCGGAAAGTTTGCGTTGGCCGGCTTGGTGGATCACCCAACCGTAACCAACTGCCCCGTCCTCTGCCTTGGATCCGTCGCTATAAATTATAACGTCGGTAGGTGGGAGGGTGCGAAGCCATGCCGTAAATGCTTTAGCGGCTGCTTGCTTTTCTTGTGTGGCCACCGTAAGCCCCGTATGTCTATAAGGGAGATGGGCCGGGCGAGTGCAAGTCGGAAGGAGTCCGGCCGTCCTTTGCAACGAAGTTGTCAGTCTGCCGGGCAGGCCTGCCCTAGGCCCTCGGGCGTTGAAAATCGGCTTGGCCGCTGCGGCTAAGGGGTGGTCTTCCGGTACCGTATTTATACGGGCCGCAAAGCGGAAGCGGGCTTGTTCCAAAAGCGCCTCGGCGCTTGGGATACCGGATTCGTAATGTAAAGCGTTTATCGGTATGGTTTTCCAAGCTGGTACCACTGCCCGTAGGGACGCGGTTAAAGCTTTATCGACCCGTTCGACTAAATGGCTTTGCCGAGTACTTTGCTGTTGTGCCGGTTTATACAGGTGTGGTTTGGTTTTGCCCCTATACTACACTTCGGCCCCGTATAAAGCCGTGGGGATTATAACCGTTGTAACGGCTTTGTGAACCGAGTGCGCCGGGAAGACTCTTGTCAAAGAATCTGGAGGGCAAGCTAATTACCCGTTTTTATCGTCAATTTAACCTACATTGGCGCCGGTCCTCGACTGCTGGCTGTCTAAACCTCCCAAGATCTTCCATACGAAGACCCCTTTTCAGAGCACAGCACGTTAAAAAAATATTCCCAAAATTTAGGAAAGATTTCCACCTATCCCCAATAGTTATCCTCGAAACTTTTCCCCCCCGAGTCTGGATTGAGCAGCCCTGCCGCGAGTTAAACGGCAACGCCACCCCCCTGCAACGCGTCTGCTTCCAGGCTCCATGCGCTGTTTCCATCGGCCTCCTTTGCCTATTTTCGCTTGGTGCTTGCTACCAAAAGTTTCCTGAAAAGATCAGTAAGAATCTGTAGGGGATCGAGTGCTACGTCCCAGAAAAGGTGAGGCTGTGCCTCAGTCCGTGGCGTGTCACAATTAATGACGTATGTATTTGAAAGCCCTGTAGCTGCATAAGTCAGTGCACCCCCTGTCCGGCCACCCCCCTGTCCGGCCACCCTGTCAGCCCCACGGCCTCGATCGTCGCGCGTACTTCAATTCTACGGCATTCCATCAATTTTGATCCATTTTCCTTACTTTTTGCTGCATTCGACTGCTGAAATGCCAGAGAAGCAATATACAGAACGAGAGGTCGAACAGGCTATCGCCGCGGTGCAAGCGAAGGTCCCAATCCGGAAAGCTGCCCGAGCTTACGGGGTACCGAGGTCAACCTTACAAGACCGCCTCCGAGGCGCCCTACCTATCCGGCAGTCGCAAGAGCCCTATCAACGGATAGCCCCTGAGCAGGAGAAGCGCCTAGCGGACTGGATTTTGATACAGGCCTTTTTAGGGCTCCCGCCAACGCATGCAGAAGTCCGGTTTTTTGCACAAGAGATCCTCCGGCAAGGGGGCGCCTCCCAGCCCCTCGGGAAGCATTGGATTCGTGGCTTTTTAAGCCGATATCCAGAGATCCGGGTCGGAAGGGGCCGGCGCATAGAGTCTGCCCGTCTTAAAGGGGCTACTACGGAAGTAATAAAGCAGTGGTGGCAACGCCTCGAGGTCCCGGAGGTGGCCGGGATCAAGCCGGAAAATACGTACAACGCCGACAAGGGGGGCCTCCAGGAGGGCAAGACGGGTAACGGGCTCGTTTTAGGCCTCGCGGAGACCCGGCTTTTGCAAAGAAAAGAGCCCGGGACTCGCACTTGGACGAGTTTTCTCGAGTGCATTTCGGCTACCGGGGTCTCGCTTCCTCCCCTCATTATTTTCAAAGGAAAATACGTGCAGGAACAATGGTTTCCAGAGGATAAAGGTCCCTTTAAGGGATGGCAATTTACTGCAACAAAAAGCGGGTGGACTACGGATCGCACGGCTGTCGAATGGCTGCAAAAGGTCTTCCTTCCGTGCACCCAATGTAACAGGTCTCGCCCTACTATAGCAAGCTACAGCAGTGTCAAGCCTGGAATGGGGGGTTCTCCCAAGGAGATCTCAGAGGTCCAGCAGCTCAACAGTCGTATTCGTGCAGGGCTAAACCAGCCTATGGTAAAGATAAAACAGAAACGATAGCTTGCCCTCCAGACTCCCTTTACAAGAGCCGGGCCCAGGGGAGGTCCCGAGGACCCCCCCGCCCAACCCGGCCTTGCCCCCCTTTTCCGGCACACCCGCCGGCCAACAGCTCCACTACCACTCGCAGCGCTTCACAACGCCCCGGCGTATATATATACGCCCTACCGCCGATCGCCCGCTCACTAGCAAGGAGCGCCGGAATGCGGCCCGACTTCCGTGTGCCTTCGGGTTTAATCTGCTAGCCGCCTTAATAGCTACATGTAGCCTAGTGTTAAGCTTAGGTAGCGCTAGCACGTCATATGCCCCTTGGGAGGCAAGGACTGGTAAATCCCGATATAATAACGTTAAATATACTCTCTCTCTCTCTCTCCCTTTACAAGAGGTCCCTCGGGCCCTTCTTATGCCTGGCCGTCCGGCCGTCCTTCCGTCATCGTCGGCACGCCTCCCCCTTCGTGGCGTCCGTACGGGGCTGGGTATGCTTTGTCCCTTTATCAAGGTTCGTGTAACACCCGCTAACCAACGCGCCCGCGGGCGCGATATCAGCCAGCCACGCCCTCGCCCGCCAACGGCTTTGGCGATTAGCACCCGCCAACCTAACGCGACCGCGGGCACGATATCCGCCAGCCAATAGGGTGGCGCATGCGACGTGCTATTTTAAAAGAGTTAAATCCAAAAGGTTGTAACACGCTAGTACAAAGGGATCCCTACATGACACATCTAAACCCCGAAGCGTTAATTCGGAACGGAGTATATCCAAACCCGTACGGGCGCCGCGGGGAAAAAGGCATGCCGACGGCAAGCCGACGGCAGCCGAAAGACTATGTATAAAAAGGGCCCGAAAAACCTCATATAAAGGGGGTTTGGAAAGCAAGCAATCGTTTTTTTATTTTTTATTATTATATATTTGTCGAGCTTCGTATTAATAAACCGTTAAACCTTTGAAATCCTTTTTCCTTACAAGCGTAACCTTTTTTTTTAAAGGGCTACAGTTTGTTATAACTCGATTGCTTTTCCTATTTAAACCTTTAGCATTTATTAATTACGATATTCGACTTTAAAAAGTTCGTTAAGGTCAACGACCTAGGCCAGAACGAGGATTTAGGTTAGAACGAGGATTTAGGCCAGAACGAGGGTTTAGGGATAGGAACGTCCATCTTGCCCCTAGGACGCAAGCAATTTACTCCCGATAACTTTCGCGGTTACCCCGAGTTTAATATCCATAACGTTATTTCTTATACCCGTTTACAGTTTACTTATTATATTTCGCGCGATTACGTCCTTATTAAGCTCCTATTACAGTTCCAAAAAGCCTTAATGGAACGAAAGGCAGTTTGCGAAGCTTTTGGCTTCTTAAACGATTCGGACGATCCGGATTACCCTTAGCCCCAGCAGCGTATTCGAGTTTCGACCCCTTAATAGCATAGTTAGGAGGTTAACCGCCCGTTAGGCAGGCCCGGCAGCTAATTGATATTTAGGGCACTATTATACCATTTACTAGCAAAAGAAACCGACGAGAAAAACGATACCTTTTTTTCGTACGATAAAGATAAAGGCAGCTATAAAATTCTATAAAAAATGCCCGAATTAAAGCTTCTAAGCTTAATATAGGATTTCGATTATTAGGAAAGCAAACTCGACTTATTATTCGAAGCTAATTTTAACGGTTTTATTACGGCTAAATCACGTATTGCAGCCGCCGTCGGAACCTTCGATAGCGACTTTAATTCCGCTTATAACGGCTCGCGTAAAGCCAACCCCATTTTAAGCTTACATTGGCGCAAGTTTATGCGGTGGCTCCGTAGTACCATACTGCGAGGAGACTTTTTACTTTTTAGGGCCACTAACGATTTGCGACAACTTATGCAAAAAAATAACGAGGACCCCGGCGTTTTCGCAACGCGATACCGACGCATATACGGCGACGTAGGGCAGGCAGCGGATATTAACGGTTACGTGGTTCGTTTGGTCCTTGCTTTAAAGGTCCAAATCACCCGTAGGATGCACCATAAGGTAAAGACCTTGGAGGACCTCGTCGCCACAGCTTAGGTTATTTGGGATACTTTAGGTACGGGCGCCCGCGCCCCGTACGAGGAGAAGAAGGACTTCCAAAGGCCTTCTTATAAAAAGGACCAGAAGGAGTCGAACAAAGACGGGAAACACAAGCCCCGAGGCAGACAGGAAGGGCGCAACCAACGCCCCAAAAGCAACGGACGTACGACGCTTTTACCCACCGAACGCCAACGGCGCTAGGATGAAAACGCATGCATAAAATGCGGTAAGCCCAACCATATGGCGAAGGATTGCAAAAGCCCCTTTTCCGCTACCAAGCCTACTAAAAATGGCGAGCCCTTTCCGGACGGAAAGGCCAAAATCAATTCCCTAAAGCGCAGGAAGGAGGAGGACGGAAAAGAGCCGAGCGATAAGCGCTAAAAAAAACTAAAAGGGAACCCGGTTATCCCCGCACCGGCGTTCCGTAACGACCAGATTCGCACAGCCCCTGCGCTCGTTACCAAAAGGATCGTTAGCGTTCCTAACGGCGGTCCAAAGGTTAAGGTCGAGGTCGGCTTAAACACGCACGCCGAAGTGAATATAATTTCCATCACCTTTTGCAAATCCTTGGGATACCAGCCGTGCAACCGTCCCAAACATGTAACAAACTGTGGCCTCCTAGGGGGAGGGTCACGCCTGTAGGGAAAGGGGATCTCAGAGGTTCAATGGCTTAACAGTACGGGGCTCGACAAATTTATGATGGTGAAGAAATAGAAAAACGATTGTTTGCCTTCCAAACCCCCTTTACAGGAGGTCTTTCGGGCCCTTTTTATACACAGTCCTTCGGCTGCCGTCGGCCTGCCGTCGGCATGCCTTCTTCCCCGCGGCGCCCGTACGGGTCTGGATATGCTCCGTCCCGAATCAACGCTTCGGGGTTTAGATGTGTCATGTAGGGATCCCTCTGTACCAGCGTGTCACAACCCCTTGGATCTGACTCTCCTAAAACAGCACGTCGCATGCGCCACCCTATTGGCTGGCGGATATCGTGTTTGCGGTCGCGTTGGGTTGGCGGGTGCTAATCGCCAAAGCCGTTGGCGGGCGAGGGCGTGAGCGTGGCTGGCTGATATCGCGCCCGCGGGCGCGTTAGGTCGGCGGGTGTTACAAAACACAACCACCAATCCCTTACCTTAGCCGCCGCAAGCAATTAAAGCGTGAAAACCTACGGTGTTTATTACTTACGATTAAGCCTTTATAACCAGTACGGTATTACGGTGGAGGTTATCCGGCCGTTTTTAGCTATCGAACGAAGCCTGGCAGACGCCCCTATCCTTATAGGCATGCCATTAATAAAGGAATTGGCTATAAACCTTTACCTAGCCAAAGGCATTTGGCGTTTTAACTAACGCCCGCGTATTTATCAACTGTCCGCGCATTATTTCCGAAAAAGCTTCCAAATTAAGGATCGTATACTTGTTTGCTCTATCCGCTTCAACCTTTCCATTAGTACGGAGGAGGACGACCCGTTCGAGGACCTTCCGAACGAACCGCCGGATTTAGGAAACGTCCTTATAAACCTCCGGACGAGCCATTCCGACGTGTTCGACGTCCGCAAAGGAAAAATGCTTCCAAAGCATGGCTATGGCGACCATGCCATCGATTTAATCCCGGGCAAGGAGCCCCCGTGGAAGCAGATTTATTACTTATCCCCAGCCAAATCCGCAGCCCTTCGAAAGTATCTCGCCGATGCCCTCGCACAAAGCTTTATTTGGGAATCACAGTTACCGGTAAAAGCCTTTGTTATTTTCGTTCCGAAAAAGGACGGTACGCTACGTTTATGCGTTAATTACCGAGGGCTGAACGATATTACTATTAAAAATAAAGCACCATTTCCGCTTATTAGGGAAATGCTCGACCGGTTAAACGGTACCAAATGCTTTTTTAAAATCGACTTCGTTAATACCTATTATCGATTTCGCATTAAAAAGGGTAATAAGTGGAAAACCGCGTTCCGTATTAAGTACGGGCATTACGAGTACCTCGTGCTACCTTTCGGGCTTACTAATGCTTTAGTATCGTTCCAAACTTACATTAACCGGGCTTTGCGAGGCTTAGTGGACGATTTCGTTATCGTTTATTTGGACGATATCTTTATCTATTCCAATAGCGAAAAAGAACACCAGCACCACCTAAAGTTAGTTTTAGATCGACTTTGTGCGTTCGAGCTTTATACTAACCCGAAAAAATGCACCTTTTTTTAGCAAAAATTTAAGTTCTTAGGTTTCATTATAAATACCGAAAGGCTTAAAATGGATCCCGCGCGAGTCCAGGTCGTCCGCGAATGGATTGACCACCCATTTCGCACGTATAGGGATATCCAAATTTTCGTTGGGTTTTGTAACTTTTACCGACGGTTTATTTACGGCTTTTCCCGCATAGCGAAGCCTTTGTACGACCTTTTGCACGGGATAAAAAACGGACGTAAGCTAAACTAAATAGGCCATTATTGGCAGGAACCCCAGTAGCAAACGTTCGAAGACCTAATTAATGCTTTTACTATTATACTAGTGCTATGGCATTACGACCCGCTTTTATTTTTACGGATGGAAACGGATGCTTCCGATTTTGTTATAGCAGGCATTTTGTTACAAAAACACAACGGCTAGTGGCACCTTATAGCTTACTAGTCCCAAAAGTTTAAAGGAGCTGAAATCCGGTACCTTACGTACGATAAGGAACTTTTCGCAATAGTAGGAAGTTTTCGCCATTAGCGACATTACCTCGAAGGGGCGCAAACTACGGAGGTGTTTTCGGATTATGAAAACTTAAAGGCTTTTATAAAGCAGGAGCGTTTAAACGGACGGCAGGCCCGATAGCTGTTACAGTTGGCCCCGTACGATTTCGAGATCAAATACCGGCTAAGGTTTTTAAACCCGGCCAATGTTCCGTTTCGCCGACCGGACTATATGGACGGTCGGGAGGAAAAACAGGAGACTTTTATCGAAAAGCTTTTGCCGACGTTATTTAATAAAATAAGTTGGAAACAAAACGTGTTGGATTATGAGCCGCACGCAGCAAAGGATATTGCCGAGGGAGTGACGCCCAATAAGCTTCCCCAGCCAGTGAGCGCAGAGAGCGCACCTAACGAGCGATCCCCCGGAAACTTGGTTTCTAACCGGCGAAGCGAGCGGGATAGCGTGCGTTTAGCATAATTTACGTTAGCCGACGATTTAAACACCCTGAGGGTTATCTATGCCCTACAGGTGCAATTTGTCATTTGCTAGGAGGTACGTACCGCTTTGGATTGGCTTGAGAGCAGCGTACGAGCGGATTCCTTTAAGGAGATTTTAACGCCGCTAAAAAAATGGATTGGGGACGTATAAAAGCGGGATCCGGCGAGTATAAATTTGCTTAAAAGGCTGACAGAAGTTAAGAAGCCCCGCTTGCTAATACCTGACGTGAAATATACCGTACCGTACTGAAATATTAAAACGACGCTTTGGCAGCGAGGAGCATCGTGCTTTTACCTAGCTAACGGTAACGAGTTGATTTTCCGGGGAAGCCAGGTTTACGTTTTTGCAAACGAAGCTTTAAGGACCGAAATCTTAAAACAGTTTTACGACTTTTTAGGAGCTGGTTATTAGGGCGTGGCCAAAACCTTAGATTTAATCTAGCGCTTTTTTTAGTGGGATGGGGTTAAAGGGGATGTTATTGCATACGTAACATCGTGCCTTTAATGCCAAAGGAAAGCGATTTATCGCTATAAGCCTTACGGCAAGTTTGAACCCCTGCCGCCGCCAAAGGACGGGCAGTTTATAAAAGAGATTTTTTTGGATTGGGTAACCGGCCTACCTAAAAGCAGGACGGCGAACGGTTAGATTTTTAACGCGATTTTCGTCGTCGTGTGCCGGTTAACTAAATACGTGGTTTTTATACCTACACGAGCTAACATAAGCGCTGGGCAATTCGCAAAGCTGTTTTTCGAACGTATCGAATGCGTGTTCGGCACTCCCAAAAGTATCGTTAGCGACCGGGATAGCCGTATTACCAGTGCCTTTTGGGAGGAGGTGTGCAAGCACTAAATTATTAAAAAACGTATGTCGACCGCCTACCATCTTTAAACGGACGGGCAAACAGAAGTCCTAAATCGTGTGATCGAGGATTACCTTCGCAATTATTGCGCCGGTTTAGAAAATTCCTAGGCATTACTGTTACCGTTAGTAGCGTACGTTTATAACAATAGCCGGAATTTTACTATAAGGCACTTGCTTTTTTACTTCCTATACGGATCGGATTGCGAAATGCGGATTGATATCGCGGACGATATCCTTAAAGGGAGGGTACCTGTAGCGAAAAACCGTATCGAACGACTTTACGCATTGCGTAAGGAGCTAAAGGAAACGTTATTGCAAACATAGGAGCGGTTAGCTAAATATTATAACAAAAACCACACCCTTATATAATTCGCAATTAAAAATTTGGTAAAGTTATCCACGAAAAATCTGCGGTTAAAAAATAAAAAGTTAGTACCTAAATAGATCGGCCTTTTTCGGATCACCGAACGCATCGGTTAGCAGGCTTACCGATTAGCACTTCCCAAGCACTACCGCCGTTTGCACGACGTTTTCCTTATGCAGTACCTTAAACGGTATATTGCTAAAAAGCAAAAAAACGAGGTGCCGCTATTTATGCCAAAGTATAAAAACGACCAAAAAAAATGGGAAATCGAAAAAATGCGAAATGAAAGCTACATTAAAGGCAAGAAGTACTACCTGGTTAAATGGAAGAACTGGCCGGCAAAATATAACACCTAAGAGCTAGAGGAGCACTTTTAAAGCGCTTTTGCGAAAGTACGAGCCTTTTAAAAGGCCCGGAACCGAAGGGACCAAAGGATCTGTAAATTTTAGGACGTAAAGCCAAACAGTAAAAAAAAGGACCCCTAAGGATCGCCAAATTGGTTATCCTTTTTTAAGGGTTTTATTGGAAACCAGCGCCTACCTCTAGGCGAAGGAAAAAACGGTTAACGCCCTTGCGAGTTTACGAAAACTTGTCGTTGCATTAGGAAAAAGAAGGGAAGGTTGGAGGCCGAAAATAGCCTTTTTAAAGGGGGGATAGTTGTAATACCCGCCAACCAACGCGCCCGCGGGCGCGATATCAGCCAGTTACGCCTTCGCCCGCTAACGGCTTTAGCGATTAGCACCCGCCAACCCAACGCGACCGCGGGCACGATATCCGCCAGCTAATAAGATAGCGCATGCGACGTGCTATTTTAAAAGAGTCAAATCCAAAGGGTTGTGATACGCTGGTACAAAGGGATCCTTATATAACACATTTAAACCCCAAAGCGTTAATTCGGGACGGAGCATATCCAAACCCGTACGGGCGCCGCGGGGAAAAAGGCATGCCGACGGCAGGCCGACGGCAGCCGAAGGACTGTGTATAAAAAAGGCCCGAAGGACCTTTTATAAAGGGGGTTTAAAAGGCAAGCAATCGTTTTTTTGTTTCTTATTATTATACACTTGTCGAGCCTCGCATTAATAAACCGCTGAACCTTTAAGATCCCCTTTCCTTACAAGCGTGACCTTTTCCTTTAGGGGGCTACAGTCTGTTACAGTTCGGAGCTTGGATGCACTTTAACCGGGCTAAGCGTCCGTATTTGTGGAAGCCAGCCGGCATGCGTGTTAATAAAGCTGAACTCTTTTGATCCGCACGTCCCTTAGGGCTTGCGCCCCTCTAGTTACCACCCGGAGTCCTCTCTTGAGGCTACCGGTGGCGGTCCCTAGGGCTGCTAATCATGGCTCTGTGC
Source organism: Falciphora oryzae (assembly GCA_000733355.1). NCBI lineage: Eukaryota > Fungi > Ascomycota > Sordariomycetes > Magnaporthales > Magnaporthaceae > Falciphora > Falciphora oryzae. The sequence continues at coordinate 109,296 of JNVV01000026.1, forward strand.
GGGGTGTTACACCCAACCCCCTACCCCTAAATCCCGGCTTTTGATCCTAGATGGCCACGGATCCTATATAACCAAAGAGTTTATGTATTTTTGCCTCCGGAACAACGTTTA
>JNVV01000026.1:109990-197007 GCA_000733355.1 Falciphora oryzae
TCGATACTTCGCACGGATCACAAAGGGTCTATATAAACCCTGCCATCTCCTATGTCCTTCACGAAAGATTCCTTCCTCCTCAAGCATCTCTTGAGCCCATAGAAAGATTATCTGCAATCTAGAGATTCTTTCTCCAAGCCGTCTTTGACCCCTTGTTACACTGAGGCCCTGCAAAAAATTAGGCAGCTGGAGGCCGAATTGGAAGCACAACGGCCTCGCAAAAAAAGGAGGGTAGCCCTGGATCCCAACGAGACCTTTGTGGATATCCGGCGCGTTGCAGAGGCACGGGGGCAAGTTGAGGAGGCAAGCGATATATTATCAGAAAGCGCGGAAAATTCTGATCAGGAATCTATATACAGTTGTATCGAGGTTAGTTAAATAGAGGTAGAAAATAGCAGTTGAATGCACTAGGTTGGGTGGTGATCGGGCCCGTGCAAGGTGGCCGGACAGGGGGGTGGCCGGACAGGGGGTGCACTGACTTAAATGGGTGAGCGAAAAGGGGGATTTCGCTGTCCGGTGTTACGGGTCTAGGGCCCGTTGTAAAGGATCCGGCTTAAGCCGGATCTAGCATCGCGACTCGGAGTCCGCCACCTCGCCGCCGGATCGCGGCGACCGTGCAGGGACCTCAATCCCTTTTACAAAGCCCGACTTTCCGCCCGCCTTTTTGATTTGTTTCTTTCTTTTTCCCTATAAAAAATAGATTCCTTTTGGTTATACCTGTGCGCATTGCATTTTGGTTTAAGCCTTTCGTATCCGGCACGTGTGGCCGTCCTACTTGCCTTGCCGGTTTTGAGTAGCCGCTATGCGCCTGCCTAAGGGCCTTTATGTTGCCGTGTCGGGGTAAATAGCTGTACGAGAAAATTTACAATAAGCTTAAAAGAGGTTAATCCCAAAGGGGTTGTTTAATATAGGTAGATAAGTAGGGCTAATTATTACAACTTTAGTTTGCTTTTCCAATTTTATATAAAAGCAAGTAAATTTAATCGATTAGTTAGATACGGACAACTATAGCCTTTGAGCTTTAAGGTAGATAAAACACATTGCAACTGGACCGAAAGCTATATTGGGTCGAAGACTAGTGTTAAAAAGATCCTATCGCCGCTTTGTTAAGCCTTTGCTTTTTATAGGGATATTTATTGTCATTTGTGCCTTTGCTGTATAAAAAACCCATTTTATTTCGCTATCGCCTTTTATTGCCCTGCTTAATTTGATTAGAATTTTTGTCCATTAGCAAAGCACTATTGTTCCCTTTATGAATTTCCGTTACGTGATTTTTCCATTCGTTGAAATTTTAGATCCAAACTTTATCCGGACATTTTGGATAGCGAAAACGTTTAACGTGGTTCACCCCCTTGTGCTACAAACCCGAGTGTGCCACACTTGAAAATCTTATATTAAACGCAATTTTCGATACCTTTGCTAACTCGGCCAATTTAAGCCCAAATTTAACCAAATTTAAAAAGGTTATATTAAACTACGTAGAAAATTTAATTTAATTTTCTTGGATTTTTATTATTACCATTTTAGGGTTAGTTCGCAGCACTGTGTAATACACTGTGTAAAATATGCAAATTATCCTAAAAGGGTAATAATAAAAATCCAAGAAAATTAAATTAAATTTTCTACGTAGTTTAATATAACCTTTTTAAATTTGGTTAAATTTGGGCTTAAATTGGCCGAGTTAGCAAGGGTATCGAAAATTGCGTTTTGTCACACGGAAGAACCCGTGGACCTAACTAGTCGGCATCACGAGTCGGCCTCACGGAGGGTCGAAAACCCGCATAGGCGGTCAACGGCCTTAAAGCCAAGCGGTAAAGGTCGGAAGGCAATGTAAATCATGTACTCGATACTTCGCACGGATCACAAAGGGTTTATATAAACCCTGCCATCTCCTATATCCTTTACGAAAAATTCCTTCCTCCTCAAGCATCTTTTGAGCCCATAGAAAGATTATTTGCAATTTAGAAATTTTTTTTCCGAGCCGTTTTTGACCCTTTGTTACAAATAATCTTTTTACGCTTTGCCCCTTAACGGAAGCCTCACTATCTTTCCTCCTAAGCTTTAAAAAGACCCTGTTAGTCGGTACCCCTAAGCCCTAACTGTTACCTTCTTTAGCGAATAAAACCCTAGGGCCATACCATAAACATTTTAACTGTTACCAGTGTTTTCGAACGGGTAAAAGCGAAAAGAATATACAAAAAGGTCGTTTCACCCTCTCAATCGCCCTAGCGAAGTCACGGGATTCCAAAAAAGGCCGGAAGATCTCCTTTGTACCTTTGGGACTTTACGCTGCCCAGGAATATAGGGAACCGGACCCCTTCATTTCGTTTGCAACGACATCTCCTTCCCTACCAAGCGATTTTGGCATGCCGGCCGTGGAATTAACGGAATCCCCTTCTTTGCCTAGCGATTCCGATATGCCTGCCGATACCATGCCGGCCCAATCTGAAAAAGCGGCCGGAAAAGCCCCCGAAGGCCCCTCCCGGTCTGCACCGAGAGAACGTCAAGATACACCTATGCTCGACGATCAAGGGGCACTTATCCTATATTCGGCACCCCCCTTCGACATGGCCTTCGAACAATAAGCTTTTATATCCGTAGGACGCCTTTAAAACCCCCCGGGCTGGATGACCGAAATCCAACGGGAATTTATTAGTACGCACGAAGCAATTTCGGCCCTATCCCAAAGTGTAAGCCAGGAAATCCTCGCCGATCGGGAACAAATCCGCGAAATCAGAACCCATTACGACCGCATCACCCACGCGTACTATACCGTCGTTTCTTTATATAAAAAAGGCCTAATCGCTTCCGCCGATTAACAAAAGGCATTCCGGCAACGGATTATCGGAAAAAGCTAGGCATTTGCACAACAAATTTGGGCCACAGTCGCCACTTTGGCCGAAGAGCAACAAACCCGTTCGGAGGCCCTAGTTCAGCTCCGGGACGTTACTCGGGCCTAATAAAACCACTTGCAGGACCTACAAGCACGACTTTCCACCTTCGAAGAGGGAATTACTAACTAAGCCGTTAATAAAAATGCCCAAATCCAGGATCTCCTAACTAAGGAGCACGTATCGCCCAAAGCCTTTACTAATACCGAACGGCGCATATTGGCTTAAACGCATTAGCTTGTTAGGGACGCCGTACGGGAAAGCCGGCGATTTGCGGCATAAAGAAGGCGGCCTAAATCAGCTACGGTACTTTCAGCCTTCCAAAGGTCGTCCCTTCCACCGGGCTTACGTTAAAGCATTTTAGAAAAGGAAGAACCCGTCCTTTTTACGGAAAAACCGCTACCCCAATCAGCGCTTAAAACGTCGGCATTATCACGCTAGGGTTTTTAAAACCCCCTATTATCCGATAACCTCCGACGGCAACAAGTTCGGGCTATTACCTCCGCTGCCTAATAATAGTACAAGGCCGCAACGGCAGGTTTTAAGCATTCCGGAAGCTTCGGAGAACTTTTTTAGGGGCCTCCTTAAGGGCCACCTAACGAACCTCCCAAACATATTGCTATTCCTTCGGAACCTTCAAAACCTTCGGACACCTCCTTGGAAAACGATGCCCCCGAAAATAACGGACGGGCTTTTAAAGACCCCGATTTGCGGGATTTTATTAAAGCCATCTAATAGGGAACTGCTTACCCGCATAATCGGACCCTTACGGCCGTTATCAACCCAGTCCAGCTTAATAAGCCACCCAGTTACGACGGCAAAGACCTAACTAAATTTAGGCCATGGTGGTTTCGCGTTACCTTTTATATAGAAACCTACGTCGAAAGCTTTCCTAACGATACAGTTAAAATCAACTAGGTCGGGTCCCTACTTACGGAAAACGCACAAGTTTGGCACCATTAACGCTTTCGGTCCCTTCGAAGCGCGCAGCTCGAAAACAACTAGCAGGCCTATTCGGCGGCACTACAAAAACGCTTCCGGGACGCCACCGAACACCACCGCAACGCTAAAAAAAATACGGAAGCTTAAATACAAAAGAAATACCGTTTAGTACCTTACTAAGCTTTTTGACCTTAACGAAGCGGTCCAATGGTCCGGCGTTATATTTAAGGAGCACATTTCCCGCACCCTTCCAAAGGAAATTACCAAATTGGTATATTCCCGTTACGGAGGAGTTTTTAATACGGACGAAGAATTCCTCGCCGCAATCCAGGAAACCAGCAAAATCCACGAAGTTATACTCCAGGACCTTAAGCTAACCCCAAAAAATAAGGGAAAAGACGAGCCCGTTTCGACTTCGGAGCGCTCGAACGCGGGCCGTCGCCAAAGCAAAGGCTCCAAAAACAAAAGCCAAAATCCATCCTCAAACTCCCGTTCTGGAAAAAAAGCTAACGATAAAGCCGACAAAAAGAGTAACGTTTGGACTACGACCAAACTGGCACTCGAAGGGGTCGAACAACGCGATATCGACGCACGAAAGTTAGCTAAAGCCGACTGCTAACGCTGCGGAAGAGAAGGGCACCATACGTTGGAATGCTACGCCAAAAAGGACACCAACGGCAAAAAACTTCCTTTTGCACCTGCAAAAACGGCCGGAGCCAAATCCATCCCTAAACGCCCTGCAACGGACGAACAAGAGGAACAGCCACGGGCCAAAAAGGCTAAAATCGCCGGCTTCGTTTCAAAAGCCCTGGAAGGAAACGCCCTTACCAAATCCCGAATTTTCGAACTGTTAAATTCGGAATCGGACGATGACTGTTAACAACCATCGACCATCGCTGCTGCCCGAAAGCCCCTAACGGATAAAAAGCTTGCAAAGCCGATCCTCCGTATATATATACGAGCAAAAAAATCGAAGGAAATACCTATTCGGGTCCTTTTAAACGAAAGTAGCGACACGAAGGTTATTTCGAACAAAATAGCCAAGCAACTTCCAAGGCATTTGGTTAACAAAGCTATTCCCCGCATTATAACTACCTTTTCAAAAGCGGTCGAACCAAAGGCCGGAAAGCAACTAGTGGTTAACGTTACCCTCCGGCACAAAACGCACTATTTTACGAAAACGTTTGAAATTAGTCCTACGGATCCAGATTGCGACGTTATCCTACCCTTCGCATGGTAAAGGCAACACCCACCGTTAAACTTATTGGATCGCAACCTTCGGGATATCTGCATGGATTCGGACAAATGCCGGAAATGCAACAAGCCCCGGGCCCGGAAGCTACAGGACTTACGGCCCCTAAAAGGCTTACGCCTTCGGAAGGATATAAAAACGGTCGAACCCGCAGTTATTACGGCTATTAAATACGGGCACGGTATTCCTTCCCTTAAGGAAGTGGCCAAAGCAGACTCGGACGGCCTCGAATCGGTACCAGAAAAGTTTAGGGAGTTCCTTCCTATTATAACGGAAGCGGCCGCTACCCGTTTTCCCGATCATCAGCCCTGGGACCACAAAATTCACCTAAAAAAGGGAGCCCAATTAACCCATAGCCCCCTATACCAAATAAGCTAAAAGGAGCTGGACGTTTTAAAACCTTAGCTGGAAAAGCATATGCGAACCGGCAAGGTTAAGCCACGCAAAACTGCCAACAGTTCGCCCCTTATGTTCGCAAAAAAGAAAAACCCCCTCGATCCCTTAAAAATGGTAGTTAACTACAAAGACGTGAACGCCAAAACGATTCCGATTCGGTGCCCTATCCCGCTTATTACGGAGCTCCAAAATCGACTTCGGAATGCCAAATGGAAAACGAAAATCGACCTTAAAACCGGGTTTAACCTGATTCGGATAAAAAAAAGGCACGAATAGCTTACGGCCTTCCGCTGCAAATACGGCGTCTTCGAGTTCACGGTTATACCTATAGGCCTTATCAACGCCCCCGCCACCTTCCAAAGCATAATAAACCATATCTTTATGGACCTTATCGATGCCGGGCTTTTTGTGTATTTGGATGACCTTTTAATATACGCAGAAACCAAGGAACAACACGATAGTTTAGTAAAGGAGGTGCTTCGCCGCCTTACCAAACACAACCTGGCCGTAGCCCCTTGCAAATGCGTTTAAGGGGTACACGAAGTCGAGTTCTTTGGTCACATAATAGGACCCGAGGGCATTGCAATATCCAAGGACAAGGTTAATGCTATCATCCAATAAAAGACCCCCAACTGCCTTAAAGACTCCCAGTCGTTCGTCGGCTTTGCCAACTTTTATAGGAGGTTTATTAAGGGGTTTTTAGGAATCGTTAGGCCTATAACGACGGCCAATGGCGATGGACCCCCGAAATGGAACAGGCCTTCGAGGCTCTTAAAGTCGCTTTCGTTTCGCCTCCGATACTCCGGCATTTCGATCCGTTTCTCCCGGCGCAAGTCGAGGTAGACGCTTCGGACTTTGCCCTTGGAGGGGTGCTATCCCAAAGGGACCCCGAAACCAACAAACTGCACCCCGTTGCCTTCCATTCGCGCAAAATGTTACCCGCCGAAATCAACTATGAAATCCACGATAAGGAACTTTTGGCGGTCGTCGATTGTTTCGCTAGGTGGAGGCATTACCTCGAAGGGGCAAAGCACCAGATAGAGGTTTATACGGATTACTGGAACCTTGAATATTTCCTGACGGCTAAAATCCTTAATCGAAGGCAAGCCAAATGGGCACAACAGCTGGCTGGTTATTGGTTTATGATTAACTACCGGCTAGGAAAGCAAAATGAAAAGGCCGATATGCTGTTAAGATTACCCCAGCACAAGCTTAAAAAAGGGGGGAGTAAGGATCAGCCGATTACGACGATCCTGCAAGAAAAACACTTCCCAGCAAGAATTTCGGCTTTGGAAGGATAAGGAGATAACCCTATGGAAGAAGTTTTGCCGCAAGGAGCACCTTTTTTCCTTTTATCCCCAGGCCGGCTTTGTAGTATTCCAGTTCTAAAATGGGCTACGGAATTTACTAACAAAGTTAAGCAAGCTGGTATATCGGATTCCGAATACCAGGGCCGTTTCTAAAAGCCCGAAAAGGGTAAAAAAGTTGAGGATGGCTTCCTTTATTATAAGGAAAGATTGTGGGTGCTAACGGAAGCCCTGCAAAAGGAAGTCCTCGAGTCCGAATATAATACAAAAGTCGCTGGATATATAGGTATGGATAAAACCTTCGAGTTAATTATTCGGCACTTTTAGTGGCCCAATATCGAAGCAAAAGTCCGGGAATACGTAAGGGGATGTTTGGAGTGCTAACGCAATAAGGCTTTAAGGCATGCCCCCTTTGGACCCCTACAACCTATGGAGCTGCATTACCAGCCCTGGAAGACGGTGGCTATGGACTTCATTACGGACCTCCCTTTAAGCGATGGGTGCGATTCAATTTGGGTAATGGTAAACCTTTTTACTAAAATGGCGCATTTCGTTCCCTTTAAAATCGAGGGTAAAAAGTTGGATGATTTTATCCGCATTTTCGCCAAAAAATATTGGCGATTGCACGGTATGCCTTTGGATATTATCTTTGATAGAGATTCCAGATTTACGAGCCATTTGTGGAAAGATTTCCTCCGTTTGGTAGGCATTAAGCTAAAAATAAGCACTGCTTTCCATCCCCAAACGGATGGACAAACCGAAAGGCTTAACCAAAGCCTGGAGGCCTACTTTAGGTCTTTCGTAAATTACGAAATAACTAATTAGGTCGAACTGTTACCTACGGCAAAATTTGCTTATAATAATATATTTTCGGCAAATACCTCCATTATTCCCTTTTTCGCCAACTACGGGTACCACCCAGCTTCTAATAATCCCCCTCTCCTAGGACGAATACGCAATCCAGTAAGCTAACTTTACCGGCATTAAATAACCTAGGTGCACAAAAAAGCCAAACAACACCTCAAAAAAGCCCGGGAACGAATAAAGCATTGGGCCGACAAAAGGAAAAACCCCTCGCCGGTCCTTACCGAAAAACAATTCGTTATGTTAAACGCCCGGCATATAAAAACCCGTCGCCCCGCCAAGAAATTCGATGCCAAAATGCTCGGGCCCTTTCGGATCCTTAAGGTTATCTCTCCTACGGCGGTACGATTAGCCCTGCCTAAAACCTGGAAAATCCATAACGCTTTCCACGTATCCCTTATTAAACCTTACCGCTTTAGCATTTAGGTACGACCTGACCCTAACCAGGTATTACGGGAGGCCCTTTCGGTTATAAGAGATTTCGTTGTAAAGAAAGTTATGGATTTTATAGATACAAGCGGGAAAGTTCGTTACCTTATCCAATGGGAGGATTACCTACGCAAAAAGGACTGGACGTGGGAACCTTAGGAGCATTTCGATACCGACGGATCTAAGCAGTACGTTATTGCTTTTTATCGGCTTAACCCCGACAAGCTTAAGGACCCCCGCGTGCCATAAGACATAGGTACGGCCGCATCCCTTAAGCGGGCTTCGGAAGGTTTCGAAACGCGCCCTAAAAAGAGGAGGATAGTGTCACACGGAAGAACCCGTGGACCTAACTAGTCGGCATCACGAATCGGCCTCACGAAGGGTCGAAGACCCGCATAGGCGGTCAACGGCCCTAAGGCTAAGCGGTGAAGGTCGGAAGGCAGTGTGAATTATGTACTCGATACTTCGCACGGATCATAAAAGGTTTATATAAACCCTGCCATCTCCTATGTCCTTCACAAAAGATTCCTTCCTCCTCAAGCATCTCTTGAGCCCATAGAAAGATTATCTGCAATCTAGAGATTCTTTCTCCGAGCCGTCTTTGACCCCTTGTTACACGTTTAATATAGGATTTTCAAGTGTGGCACACTCGGGTTTGTGGCACAAGGGGGTGAACCACGTTATCGAAAAGGCTATTTTTTTTTAAATGCTGCGCGTTAAAATGCTTTAAAAAGTATAATCTAGGATAAAAGTTAAACCTATAAAAAAAGCAAAAAGCTCGTTTTTTATTTATTTAGTTCCGATAAGTGGGTTTCGTACGGCCGTCCGTGTTCTGTTTTGGCAAATTCGGGGCGTTATGTTCGCTATAGAGTGTTATAACGTGGTTGTTCTAATTTATAGCGTTTTCGATAACGTGATTATTTAAACCTTTTTTATAGCATGTAAAGCAGCGAAAGGGTTTTTAGAAAAGGCTTTTTTTGATATGGGCTTTGCTGTTATGGCGTATGAAATTGCCGCGTTAAGTAAATTGCTGCCCGTATAAAAGATAGATGGGTTTTAGGCTGTCCGACCCTGTTACCGGCACAAGTTTTACCGGTATTGGCGTCGAAATTAGTGCTTTTATTATATCGGCATCCTTATTCGCGAGAAAAGCTGCAAGCAAATTGCCGAACAGCGCCGTCCGCGATTCCTTAGGTTTAGTGCCGATATTATTTTCCAATAAAAACTAACCGATAATAAAAGTTAGGGGCCCGGAGTTTCCATACCGGGTTTTGCGGGAGTTGATTTATGGGTTTTACAAATCGTTTATTGGGAGGCCGGACGTTTTCCGTTTGTTAACCTCGCGAAAATATTCCGCTTTCGTTTTTTCCACTATTAAAGCGGACAAATTTGTAATGTTTTTGCCAATTTGCGATTAAATTTAATTGGTTTTTTGTTTTGCCGTTAGCGATTTTTCCGCTTTAAACGCGGCGTATTAAACGCGGAGTTCGCGCATATTTTGCCGCTATTTAAATAATTCTAAATCCTTTTTAGTAAGGTAAATCGGGGCGTGTTCGTCCCGCCGGAGGGAAGCGTAGCGCAAAAGGGCAAAAAGGCCGTCGTTTTATCCAGTACGGTAGTAAAATGCAATGCGTGCAAAGTTATAAGGTATAAAATTCGGCTGGTAGTTTGCATTAAATACCGCGGTTAAGTTGGAAAGTATATGGTTACGTACCGCTGGGGTAAAAAAGCTTATAAATTCCATTAATATATTTTCATATAATAGCCGGAGGTTTTACGGCTATTTATATATACCGTTAAGCCTGCCATTTGCACCTATTTGCATCGCATATAGCCGTAGCTTTATCCAGAAGCCGGCTATTAGGAACGTACAATCCCATAGCTCCGAGTACGCGTAATAAGGTAACGAAAAGATTTTGCGATTTGTTATCCCTGGCTTCTAGTTCAATTCGATATAATCGACACCTTTCGTATGGGGCCGTTAAAAAAAGTTACTTAAGGAATTGAAAGTAGCATCGAAGGTATCGTTGTAAATTGCTTAAACGGCGATAAAGCTAACGAAGTAGCAAATTCGATACGGTATAGTCGTTACGGCGAATTTAACCTTAGCGAAAAAGCAGCCGCGTTAAAAAAGGGCGCAAATAAGGGCTAAAGCAGGGGAAAAGGTTGGGATATTTATACGTTATTTTGCGAACGGCGGATTACATTTTATTTTATTTTATTGTAATATATTATAATGTACGTAACAAGTTTTTTCGGCTTTTTCCCCGCCGGGTCCCGAACGACGGCCAAGCGGATTTAATTGTAAAAAAAGTTTAGTAAAGCGCTTGGCCGAAAGCCGCTAATGCTAGCTAAAAGGACCACGCAATAAAATGCAACTCGGGTTTTGCGGGCGCAAGGAATATCGTTCGCGCAAGTCCATAACGTAGTAAGGATTAGGAAAACGTTTTATTCGGTTATTTTAGTTTTAGTAAACGTTTATTTAAAAGTAAGGCCGTATTATTTGCTTAGGTTTGTAGCAATTTATTACTGCAGCCTTTTTTATTAAAAGGCAATAATAAATGGGCAAGTAGGGACGCAACGGACGTACGTAGGAAATATTCGCAAATGGTCCTTTTCCGCGGGTTTTTTCGCTAGGAAAATATTGTAGTGTTTATATCTTTTTGTTGTTCGGGTCGGCGAGTTTTTTTTTTTTAGGACGGTTTTATCGGCCGTTTGGATTAAGGTCCTCCAAATACTTTTAATAGTGTAAGCTGTTGTTATTAATCGTTTTATTTTATATTTCTCCGGGCTAAAATCCAAGCGAGGCCGTTCGGAAAATTTAACGAAATTATCGAAGAAGGTTCGATAACGACTTTCCGTTAGGCTATAACCACGGTACAAGCTAAGCTAGATTTTATCGGAATCGATTTCGAGGTCGTTAAAAAATCTAAAAACGTTAAAAGCATTTTACAATTTAGTAATGCTAAGGCACGACGTAGGACCAATAAAATAGGATAGATGGGAGTTTAAATCGAAAAACAATTCCTGTTTTTTTAAAAAAGGGGGAGGGGAGGAAATGAAAAAAAAAAAAAAAGGCGTACAATTTCTATGCTTTTATTGCTGTATTTTGCGTAAGCTCCGACCGCTTAAGGAGCCGGCGATTGCCGTTTAATGGTATTTCGAAAAACCGGTTGAGATTTTGGCGAGCATTCCGGTGCTTTTCCTTTGCCCTGTTGCTTTTGAAATTCCGGACCCGCTTCGTAATGGTGATAGGAGCGCCTAGCGCCGATGTGGAGAATGATATCGCTTTTTCGCCGCTTTTGTGTAGGCTGCATTAGTGTTTACAGTAGGAGGACCAAGGGACGGTTGATGGACGAAAGGGCGGGAGGCGAGGGCGGGAGGGGAGAGGATAGGTGGAGAGAGGGCCCCCCTCCCTAATGAGGGTTTGGCGGAACTAGGAGTTGGGCGGCGATTTTTTATGGCGGCGGCAGGGTAGCGGGATCGAAGAAAAACGGTCGTTGGTCGCAGGGCACCAGATTTTTGGTGTTTGGCTTTGTCGTTGACAAAGCGGCGGTGCGGCCGCGCGACCGTTTTGTCGTTTGGTCGAGTGGGGAATAAAGGCGGCCGCTTATTAGCCAATAGCTCCAGTATATGGAATTTGGAAAAATCCCAGTACTAGACTAGCTTACCCAACCTCGGCCACCCCCCCACTTTGGCCATTTTCGAGCACACATGCGCATATAGAAAGGAGACCGCGATTAATGCAATAACTAGTCTCAGTGGCTCTAACTCAACCCACAAAAAGGGAACCCACCTCCGGTGGGTTGTGGCTCGCCAAATGGCTCAGTCGCAAGTCACTGGCCCGTGCACTTGTACTGTGGGGCCACAGACTTTTTTTGGTTTAAATTTGAAACCGCATGGTGATTTTTTGCCGTTGGTTTTGGAAACCTCCATACAAAACGAAAATATCAAAAAAAGCACTCCAAAATATCTTCATAAAAGCCGACTCTTGCTAATCTCAAACCATATGTTGGAAGTAAGCTCGAGATTCCGCATCTAATGGTGTTTTTTATTTTTTTGCATTTCGATTATAAACACTTTTTTTAACCGCCCAGGTGCATTTTCGTTGGTTTTGGGAATCGCCTTTCCAGCAACCCCCATGCCAAATCTACCATTAATGATATCCGCGGCCCCAAATTTGGAATTGGGGATCTCCTAGCCATTAGCTCGCCCAAACAATTTGTTTTATTTGCTTACGGCCATTTTTTAAAGCAAAAACCTTGCAGATAAGCAGGTTGATAATGCGCCTTTCCGCCAGGTCATTGCTAAATTGTACGAGTATATTTCACGCGCATAAGATACCTCATTGCAAAAGCGGTTTTTAAAAGCTGTTACTACGTCTTTTTTAAATCAGGGGGCGCCAACGCATCGGAAACCGCGTATTCCAAAGCCTAACTAAATCGAATGTATCCGGCGTATCGTTTACAAACTAAAGGATACAATCCTTATTGCTAAAACAGGATATGGCAAAAGCATTGTGTTCCAAGCCGTATTTGTTATTAGGAATAAACATATTACTATCCAAATCGTCCCGCTTAGCAAATTGGGGGACGAACAAGCAAAAGTGGTTATAGGTTTCCCTTTCGCCAACCCCATCCTTATCGACCAAACCACACGCAAGGTATTCCATTTCCCAAATATAAATATAGGAAAAGATATATTAACATCCCTTTGTAGGACGCAAACATTTGGAACCACCAAAAAGCGACGTAATATACATATATTCTTTTCGGCCCTAAGCAAGCTATAGATTTTCGGTTCCTTTCCCTTTTCCGCCACCCCGAGTTTAGCCAGCACATCGCTTTTTTAGCCATCGACGAGCTCCATACCGTCCATTAATGGAAAAATTTCCGCACGTTTTACCCTAATTTGCATTTAATCCGAACCGCGATCCCTATAGCTATCCCATTTTTTGGGTGCATTGCTATATTAACCGAAAAAGCAAAGGACTTTATCCTTTCCTATGCCGGCTTCCGTTAGCTCGGCTTAAACGAGCATTAATTCCGAATTATCCGCACGTTTATTAATAGGCCGGATATATCTATCGTCCTACAAGCTTTGGAAAAGAACAAGCTAAGCAACGACTACCAGCCTTTATTTTTTTTTTTAAACTACGTCCGGCCATACAATTTAATCCAAAGCATCCTTAAAACTATTATTTACATAAACAACAGGTTTAAACTCGTAGCTGCCCGCTATACTCTCCTCTAACACCTTACTTCCTAAAAAATTGACAGGGCTACTGCAGTCCGCACCATTAGCATTTACAATTCCCTTACCCCACTAACAAATCAACGCCTTTTGTACAATACGTTTAAACGCACCGATTTTCCTATCCGTATTATCCTAGCTACCGTATTTTTGGGTATAAAAATGGATATTCCAAACGTAATGCGCGTAGTGCAATTTAAAGCACCGATTTTATTGGACGTATCGGATCTGTTACAGCGGTTCGGCAGGGCGTCCCGATCCGATATAAGGCAAGGTACCGCTTATTTTTTTGCCCCCTATTGGTATTTTAACACCCAAAGCACTGCGGTCCCTAAAAAGACGAAACCTAAACGGGGCTCCAAAAAAACCCATATTCCTGCTTTATCCAGCAGTTTGCGCTTCGAGTTGGCAAAATCTAATACAAATACAAATGCAAACGAATTACAGTTGTTTGGCTCCGACTATTTATAAGCGCGATTTTCCATTTTTAACGTGGAATCTAATATAGCCGGGGGACATTTGTCCTCCATTACGAACGACGAAGTTAACGAAAAATTGGGCATTTTTTTAAAAAAACAACACAACCATTGGACCCAAAAAGATTAGCGCCAGCGCGCGAAACTAAAGGCCGAACATCCCGAAATGTTCAAATTCGCCAATGCCAGGTGCTTTAAGCAAAAGATACTCGATTTGCTGCAAAAGGTGCAGCTATTTAACGTCCAGCACACACTTTGCTATAACGCATATTACTACGAACTTGGACAACTCCCTCCGGTAATAGCTATTACGAAAAAAAATAAAAGCGTATATGGGCATACCAAAAAATAGTTTATTTACAAAAAGTTGATGTTATTCGCCTCCGAATTCGCGATTTATATTATCGCCCCTAACGACGACCGATAGTTTAACTTCCCCGGCGAATGGATACTAGAACCTACCATCGCCGTAAAACTTAATCTGTCCATTAAAACATCCCGTATAGCTATCCGGGATATCCACGACCTGTGCCGACGGGTACCGGCCATCGGGGGGGATATATGCCAGCACTGGTTGGAAACTTACGGCCAGCTACTAGTACAAAAATGCGAAGCTATTAAAGCTAGGGGCATGGTAGCATACGCCGAATACCAAACCAATAAACGCAAAAAAATCGACGTCGGGGCTTTACAGCCTAAAGGGGTAACCGCAAAAAGGAAACGTACTTTAATATCTCCAAAAAACCCCGAACTATTAGCCTTATTTAAAAAACGATAATTTTACTAGTAACTACTATATTTAGTAGGCCTTTGTCCAAAAAGCGATTGCACGGCCTATCGAACCTTATCCCAATCCTTATAAATTTAAAGGCTAGCCTAATTCCTATTCGTTTGCTTTATTATCTTCGTTCCCCCCTAAATAATATCCCCGGTCGCCCTTCCGATTTTCGATAATTATATTAGCTACCCCCTTTTCGGCATTTACTAGCTTTTATTGGGAAAAAATATTAGCGGGCCGTACGATAATGCGGTTAAAAGCTTTTAGTTTGCTATTATGCATATATTTAATCCCGTTTGCGAATAATATCGAGGCGTCGAACTCGGAATCCTGCTTCGCCTGGTCGTATTTGCTGCCCCATTTATTATTAACAAATAAATACGTATATTGCATAACGTTTTGCTTAGTAAACGCTACGGTATATTTAGCATTATTATATTAGCCAAACGCAAATTTTAATGCTTTGCGTATTACTGCTCCCAAAGGTCCAAAGGTAGCGCAGTTTTTAAACGTAGCCCAAATATCGTAGGTTGAGTTTTTGTTGTATTTAATGTCGAAAAAGAACGCTTTATTAAAGTGCTTAATGGCGAAATCGATAGCTTTAAATCCATTGCCAGCCGTAATGCAACAAATAAGGCTTAACCGAAGGATAGCTATACGGAATGGCTCGTTTATAACTTTTAAATGTATAAACCAAATTAGATATAGCATTTTTGGACCGTAGTTTTTAGCTTTGCACCTATAAAAAAAAAACAAAAAGGGGAATATATTATTAAAAAATACCGAAATCCTTTTGTTATATAATTTCGTTAATAATCCAAAGCAGCTGTATAGTTTGGAAGTACCGACTTTATAACCGGAAAGGGATATTAACGGGATTATTCGTATTAGGGTTCCGTCTTACAATAGCAAATGCTAAAAACGTCTTTTTATTAACCCTGGTTTGGAAGGATTCGATATATTCCGGGGAAGCGGAAGCAAACGCTTTTTATACGGCGGATAGGATAAGTCCCTGCCTTTTGGGGAGTTTGCTATCCTTTTGGAATACGTTTATGTTTATGGCAAAAACGCGTGCACGGTAGCTATTTTGGAGGAATCGAAGCGCGTGGTAAAACTTTAGTTTAAAATTAAATATTTTTTAACCACGGCCGAAACTTAGGATATTAGCTTTAATTAAAGGATAAAACTTTTTCCAAACGTGGTGGATAAAATTAATTTGGACGTGGAAAAAGGCAGGGATTGGAAAGAGCTATTGCTTGCGGTTAAAAGGTGTAATACATTCGATATTGGCAAATTGGATATATCTAATAAAGGATGTTGTTTTTTGGTCGCTATGGAGTAGGATAAGGACGTTATTGTAGTTAAATATGCCGGGTTTAAAATTTAAAATCCTTTGGAAAAGTTGTTTATAAACCCGAAAAACACCGCCAAGCTCGCCCTCGCTTTCCATAATGGCTGGGGTTTGGATAATATAGGACTTTGGGGTGTTAATACGAAAAACGTTAGGGAATTGGCAAATAGGAAACCTATCGGTATGTGTGCTTTTAAAAAGGTAATGCAGCACTTTATGCCGGAAAAGGTATTGGGAGCATATCGGTTTCGCAATAGGAGGGGCTAACATATATGGGCTTCGGAGCTACTCCAATTTAAACGGCACTATAGCATGTCATTATAATTGGGTATAGCGGACGATATCGGGGCTCCCGATAGCGAGGCAGGTGGTGATATTTCGCATAACGTTTTTGCGGCCCTATTTAAAATTTTGGACACGGTTTATAAAGTTGAAATTGTCGTAAACAAATGTTAAATTGGGGTTAAAAGTAATACGCTGGATATTTTTTTATAAAAAAAGGCATATTAATATAAAAAATAAAATCGGTTATTATTTAATTAGTAAACGTATTATAGCCCTATTAACTATAGAAATTATTTGGTTTTTAGTAACCCTATAGGAGGAGTTGACCCCGAACTTTAAAAGGACATTTATTACCCGTTGCGGAACGCTATTGTTTACTTAATAAATCCTAAGGACCCGCTTTAAATAGTTGCTTTTTTTAAACGCCCGCGCGTATGCTATAATACTTGCAATTATATAACGGGGGCTAAGGTTTGTGGCTATAGTTGTTACCGCTCCTCCAAATGTTGCTGCCCCTCCAGGTGTCGCTGCCCTTCCAAAGGTCGCTGCCACTTTAAGGGTCGCCGCCCCACCTAAGGTAACTATCCCTTTTGGGGTCGCCGCCCCTTTAAATATAGGTTTAGGGGTTCGACGGTTGGGGCTATAGGAGTCCCAATCGGCTCGGGTATTAACTATAACAGTAATAAGCAATTGGTTAAATAAAGGCGCATGTTTTTAAAAGCGGAAATCGCATTGCAACAGTTGGTTTTATACCTAGGAAACGTCGCAAATGTTTTTAGCGGTGCAAAGGGCGTTTTTTTTATTAAATTGTGCCGGGTCGAAATTGTCGAACGGGTTGAACGCGGCAAAGGCGTTAAACTTTCGGCGGATAAAAGCGTAGTACGTATTTGGAGGCGCGCTTTCGCCGTCGAACAGGATTTGGATGCTAGTTTCGGAAAAAGCATACTAAACGTCGGGGTTTTGCAAATAGGAGCGGAGTTAGGAAAGGCGAAGTCCATTGCGTTTGCTATCGGTGCGACGTTAACACGCCTATTGTTTGAAAAATTTGGGGAACGAAAATTGTGGCTTTAAATTGCGCTAAAACTGCAGCGTTTTTTATACCAGGTTATAGGTCGGGGAGTCGGGCTTTTTTAGGGGGTCGGAATCGTCGTTAGATGGATAGGAGTGGCGGGGCTTTTAGAGGGACGCGGGGGCCTTTAAACGGCGAATTGTTTGTAGGCGGGAATTCCGCGCCGCTAAAGGTAAATCGAAAGCAGCCGGCCGAGGCGTTAAATAGGGGAAAAGGTTCGAAGGCGTATTATTACCGTCGCTTTCGTCGTCGGAATTGGAGTCGGAATCGGAGTCGGCCGGTGGGAAAGGTGGGGATATTGCTAAAATCGTAAAATCCGATATAGGAAACGTGGCATTAAAAGCCGGTTGCGGCGGTTAATCGGAAAAGAAAGCCGGTAATAAAAAAAGAGAAAAAGGAAACGATATAGCGATAACGCCCAAAATTTCGATTTTCGTAAGCGCAAATTTTAAATAAAAACCGGTAAATACGAATTGCGTAATGTGGTAAAGGAAAGGAAAATAGTAATTTTGGTAAATTAAAGGCTGGGTGGGATTTTAAAATCGCATGCCACTTTTCGCACTATGCGACCTTAAACCAAATGGCGGCGAAGTTGTGTGGGGATTGTGATTGGCTGAATTAATGATGTGGCTGGATGTGGAGAAAAAGTGACTTGTGTAACCTTCGCCCCTCATCTGGTCTGAGCCACTGAGACTATGCAATAACATAAAAATACATACAAAAATGCACTGAAATCAATGGCAATCTATGCTCTATCCTTTTCTAGATCCTCCAATATAGTGGCAGCCGATGCGGACTTAATCTTTTTGATCTTTTTTTTGTGTGATTCCGCTAGGGGTCCCCGGGCCTCCCTGACGGCCTCCCGGGCCTCCTGGATGCGCTCTATCTCGTAAAAGGCATCTTGAGCCGTCCTTTTGACTGTACGACGAGGGGCGGGCGTTAAGGAGATCACCTCTTGCCTCAAACGCTCGTTTTCCACCTTTAAAGCCTGCAATTGGTTGGCCTGTTGATCAACGGCTTTAGCAAACTTAACGAACAGCGTGCGGAAGTCCCGTTTGCAAGCGTTAATTTTGCCCTCAAAGCGCCTAGCCTGTTGCCTAAGTTGTTAGCCGCTGTTAGGGGTATACCAAATGCGTTTTTGGTTATTAAGCTCGACGTGAGGCTCAGGGGTAAGGGGCCGGGCCGGCTCGAGGTAAGGGTCGATCAGCCTTTCCGGCTCAGGGGCTTCAGGGTCACGCAAAGGCCAAATCCCGGCTTTGCGGAAGCCGGCGTATATATTGCAGACCGAGATAGCGTTAGAGGAGGCTGTAGCATACGCGGTAAGGAAGCGCTTCTTTTGTTTAGGGGCTGTTGTATTAAAAGCAGCCATAGGCCGGGTCTCCCGCCTATAGTTGGTCTTTAGGGCGCTGTATACGCCAACGTCGAGGGGCTGCGTTAAGTGGCTTGAATGGGAGGGCAAATATAAAATAATAACGCTGTTGCAGTGCGCCTCGTATATAAAGGGGACCGTGATATGGGTGGTGTGCTTGTTGAGAAGGAGGAGGCGTTTTTGGCCGTTAGGAGGCTTTGTTTCTGGCAGGAAGACCTCCTTAAGCCACCGTAAACTTATGCCTCCGTTGGACCAGCCTGTAGGGCTGTGGTCGTACTTCCAGGGCTGGATAAAATCAGGGAACTACTGGCTTTGGAGGGAAGACCCCGTAAAGACTACCACGGGCGTCAGGCGAGCCCATGAGGCCGAAACAGTCTCCAAGATTGTGACCCATGTTGTGCAATCCGACTTTTTGACTTCCGCACGCCTCGTTAGGGTCGTCCCTAGCACTTTCCCTGCCTTTGTTTCCCCTTTTTGTAGGCCGGTTTCGTCCATATTGTAAAGGTTCGCCGTTAGGATATCGTTAGCGGCAACAACTTCACGGAGACGGACGTAAAATGCGTCGATTTCGTATTTGGTAGCTTTTTTGGCTCGGGCAGCCTCGAGGCCGTGGCTAACCTTAATGATAACCTCGGGATTCCGTAGTAAAAAGCCCTCGATCCAGTGCTTCCCAAGCCAGCCGGGCTCGTCGTCAGGAGGCAGCATCATCTCCCCGAACTCCCGCACCATTTGCTTCGTAGGAGCGCGCCCTGCTTATTCTTCCGTAAGGATCCAATCAGCAATAAAGCTTTCCTGCACGCTAGAGAGGCGCTAGGAGGGTTCTTTGGCTTCCTGCATGGTCAGGCCGCCATGGAGTCGTCGGCGGAGGGTTGTGCGGGGGACATTCCAACGGCGCGCCGCCTCCGCTTGGGACTCGCCGGATTCGACAAGCTTGATGGCCTCGGCCATTCGGAATTCGTCGTCGGACGTCATGATGCAAAAAAACGCGTGCAAATGGTGTTATTTTCGTGGCAATTGGAGTTGTTTTGATGAAGTTGTGCATTGAGGGTGTCACGGCTGACGTGGCCAAAGAGGGGGGGTGGCCGAGGTTAGGTAAGCTAGTCTAGTTCAACCCTTACTGGTTTGATTAGCGGAGAGCGGGCGGGATCCGTATATTCCAGCAGTCCTTTCCCGTGCTGGTATTTACAAAGCTCCCGCCAGCCGCAGGTCCTGCGCTGCATGAAGACGTAAGATGCGCTCTTGAAGCTTCGTCTTCCCTCCAGTAAGATAATCCGGATGCGGCCAAGGCAGTGCAAATTGTCGTAGCTAGTACCTAGGTACCTAGGTACTATTAGCATTATCTAGCTTTCTGTAATCGCTGCGCCCAGACGACCTGAGATTCAGGGAACTACCTTAGGCAGCCGAAATTGGCTCGAGTTCGGGGAGTGCCTGAAGCGCACGCGACAGTCTACCCGCGGCAATGCCGATGCTATTCTAGAAATGCAAGGCCAGGGCAAAAGGACCAATCACCGGGTGCTTTCGTCGGCTGAAAAGGGCCGCTTCCCGAGGGATGTAGTGGGCGGCCGAGGAGGCGGCCGGACCGGCCCCTTCCTCCATATCGTCTCCGCAACACCAGAGACGGTTCTCGAAGCGTCATTGGCCAACCAGTCGAACGTGCGCGGGGTGTTCTCGACAACCGAGAACATGTCCACCGTGTAGTCGAAAGGGCACCGCACCAGGACGAGGCCGCGGCCGCCCTCGTAGGCCCCGACAAGGGCGGTCTTGTCGGTCTCAGTAAACTCGTCGATCAGGACGAACCTGCCCCACTCGAGCATATCGACCTGGGCCGGGAAGCGGCTCCGGGCGAAGGCTAGGCAGGCTTCGGGGTTGGCGTGCAAGAGCTCTTTGGGAAGGGCCGGGAGGGCCTTGAGCGGGTGTTCGGCCGGCCCGGAGGTGGACGTGCAGCCCGCGTCCGGGTTGCCTTCCCGGTCGACATTGGTGACGATGCAGAGACGCCCCCAGATTTCGCCCGGACCGCATTTTCGGTTTCTCTCGTGCTGGGAGGCGAAAGCCCCGGCGAGGAGCTCGTTGACGGTTGCGAGCGTTATGTTGCCGGCGGTGATAAACAGCGGGAAGAAGAACTTGTACGGCATCGGGCGGGTGCGGGGCTTCCCCTTGAACGGGGGGAAGGCGGTCGGCTCGAAGTGGCAGCGGAGCACGCCCGGATTGGCCTCTTGGGCGCGCAGGCGGGCTATGGTTTCGGCTTTCCACACGCCGCCGCACATGAAAGCTTCGTTCCGCATCCGGCGGGCCTGTTGAAATTAATATATGTGTCCCGTATGGATAGAATCACGAATAGAAAAATAGACACCGGGGAGCCTTACCCGTTCATGATCGTCCCAACAGGCTTGGAGATCGTCGAGCTCGGCCACGGCGGCCGGCACGTCTGAAAATGTGCATCGGAACCCTATGCTCTGCTCTCGCTGCTCTCCATCGGTGCTACCCGGCCAGATTTTGACGCAAACTAAGCAGACACCATCCCTGCTGCCAGCAGGTTCGTCCAGCTGGATCATGGCCGTGGAGCTGACGATCGGTCTGTCGCCTTCGCTGTCGAGGTCCAGTTTCAGACCCCAGGCGGAAACAAGGAAGTCATCGACCGCGTCTGTCTGGCCCGGAGCAACCTTGAGCGGGTCGACGAGGTCGAATTCGTTCCTGCCAGAGCTGACCGTGAGAAAGGCGGAGACGTCCCGGGAAGGCTTGGCGAATAGCACCAGCTCGAATGGGGCACGCAAGCCCGCGCTCGCCTGGGACATGAACGTGCGCAAGGTCTTTTTGTAGGAAAAGTGAATATCGGGCAACCATGCGACGCGACGGGGTAGGCTTGTATAGGTAGGTACGTACCTGGCTGTCTACCTTGTCGCGGCAAACCACCGCTATCATCGTTTCCTTTTTATATCTGGCCCGCTTGTGTGTTCGAGGCATGGCTGTTGTGTCCCAGATGTTCGTGAGAAGGTCGGCTCGACTTCAAGGTATTCTAGCACAGAGAGGGGAGGGGTGGGGGGAATAGTGCCAGAAGCCGTCAGAATTGGATTGAAAGCAATTAGGGTTAACGAGAAACCGTCCGTTCCTATATAAGAGGCCAGACGTAGGCAGCAGGCCATTTTCGGCGTATGCATCCATCAGCCCCTTGGCCAAAGTTCTGTCAACCCCACAGCGACGGTCGAGACTCTCTGTCGGAGGTAGGCCCGTGCCCTATGCACGGGCCCTACCAGGGCCATTTAGCCCTCCCGGGCCTGTGCCCTGCACAGGCTTCTAGAGTAGTCCACAACACAACACTCGTTCCAGGCTGTGTTGCCTGCATTCACCTCCCAC
This sequence comes from Falciphora oryzae, assembly GCA_000733355.1. Taxonomy (NCBI): domain Eukaryota; kingdom Fungi; phylum Ascomycota; class Sordariomycetes; order Magnaporthales; family Magnaporthaceae; genus Falciphora; species Falciphora oryzae. The sequence continues at coordinate 132,004 of JNVV01000026.1, forward strand.
ACTCTCACGTGCGCAACCAAACAGCAGCCTTCACAACCTAGCACCCCAGTAAGTGAGTATGCGGGTTGGTGGTTTGTTGCGCTTTCTTGAGTGCGGAACCGCTGTGCCGCTCAACTGTCACAAGAATGTGAACACTGAATCTTCGGGAGGTCCACTGTCCGCGCGGGGCCGGAAGTGGGCCGTCCTGGTGGCGAAGTGGTTAGATGGTTCCTGACAGGACGAGGTTGGGTTGTGGTGCAGTACACCTCTCCAGGATCATAAACGTTATTTTCCGGTGGATCCTTTCCCGATTGGGATGTATCCGGTACACTCTTCTGCATAGAGAATCGTACTTAAATATTGTACCTTTACCCTAGCTCCACTTGGTTGATACCTTTGTTCGCGCTGCAAATTTGTCGCAACGCTGTGTACCCCCTGGCAGGTCCACCGACTAACGTTTATGATCCTGGAGAGGCGTAATCCGTTGTGAAATAACGAGCTCCGCCTTCGCGTAACGACCAACAGACGCGCCAGCCACCGTGGACCCACTATCGAGGCGCGCCTTAGTGGACCCCCTTGCCCCCTAGATAAGTGACTGTTGGGAGCTTGGATGGAAAGTGTGCGGCAACAGAGAGACCGCACGGGGCTCGATCATGGCCTGCTCCTAAGTCCCCCACTTGACATGGGAACCACTGGCCACCAGCTATCATTCTGCCGCGGGCCATGCTTACCGTGAAAGTGGCATCATGGATTTGGCGACATAGCTGCGCCTGAGAAAGCAGTAACTGCAACATCAATGTACCAATAATAGCCGGAGATGGTGGCTCCTGGCCTTCGATACAGCTCTACTCAACGTCGTTACATATCATATAAAGCTTCGTCCAAACGATGCCGGAAGTAACGAGGAGAAGAAGCATCATAAACCCCTGATACACATCCAAGCAGCAGCAACAACAACAACACCGCCACCACCACCACTACCGCTACCACTTCCTATCTTTCCTATACCTCGCTATTTCCTACCTTATCCTACCCGTCTTGCCATCATGCGCACTCGCACCACCATCTCTCTTCTTCTTGCTGGGGCACTCCAAGTTCAGGGCAAAACAGTATTGGCCAAGTGGGACTGCTCCGTGGCCCCCGGTATCTGCGCCAATTATTGCTGGGCGGTCAACTGCATGGGACACCCGCGCTACCTTGCTGGTGGCGGCAACGACCCGAGAGGTGGCAATAAGAACCGGGATGTTTGGGGCTACAAAAACGGCCAAGCCAAGTACGGACGCTGGGGAGACGATATAAACACCTCGCCAGATGAGTACCCGTTCGCCGGCTCATCAATGGGCGGTCTGGAGTGGAAGGGTGTGCCAACGTCTCTCCGGATGGTGCCGCTCGCTGAGCAAGGTTGTGAGTTGACACCTATATTTTACGAATCCATTTTGCTTGAAAGCATCCGCTAACTAGCATCCCTCCATTTCAACAGCACAGGGTGGCTGGGTCAGTGGAGTCTACTCGCTTCCCGAAGGCGACACCCAGTCGATAAGGCTCTACAACCCAGAATACATCACTCAAGATTGGTGCCTACCCACCACGCAATGCGTAAACGACGGCCAGCAGTTCTACCCTGTAAAAAAGGGCAAATTCAAGCTTTCTCAGGCCCTTACCGCCCCGCGTTATGATTTGACGGACCATTCCACTTTCGGCAGCTCCGCCAGCGAGGGAAGCTCGGGCAGCCCTGACCACCAAAGTGCAGGAAGCGGCGGCCAGGGAAACAGCAGCCCTGGCAACGGGAGCAACGGGCAAGGCTCCAACGAGGACCCGGCCGACTTGACGTTTCTTTCAGATGCGCCGTCGCTCCCCGAAGGCAGCAGAGTGGGAATCCTCTATTCCGAGCCTTATCAGCTGACGCCGGGAGATGATCAGCCCTGGTTTGTCAGATACCCGAACGGCGATGTCTTCCAGCTCGAAGAGGGAGATAGCGGATTGTTAATGAGGGGCCAGGACGGCTCATGCTACACCTATTACCCCGAATACGCCGGCAACATCGATCGTCGGGCCCCCAAAGTCACCGGCGCACAGGGCCAAAAGTCGCTGGCCAAGGGCGCGAAGCCCCTGCCTGCTGCAGCCAAAAAGGTGAAGGGCGCCTCCGGAGCATCACCAGCTGCCGGCAAAGCCAATGCTATTGCTGGCAAAGGCAAAGGAGCAGCAGCCGCCAAGCCTGCCGCTCCGCCCCGCGGAAAGCGCGGGCCGGCCTTGAAAGCCTGCCCCGTGCGCGCCGGCGGCTCAAAAGGCTGGTCGGCCGCCGTAGCCAAGGGCAAAGGAAATACAGGGGGAGTCGAAGGCGCCGGCGCCGTGGCCAAGGACAACACCACCACCGCGAAGAAGACCAACACCGCGAAGAAGACCAACACCGCGAAGAAGACCAACACCGCGAAGACCAACACTGCGGCTGCCAAGAGAAGTGGCAAGAGTCTGCGCAGGAGAGTGGTGGTTTTCTAGGGCGCACATTTGGGGCCAAGCTTCTTTCTAGGGTAGCACTTGACCCGAGGCGCGGAGCGAGAAGCTCAACGGAGAAGACTCGGGGACAGGGCGACAATAGAGGCTATTGGCTACTGCGGGGACCCAACTTTCTCCCAGTACCAGCCCGGCCCTTACTGGCTTGACTAGGGGAGAGCGGACAGGATCCTGTGTATTCCAGTGGGTATGGCCGTAGATGACTGTCTCCCCTCTGTTACAACTTATCAAGACGCTACTGGATACTGGACTTTTTGCATCATTAGAGCCGTTCTTGGGATTCTCTTTCAGATAGTTTATCCCCTTTTCGTTTGAACAAATCCATACCTAGTTTTCAGGATATATTCCCATACTTGCACTTTTTTCCATCCCATCTCACAGTGATTTCGAGCATTCTCTGATCGGCGACCAGCATTGCCTCTGGCAACATTGAGTTCGAGCCCTAATACACCGAGTGCGTCCTTTTAGGAATTGTTCTCCGGTTCTACCTGTGGATCGAGCTCCCAAAGACTACCTACAGATACTCTGACTTGCTTCACCGTCCCCACCTGGCCACCAAGCCTGATATTTCGGATAGGTAGAGGGCTATGCTTCCAGGAAGGCAGGCAGACAGGTATGTTGGGACGTCTGTTGTGCAGCGCACGAAGAGACCTGGCGGAAGACTCACGAGCAAAACGGGCCACAGGGCAATAAAGGCTAATAGACTGCGCGTGTCTGCACGCCATGAGGGCTGCAGGCGCCCGATGCTGCACCCACATGGAGATAAACTCCTCATCAATGTGTGGCACCCTGTCCTCCCTTTCTGGTCCCCTTGCCTCCTCCGTTGCTGGTGTACGTGTAGCCCAGACTTGCGCCGCTAGCCAGCCCCAAGACGGAGAGTTTCTCATTGGGCAGCGGGTCATGTTCATCCTTTTTTTTAGTGTTTTTCTTCATGCTGGTCTCGAGCCCTGTTCCATGTTGCCGATGAGGCTGTCATGTCCTACCCGTGTCTTAGACGGGAGGACCCACGGGATACGACGCCACCATCCCGGATCCGCAAGCAAATGCCGCGTGGAGAGAGTTGCGTGTTTATATACGCCAAGTACCGATCCCGCTGCCTTGGGGAATAACTATTTTATGTATGTTTTTATATGTGAGATAGCAACGAAGACCGAGGATCAGGTAGGCCTTGGAGAGGGCGGAGGAAGATGCCTGGACGAAAATGCCGCACAGAGAATGCGAACCGCAGAAGAGACGCCAAGTGTAGATCTTGCTTATTTGGGGAATCCCAGAAGTCTTTGGGGGACAGGACTGGGACTTTGCCACGTCGTGTCGAAGAAAACGGGAAGAAAAATAAAAACTGTACGGCGGAGTGTTCTGATCGACTGGGTGTATGTATAACCGGTCGGGAGCACGACTGCCACCTCATTTCATCGCAGCCTTCATGCCAGCGTTGCGAGCATGAACAAACCGCCACCTCAACACTGCCCAAACTACCAGGGTGAGGGTACTCAGCCTTTGCACTGCCAAACACGATCGTCTGGGACCCTGCTGGCGGTCTCTCCTCTGCCATCCGAGCCACACGACCCCCGCGCCTCCTAGGGCTAAAGGGGGCAAAGAAAAATCCACGTTTGTGTGCTCCATGCCACACTCTGACCCGGGGCTAGAGTGGTAGACTAGGTGTGTGAATGTGATAACTCGCCCCATCATGTTGTACCGTGGCCTCTCCTCCTATTCCTATTTATCACCAGGTGCGGCCTCGCCCGTTTTCCTGTGCGACTCATCCCATATCACGGCCTTATTTCCCTGCCAACGCGACCTCCCTCCCGTGTATATCTCCCATCATACGCTGCAGGTTGCCGAGAATGCGGGCAGCCGGGGAAAGAAAAATCCCCGATGCGGGTGATTCTGGAGCGTTTTTGTGTCATACAAACAGGGTGAAGCAGAAGCCATGAAAACTGCATCTGTCCGAGTGGCGTCAAGGATGACTGGAATACCTTCACTGCTGTGGCCGGGAACTGCCCAGCCCCTGAGAATCACGGCGACGGACAGGGGGGTGGGCCATCTATGCCAGGAACCGCATGCCGCATTCGAGCGAGTCTTTGCATTTTCGCCAAATGAAAGGCTCGTTGCCCAGCCCGTTTCCATATCGAGCCGCTGTAGGCTACCGACTTGTGTATAATTTGGCCCTCGTATCAGAGCTATTAGGGTGATACACCGAAGACGGAAACCAAGACTGCTCCCCGACCCAGGACAGGCAGGCGGAAACCACTTGCTGACTTTGTCTAGATTTCTCGAGATGAACGGGGCGCTGGATGACTGTATTGTGTCACATATACACAGGAAAATATGATAGGGGTTATGGGATGACCTTGGCGATTCGGAGAGCTATTTCGGGCCCCCTGGCGTGTTTGTAGAGTAGGTGTGTGGCACAGGGAGGGGAATCAGGCAACGTCTACAGGGAAGAAAAAAAGAATCCTTGGGCTTCGGGGCCAGAGACGGATTCGAACTGGCACACACTAGGTAGTTTAGCATCTGCCATGCATACCGCTAGGCCACCAGACCAAAACATGGGTGATTTTGCCCAGGGGCACGGCGCAAACCCTGCCGCGAAACACAATGCGAGAAAGGATTGGGGAGAAGCAAAGGGGAGGATGAAGATCAAGAATAGCAGGGCAGATAGTCAAAAAGCGAAGTCTCCTCACAGCAAGCCACTTGGAGGTCAGTTCGACGTACCCGATAAATCGAGACGATAAGTGAAGCTACTTCGCTGCAGTGCAGCTGTGGTGTTCCAGCTTACAAAGGCTAGGCGCACACACGCACCAGACACTCACTTTCCAAGCTGAGAAGCGGGTGAGCACTTGCACGCGCCACAATCCCACACCCGGCAATCGATGTCGATCACCCGCTCTAAAACAACGGCAGCTGGCTCCTGGACGCCAGGCATCCACATCAGAATAGCACCACAACCGGACTGGCGCATATGTGCATATGTACATCTCAATGTCCGCAGCAGGCGGGTGGAAATCCACTGCACCACCCCTTCCCTGGCCCCCTTCATCCTCACTGGACCGGTGCCCGGCTCCGTGGGATTACACGACCGCCCTCTGGTTGGCTCAGTCGCATCCTTTTTTTGCTCTTCTGTCCGCGAAAACTGCAGCCAAGTCCAAAAACACGTACGCGTCCCCCCGCGCACCGGACCTGCGAAACCAACGGCGGTCGGTCGGTTTGCGCCCCGTGGCCCCCTTCCTCTTCTCTTTTTTTTTTTTTTTTTCCTCCTGCGCTGTGCAACAAGACACCGAAAGTTGGTAGGTAGGATGTGATAAGCAAAAAGGCCAAGGCGCGCTTGCGCGCGTGACGCGGCATTGATGGCATTGCTTGATTCGCTGCGACGGGGGGAAGTGGGAATGCTGGGGTGGGCGGGCGACGGTGAGCAGCGAGATGGCAACGACGACGACGACAATGACCGAGACTGGGGGTCACCGCCAATGCTAAATGCACATCTCGGAGGTTTGGACAACGAGTGATCGCCACGGCCACCCTCAAAATGGAGAGGTGGAGGGGATAGGTGACGCGCAAGCAGGTCGAGTTGACCCCCACTGGACGCAAAGCGCAAGAAATCTCTCTTTTTCTCCAGCTATCTCGCTATCTCGCCATTATCTGCACGGTTCTTTACAGCAAGCTTGCGTTTTTTTTTTTTTTTTTTTTGGGCCGTGATGCATTGCATGCCGCTGACGTTGCACCACGGAGAGGAGAAAGCTTGGAAGATTTCTAGGCCGGCTGGCAATGCTATGTTCTCCTTCTCTATCTTGTGCCCCGGTCCGGAGGCGGCCAGGCTCTTCCTCGTGAAAAGCACGTTTTCTTTTCCCTCCCTTGCTGGGCTCATTGCCGGCAGGCAATCTTCTGTGAACGTCTCATACACGCATACACCTAGGAGGTGGGATCAAGCGGTGTGGTCTTACACCAAGAGCGCCTGCTGTAAGCACAAACAGTGGCTTGCGCGCGCCGCTCACGCACACACAAGCCGCCTCGTCAAGGCGGGCAGGGGACCCAGCTCACCAAGCACTTGCATTGGGCCATGTTATTTTTGTGTCCGTTGTGCTAAGTCGCGCACGAAACAAAAAAAAAAAAAAAAAAAAGCCGTCGGGGCAGGACTAGCAACACCAACGGCCTAAACGCCCTGCGCCCAGCCTATCGGCCGGGACTACGGGAGCTTGCGGGCATTTATGTGTACCACAGCGCGCACCGCCCCACCCGCCACTAGTATACTTGGTTATCTTTTTGGCAGCTTGCTCGCTCGCAGATCGCCTAGCGGCCGTAGTGGGCGGTGAGGCCAGCGCAGCCCGTGCAGCCCACATCCGACCCGATGGGAGTCGAGGGCATGCGTGGGCCATGGACCATAGTTGCGGCTCTTTTCCGCCGCTCTGGGTCTCGTTGCTAGTTGCTAGCCAGAGCGTAGCTGCAACAGGGAGAGCCATGGGTCGGTGAGAAGGCCAGAGGGTGACTTGCCGACGAGCAATAGGTAGAAGAAGCAAGAAAAAGGAAGACAAGACTCAGATAACAAATGTGTATCGTCGGCTCTTACGAGTCTCGGATAAAGGAACGACGGGGGTAGAGTAAAGAAGGAAGGAAGAAATGATCACCATGACTGGCTAACGAAGTGGAGTTCCCATTCTGGAAGACTAGGCAAAAGCAAGTGAATGCGACGGCGCCGTGAGAGATCAGCAAGCCACCGAGCCTTGTGGTAGGTCACGATGTTGCTTTTTTTTTCCCTTCTTCCCCCTGCAGTGGCCCTTTCCGTTGGGAGACGTAGTATTCTGTTTTCAAGCCCAATTAGTTATAATAGCCCGATATATGTCAATAAGTTGCACATTTTTGACCTGTGATCTTATGTAAAACGCAATAAGAAGGTGCCGTGTTTGGATGGAGCGTTGCACTCGACCATTTCTTTGCTTTCTCTTCTGCTCATTCTTTCATCTCCCCGGCGTCTCTCGGGTGCAGCTAGATGGCATTCAACTCTTTTCCCCTCCAACCTAGGACGAGATCGGGGCTGCGTGCGTGCTAACAGATGCTAGGTGACTTGTCCTAATGGTAGCGTGGACGATCTTGGGCAGTGGTTTGGATGGGTGCGAGCGGCCACATGGACGAGACTGAGCCTAGGTAGACCACTGGGCGGCAAGGAGGGGGCCGGACATGTGGGAGACGACTGCGGGTGGTTTCTAAATGGGCGTGTTTTGGGTTGCGTTTGGGGGCGGCCAGACCTGCACGGCTGCAAGCGGTGCCACGCCCGCCGATGAATCAAGCTTAATAAATTCCGCGTGATGAATAGCGTCGCTAGAGTCGTGAAACCGTAGCACCTATCCGGCACATGCTTCTTCTCTGCAGCCATAGTCTCCAATGCCGTGGGTTTGTGTGGGCGAACGAAGCTGCCATGGCTTCCACGGCCTCCGCGAACCAAAAGAGGGCACGAGGCAAGAGGAAGCAAAAGACAAAAAAAAAAAAAAAAAAAAAAAAAAAGACGAAATAGAGAGGATCTCGATAAAACCGAAAATAGCCTTCCGGTCTTCGCCGGCATCCGGCACAAGGCAAGGCTGAGTTCACCAGGCGGCCAAGGTCCATCGAGCAACGTCGAGTAAGTAGGCCGACGGAACGAACGCGAACGGCGAGCGCTCTTCCTCCAGGAGGCAGTCAGGTGGCACGGCACATACGCAACGGGACAACGATACGACCGAAGAGGCGAGGGGTAGAGATGCCTCGACTCGCGGAACAGAGAGAGGGGAGAGAAGAGAGAGTAGGTCCTACGTAGGCAGCTTGCTTGTGACGGCCGCCCGTGCGTCGTCGCCGAAAGGGAGTTCCGGGCGCCGGGAAGAGGGGTAAACACGGCGGAGAGCTTGCTGGTCTGCTTGACTCGGGAGAGCTTCGTACGTAACAAAAAAAAGAAGAACTGCCAGATGGAAATAGCATCATGGCCTTCTGCTCCCCACGCCTTGGGCTTAGTGCCGCCTCTGGGAGCGGCCGAGGTCGAAGTTCGGAGGGCGCTGGTTCGAGAGAAACGCCACTAAACATGATAAACATGACGGTGCGACCGCCCACATAGCGAGCAGGGCCAGCTAGCTGCATGCAGAGCAGAAGCGAAGGCCGAGCCAAAACAGCAAACACACCCCCTCCCCCACTCCTCCTCATCCTCCAAGATTCGCTCAGCTGCAGCCCGACCCGATCGGTCCATCGGCCGATGGGATATCCGACGAGATGGTGAGGCGAACGTTTACCAGCTTGTCCGAAGGGCAGCAGGGGCGCGCGGCGGGCTGCTGTCATTTCGTCCGTTTCCCTCTGGGACCAAGCCAAGGGGGCAGGATCGGCCATCCACGGATCGTGCTATGTCCATTCCCACTCTGGCGCATGAACCTGGACCGTGTCCCGAACATCAGTTGAAACGGTCGAGCCAGAAAAAAAAGGGCCCATGGGTACCTACAGTAGCCTCGCGCTGCTGCTGGACGGCGGCCTCAGTGGAAGAGGTGGCTAGCCCCAACCTTGACGCTGACAGACGGCCAACTGCAACCACCTATGCTTCTGCATGTGTGTATAGTGGTCACCCTCACGAACATCGCATGAATAATAGCCCAGGGCCGAAGGGTGTATAGTCCATGGATATCAAAAGGCAACGTCAGCTGTGCTCAGCCCACCCCGAGGGCTGCCGAGCGGGAGGGGTGAGATGCGGTTGGTTGGTGAAAAGCAAGCATAGCCACAGCCTACCAACTGCCGAAGAAGGCAAAGAAAGCACGGTGAGCGTGGACTGACCTCCCTGGGAGCTGGAGTACGTACTGCTGCTGGACATGCACGTAGAGCCCGCTCATCCTCAGCCTACCTCTGGTGCATGCGGCCTTCGGCTGAAGCCCGCCCTTTTCCCCTTCTCTATCTCTGTCTGGCACAGGCCGGCCGCCGCGTTCGAATCCATGGGCCGGTGCTTCGGCGGCCGGGAAGGAAGTGTGGCGCTGGGAAGCGGCGGACATGGATAATGCCGCTGCTGAGGTGTGTGTGGACATTTGTGTGCAAGCACTGGGATGGATGGAACCGGTCTCCCTCACAATGACGCCCCGCCCTACAGACAGCCCTCGACGCAGACCCCACCCGCGGTCCGCGCACACCCCCTCCGGCCAGGCCGGGACCCGCCCCACCCAGCCCTTGCAAACGTCTTTGCGTCCCAAAAAAGACATCTGAAACGTGGAGCCTATCCGCACCCCATTCTCACGGGCCAATCGCGGCCCAGCGCTGGTCCTGCGAGCATGTGGCTTGAACCACCGCACCCCCCTCCCCCAAGAAATCGTCCTGCTACCGCTGGGGGCCGCTGAACCTTACGACGACGGGCGACCGAGATCCATGATCAGACCAGAGGACGGTCCTGACTGACTGACTGCCTGACTGACTGGACCGACTGACTTGTCCAGTCCAAAATCGGAAGATGCGCGAGATGGAGGGGGGCCCGAAAACCGGACAAAAATGGGTGACAGGCACGCTACGACGCAGTGCTACCCTAGGTTCGGCAGAGCGAGCTTCTTTGCTGCAAGGTGAAGGTTAGGTTGGGAGATAGGCAGGTAAGCATACACAAGATCCGTACATACCCAGAGCTCGTACATGGAGACAGCAGAGCCAAAAGACGGGGGTGAAGGTGGACTGGGTTATTCCACGCCGCCGCCAGCCGTCCAACACAAAACCCAACACGAACGCACGCACGCACACACAACCACATTCCACATCGTACGCGCACACACGACACGGCGTCCAGGGGGGCTGGGCTTGGGACCTGGCTGATTGCTGTTGGATGATCAATGGGGAGACTGAAGATCCCAAGCCGGGCCTATGTCCATCACCCCAGGTTCCAGCAGGTCCAAGCCGGGAGGAACCCCATCTCGAGCTCATCACGTTTTCACTCTCCCGCTACTGGCGACGGGCGACTAACTCTGCGGACCAGCGCCAAGATCTGATTATCTCTTCCTGCGTACCGCCCAGATATTCTCTTGTCTCTTCATGCAATGTGGTGGAGACGAACAAGCATCTGAGCCATCTTGACTTTCGTCGCATCCCCGGCCGGATCAGCACCCGAGAACAATCCCCCCTTTGCCTTCTTTCGTCCGTTCTCGGACCCCTCCCACAACCCGCGGCCCTTTCGGCTTAGATCCATTTGCGGACTCGCACGAGTCGCAGAGAGGCGTGCGGGCTGCGCGAGTCCTGCCTGTCGCCCCGCCGAGCCTGCTCGGGGTTGGATGAAGTTCCCCTCTGACAACAGGCGTCGTCGAGCGGCAACGACCACGCCCTCTTTCTCTCTAGCACGGCCGGGCTAGCGCAGGTGGCTTTATTTGAGCTGTCATTCCCGGACCTGTTCCCGGGACACACGAGTTCGAGACAAGGACAGACGGGAGGCCGAAAGTCAGGGGGATTGGAGATTGGTGAGGAAACAACAACCAAAACAAGCAACGAAAGGGGGGAAAAAAAAAGAAAAAAAACATAGCTAGCCGGGCAGCCGGAATTCGCGCAGCTCTTCTTTGCTTGGCCCGCCCCTCGGTTTCGGTACTGGAATTGCGTCACGTCACAGACGTCCTCGTCGTGGAAAAGTACCCAGATTGTCAAGGTGGCTGCATGCTGCGGCGCAGGGCTGGATGTGAATAATGAGCACCCGTGGCACGTGCGGATACGTCCTGTGCGGTTCGCCTTTACGAACATCTGGAGCAAGCTAGCTGGTCGCCGCTCCACGAGTCGGCCTAGGTTCATGTTGCCTCCTGGATCACCCAGGCCATTTTCTTGAGGGCCGGTTCTCAGTGAAGCCGTGATATTCCCCAATGGGAAAGCATCCATCTGCTACGTTGTCGCCGATACCACGCTGCCTGTGTCAGGGCTGTGCCACTGGGCCGTCTGGGGCAATTTGCTTGAGGACAGTCGCATTCGAGATCCAAGAATTTGCCTGATGATGGGTCCCGTCCCTCTTTCAAATGTTCTCTGCGTCTTCGAGTACTTCTAAACCTCCTGCCGCAGCAAGCGTAGTAGCAACCACCCGGTAGGCCCCTCCTTCCTCCACAGCTCCATCCAAATCCTGTCACTTCTCAAAACGCACATGGCTGTCCAAGGTGGTGGCTTCCCTTGAAAGCAGAAACGCGAACCAACCGCGGCCCCTTCACGGGATGGACTTCGATTGGACAAATAGGCCCGAATTATGGGGCGCCAGGGGCCAGGGGACGCGACCTCACCAGCCATTTTTGGGGCGAGCTCAACGTTTCCAGGGGAGGAGATCAAGTTGTCTGACGTGGGAACCGCAAGGTTGCATTCGATTTCTTTTATTCTCCGCCGACAGCATGTCAAATCATCATATCTCTCCCATCCCGGGATTCCCGCCCCAGGGGATGGGCAAAGGCCCAGAAAGCCATCGCCAATCTTGAACCCTCGGCAACCTACGCGGCGGTCGAGCCATTGTGTCAGCGCACATGCCTCTTTTTGCTGTCGCCAGCGCGAGAGAAAGACGCCATCTGTCGACTTATCTACGAGTGGGCGGCCCTGCGGTTCAGCCGTGCTCGGAGCTCACGGACATCAGATGCCTGCCCTGCCCTCCCCAATCCTGGCTTCGGATCCGCGTGTAGCCTGGAAAAGCACGACGCCTTGCCTGCCTGCCCGCTTGCTTTTTTGCGTGCGCTGCACACACCTCATCGGGCCATTCCACCCACACTTTGCTGCCCCTGGCAAAAAGAGAAGAATGGCGGCTGGCATGTGGCGGCTCGACGCACGACACCACCCAAGGAGAAGAAAAAAAAAAAAAAAAAAAAGAGAAAAATCCTGGACGGATGCGACGCTGCTGCCGTTACTGTTTTGGGGAGCCCTGCACCCTCCCGCGAACCACTCGCAAGTCATCGTCGGTTGCGCCGGCCGACCCACTGGAGGGGATTGCCAGACGTGCCAGAGCCTACCTTTGTTCTGTGTGCTGTCTTTGTGCCTTTTTCATTTTTGTTTTCTTTTCCCAAAGTACCTGGACGTACCAAAATAAATCAGCACTATACTCACGGCGCGGTGCCTCCTCCTTGCTTCTACCCTGCCTCGCGATACGAATAATACCTCCCCCCACAATGAGGACAGCCACGGTCAGACGCCAGCACGGTTGCAGATGCCAGCTGAGGCTCTCTGGGTCGTTGTCCGGGACCCCTGGTCGACGCCGTCCCCGGCAGGCCCCCAAATGCCCACTCTTTCCCACGAAGTTTCAAGCCCCATCTCAGGTCTCATCTCGCAGATCCTCTGCAAGCTGCGCCTCAGTCCCTTGACCGCAGAGCCCCTGGGCCGCCTCTTAGGCCTGCCCGGCCTGTCTGTCTTGCGGCAGCGAAAAGCTGGGGCACTTTTGCTTGTGCTTCGACTGGCCAAAGAACAGCAGCGAGCACAAAACGCTCGTTGGGCGGATCAAGTTGGGCTTAGGGCGGAGGCGGCTCAGCAGACGATGAGGGATGACAGGACAGCCCATGTGTCCTTCCTGGACCATAACTGGAGGGCAGGCATTCTGTTCCTTTGCACTGAGGCCCAAGCCAATAGCTCGCGCTTCCGTCGCTCGCCCACTCGTGCTCAAGAGCCGCCAAAAGAACCGAGCTGACCCGCTGGTCTCTCTCCTCCATCGGCAGGGGGGCCTGCCGGTTGCAGCGACCCGAACTCCCCTCTCTCCACCTCGCCCAAGGAGAAAACCCAGGCGGGCCTCATCCGGATACACACCCCAGCGAAGATCATTCCGTTCAGACGAGGAAATCTGGCGCCATGATCGACTACCGAACAAACCTGACGCGCAAGGATGCCTTGCTAGACAGGTCGCACAGCATGCCCACGCTGAAGACTCGGGTACGGCTTTCCACGCCAACACCACACACGCACAGGTTTCTTCTTGATAGGCTGGCTTCACAAGTTCGGGGATATTTTACACTAGTCAGTGGCACAAACCCGGATGCACACCCCCCCTCCACGGCCACCTCGCCACGCGCACTCTCTCTGCCTGCGCGGTTTGCCGTTCATACTTGGGCGCACCTCGTGTGTCTTTGTTTTCTGGCCGGCTCCTTGCGCCTGCGATCCGCTGAGCCTGGGACATCCCTGTCAGCCCTGACAGCCAGTCGGGGGCTCCAAGTTGTGCCAGTAGAGGTGCCCAAAACACCGCCGCTGCGGGGGAACTTAAAAAAGAATTGTCAAACTAACCACTTGACGAATGGACGCAAGACCATCTCGTTCCTTTGTCCGGTACTATTCCATTCTAGGGCAAGGCCTTCCGTCTCGAATTTCTCCCGCCCTCGATCCATTTTCTTCGGCCACTGTTTGCCCACGGGGCCGCGCTCGCCGTTGAGACTTAGTAACCAACCGCCTAGCTGTCGGCCGGTCTACGGTGCCTGCCTGAGTGCATGTGGTGATGCCTCAGTCCGCACTCTAAGCCTTTCCCCTCACTCTCTTTCCGTCGCCTCTCTGGCTCGGGATAACGTTTTCCTTGTGAATCTTACTCCCCAAATCCCCATCCCTGCAGCGGCGACCCGTGTGGAAACGTGACTGCGGCTCCCCTGCTTCGGTATTTGAAAAAGCTGGAAGTCTTGGCCCACACCCCCATGTCCCCTGGTCTGCAACACGCCCCTCCCCACTTCCCCTTGGCCGGGTTCCTCATGCTTGTCGTCCATAGCTGTTACAGTGCTAGGGGCTAGGGTTACTGCTGCGAGGTCGTTGCGGTGGGCTGTCCTTTGACCCTCGCACACCTTGCATGTGTTTGTGTGTCTGGTTTTCTTCTCCTCTCCTGCGTCTAGGTAGAGGCGTGGTGCGTAAGGTGTGCCTGTCTGCGTGTGTGTGTGTGCATGCGTGTTGTGTGTACGAAGTCCATGTGCGAGCGCGCCCGCGTGTGCATGTCGGTCTGCGTGTGGGTTCTCCCTGACATGCCGTTCCCTCCCCTCCCCTGAGACGGTGCACAGCCCTATCACGGCCTCCCAGCTTCTCGTTTCTGGCTGTCCCACCTCGTCCTAACTTTTCGTTTCTTCTTCTTACTTTCCTTTCCCCTCTTGTCTCCTATTAGTCCACCAGCCTCGTCGCCTTCGCTTCCTCGGATCGGCGGGCCCTCCTTGTGATAGCAGGACGCCAAAACTTCCTTTCCTTGCACCACCCCGGCTAGCCACAGGGGTCCGGCTTCCACCATCGACGACTGGGTTCAAACCGTGCCGACACCGACCTGGCGTCGATGTTCGGTCTTTGAGACAGCATCCTTCCCGGCTGGTCCTTGTCTCCCGATCTTCGCCCCCCCCCCCCCCCTGGCCCATATTTCCTTTTGCCTTTGTTCTTTTTCTTTTTCTCTTTTTATGGATTATTATTTTATATCTCCTCCAAGACACTGGACGAGCTGAATATAGACGCGGGGCCGCCATAAACAACGCCAACCTCGTCCTCCCCTTCGCCCCGAACCGGGCCGTCCCAAGATATCGTGCGACAACTCAACCGCCTTCCAGGACGTCTTGCAGCTTCTCTTGTCCGTCCGGCTCGGTCGCATTCCGCCGCGTCGAGGCAGCGAGCAGAGCCAACCGCAGCTCCCCAACACGTTCGCCGCCTGTCACCCGCCCTTTGGGACGGCTTGAGCAACGGCGCTGGATCCCGGATCAGAGGTGTTTCGCGTGTTTCAATCCCGGGGCGGGACTGTCAGTGCGACTCTCAAACGTCGACCCAGTCGACAGGTCTGATAATCATATCGGCTGGGGCCAGTTTGATATTGGACCCCATCTGCCTCTCCCCTTCCTCGCCTGGTCCACAGAACAGACCCTCCGATCTCCCCACCCGCACCCACTGCCCCAGACAACCTATAAGCTCTTTAAACTCCCTTGGACGTGTCCTCTGTTCCGTCTTGGACGCCCACTTGCAGCCGGGCCACGCATACTCTGTGCGACTTCGGAGCTTATCGTCTGAGCATTGAACACCCTGAACCCAACCCCGCATGGTACCGGGTCGCATAACTAGTCTGCGCGCGCTGGGAGGAACAGGCTGGCTTTTGTCTCCTTATCGAGGTCCGGGCATCGACGACCGCGGCAGCAGCAGCACCAGAAGCAACACACATCGACCACGACGGCACTGCTTCTAGAAACACAGTACACGGGCACGGCAGCACCAGGGCGCTTGCCACACGCAGGAGGATAGCTGGCTGCTGGGACACGCGCAGCCTCGCGCGCTTGGCTGTTAGGCCCTCGACAACGACGACGACTCGACTTAGCGGGGAAGCGACGGGCGCCGCTGGTAGGACTCGATCCAACAGAACAGGGTTCTCCTATTTCTCCGACTCCGCGCACCAAAGGGTTGTTAGCGGACTCGCCTATTTCTTCGACGACTCGCAGGCGGGACGATACTGGAGCCTCCGCTCCAGACCTTCATAATATCTCACACAACCATGGACGTGACAGCGCTGCTGAACTCGGGCGCGAAGCTGGGCCAGCTGAGCCAGATGGCCCAACTAGCACATCTGGGGCCGCGGGGAGAGCCTCTAGACCTGACACCAACGCCGTCAGTGATCAGCAACACCACGGCAGCCTCGACGGGGGTTGCGACACCACCACCAGAGAAGTCTCCTTCCAGGAGCAACAGCGAATCCAGGACACCTAACCGGAGCAGGACACCGTGGGACGCCGGCGGCTACTCGCTGCCGCTGACTCTGGACACCAAGATGATCCGGACGCCCCTGACGGCTAAGCCGGTCCTGTACGGCGAGTCGCCGACGGGCGAGCACCACCCGGACGCCAACAGCCCGTCGTCGCCCAAGCACAAGTTCTCGGACAGCCGCAGCAGCTTGGGCTCGTACACGACAGCGTCATCCAACAACTCGGGGTCGCACTCGAGGATATCGTCGCTGTCAACAGTCAGCGAGTTCCAGCCCATGACCAGCCTGATCACCGACTTCTCCACGCTCGAGGCCAAGATGTCGGATGAGACGGAGAGGCAGAGCCTGCACAATGGAAACGGCGCCGGCATCAACAGCAGCGGCAGCAGCATCATCCACGGCGGCGACACCGTGATGAGGTCGGGGCTTGGAAACGACGACGGGATGCTCGGCGGCGGTGGCATGGGCAACGGCGGGATGGGTGGGGGCATGATGGACGGCCGTCTCCAGCAACCACTCTCGCCGTACAGTATGAACAACGGCGCACTCGATGCGCAGGGAGACTCGGGGACGAGCCACTCGAGTGAAAGCGAGTCGAGCTCGGAGCGGCAGCGCTCGGACAGGGCCAGGTCGCCGTCGGACGCCATATTATTCACGAGCAACGTCACGGCGCCTCGTGGGCAGGTTGTGGAGTCTGGAAGGTGAGTGACTGAGCATTGCCGTTCATTGAATAGTGGTCGAGACCACAGTCAGTTTGCTTCCCTGCGCCGGGGGGAGAGCGCGGGATCCACATCGCCCCTGAGGCTCTGCCCGCACGGCACTACACCCCCTCCCAAAGCGGGTATCGCGTCAGGCGCAGTCACCTCTTGGAGAACGGCAAGTAGCCGTTCAGACTTCACTGGGAGCGTAGGTACCGTTGTGGACGAGATTCTCTTGTCTTGGGGCCCAAAGTCTTAAGCACTCTTCCTCCTTTTTGCTCTCGGATGGGCATAGTCTTCACTGTCCAAGTACACCCTGCCGGACGAGCCCAGCTTTGCACCCAGCCCACCGTGTCCCTCCTCGCGCGCAGCGTCTCTTGAAAACCAGTTGGATTTCAGAGCCTGCTCAGACCTCCCTCTACCTCTCCAGTCCCTCCGCCCACTCCCAGGGAAAACGCACAAAAAAAAAAGACACCGCCCACCCACATCTTCTCCCACCTCTTTTCCTCTCCCAACCTTCCAACCTTCCACACTCTACCACCACTACACCCACAACCATAACAGCACTGAGTAGCTCGCATCCCCTTGATCATCATCTAATTCTATTCTTTCCCGGTACAGACGATCCATCGACCCTTTCGGCGCAGGCTATCAGCCTGGCCACAAGAGGGCGGTGTCAGCACCAGACTTCCCGTCGACGGTCAGGACAAGATATCAACCGCCCGTCGGGTTCGCAGCTCCGATCGTAGAACCTCCCTACTCCCCTGCTGGTTTCTACCAGCAATCATTCACCATGAGCGACCAGCCACCGCGTCGCCCCTCACTCAGCGAGGAGGATGACGCCTATGGCGACGATCCTTCGGGGTCGGGCCTCCAGACCGAGCAGACCACTCACGCCAGCAACGCTGCGGTTTCGTCGAACCATCTTGAGGACTGGAACGATGGTGCAGATGACGCGAACGATACTGCCGTTCGCGCGATGAACGACGACTCTCTGTGCGACGCATCCGACTACGAGGATGACAAGCCCTCTCGCTGCCTTTGGGGCAACGTTCCCTGCGATACTGGATCCCAGCTTAGGAAGGCTGTCTCGCACATCTTTGGCCGCAACAAACTGTGCACCCGACAGATTCCCGACTTGGCGTGGGTGCACTTCTGTAGAAAGCACTATCAGCGGGCGCGATACCGTCTCGGCCCTAATTATGCTCTGACCCAAGTGCGCCTCGTCATTCGCCAAATCAACAAAATTCGCAAATGGTCCGACCATAATGCGGCCAACGGCAACTCCTCTGGCGTGGTCAACAGCTGGAGGATCCAGCTTCGCAAGCGTGAGGAGCGGAGGCAAGAGACCAAGCAGCAGAGCAAGAAGCGCAGCCGTGATGACGACGATATTGCCGGCATGGATGCCATGGACGGCATTGAGGTAAGTACCTGGAGAGACGAACATCATGAAGAGATGCCTACGCAGCAACATACTAACCTGCTCCCCCGCAACAGGAGGTCAAGGCCGAGCAGCCCCCTCAATGGCTCATCGAGAAAGTGGGCGACGGCTACACAACTGAGCAGGTGCTCAACATCGCCTGGCGCCTCAAGGAGGATCTGCATAACAAGATGTACACGAAGATCCCCGATGTGGAGATCCTCCCGAACATCACGTCGGACCGGACCGAGGAGGCGAAGCCGCGCGCCAAGACCCAGCGCCGGACTGCGCCGGCCGGCCAACCACTCAGGAGCGCCTCGACTCGCTCGCGAATGGGTCCCTACGCGGGATACCAGGGCCACCGCTCGACACTTAGTGAGTCGGCGCGCGGAGGAATGGGCCATCTCGGAGACATGTCCTCGTTCCAGGGCTGGGACAGCCCCTCCAAGCGGCAGCGCGGCCCGGAGTACGACGGCCAGCTCAGCCGCCCTTGGATGACGCAGCAGGCCACCACGACGCTCCCAATCCGGCCCGCGCAGGACCTCGGCTCGTATGCCAATCCCATGAGCTCTAGCACCACGGGCTATAACTACATGCCCAACATCCCGCAGGCTCGCGCTCCGGCCCCCGGCTACGCCGTCCAGCCTGGTGCTTGGGGTGCCACAGCCTCGACCAACGCCGGTTCCTACGCTAGCAGCATGGGCTTTGCGGGACAGCCTCAGCTCAGCCCTGTCCCGACCACCGCGGCCGGCCAGGCCCAGCAGTCTCCGTACTTTGCCGGATCCGCATACGGAAACACGCAGCCGCAGACCCAGCAGCAGTCGCAGCCTGCCTTCTTCGGCACCAACACATATGGCAACAACACGGCCACACAGCAGAACGCGCCACGCGGCATGTACGACGGCTGGGGTAGCTACGGCGCGCACCAGCACCACACCGCCAACCAAACCCGCGGCGCGCACCAGCAGCAGGCGGCTAGAAGCCACCAGCGCCACGTCAGCGCGCCCTGGCCCAACTCGGGCATGATGGGCGGCGGCCAGAACAACTACCAGTTCGGCGCCGGCGGCGCCGCCATGCCGCAGTTCACGGCGGGCCCGCCTATGGATCCGGCCCTGCTCGGAAACTCGCAGCACCGCCGCTCGTCGCTTCCGCACAACCATGCCGCGGCGCCCACCGCGCCCATGATGCCGGCCTCGCAGGCTCCCCAGGCCCAGCCCCAGACCAGCGCTGGCAATCAGCAACCCAACCCCGGCTATGACATGGGCCAGCACCAGGCCCACGTCCAGAACCCCAACGGCCGGTACGACTTTGATCGTCGCTAAGACCGCCCTGGACTCTCCCTCCCATGGCTGAGGTCAGCTTCCGGATTCCCTCATCTGTCAGCTTGGGGGGCGTGTGACGGTGGGCGCTGGTATTTTTGCCGTTTGTTGTATGGGTGTGTTATTGTTGGTCCCCGGTCCCCCCGGCCTTCATATAATACGGTTTGCGGACGCTCTCTGCCCAGACCTGAAACCCGCCAAAGGATACTTTTTTTTCCCCACAAAGAGACACCTTTTTCGGCCGCCATCCCAGGCGATACAGACGGCACACCAACCAATGCGCCCACGCCGCCCACGCGCCGCCAAGCCACACATACCGACGGATGGGTGAGAGCTGGAACCCTCGCCCCCTCCCCCTCCCTTATTTCCCATTCGAGTACCCGAAAACAGCAACCTGCGTCACCCCTACCCAAAAGAGATCCCCAGAAAAAACAACAGTCACATGATGAAATCCGCGAGATGGCACCAATTCCCCTCTTCTTCCCTCGCAGATCCCCCTTTTCCTAACAGGTCGTTTCCTTCTCCATGTACAAATTAGCTCCTCCTTTTTCTCTCTCTCTTTTCGGTTGGCGGTTACGGAATCGGCGGTGGCAGGGCCTTTCCTTTCTTCTTTCCAGGCGTCTGGGGTTTCTCGGCCTGCACATATCACGATCTCACATTCGCTGTATATCTATCCTACACCCACTCGCTCTTCGCAGACGGATTTCCTTGGCGTTTTTCTTTCATTTCTTTAATGGCTGCAGCAATGCTCAAAATACGATGATTTTTTTCCCCCCCTTCTTCTGTACTGATTCCCTCCTCCTTCAACAACCTCGCACAGGAACAGGGGCAAACGGGCCCGTCTTTTTCTTTTCTTTCTTTTGTTTTTAATTTCATGGGAAAAGGGGAGGGGTTTGCCAATTGGGGGACTGGCGTTTAGTTAGATCGAGGGCTTAGGTTAGTAGCCAAAAAAAAAAAAACAGGCTGGACAGCAGCTGTGACTTTTCACAGATAGAGCAGTGACTTGCCTATGCGCGTGCAGGTTCTGGGGAATGGTAAAAGTTCAAAGGCGCAAGTTTTCAACCAGGCTATACTAATATCGCTTTCTAATAGGTCTTTTTTCGTATTTCCATCTTGACATTTTTTTGCTTCCGGGTCCCTTTCTTGCCGATCTTTTTTTCTCCGGCCAGCCTTGCCTTGGCTGGGTTGGGTGGGTAGGTAGCCACGATCTTCTCTTCATTCCTCTGTTCTTTCCCGGACGGACGGTCGAATATGACACTACCAGGACTTCCCTTCCCGACTCTCAAGGGTGTCTGCCGCTCAGCACAGAAAAAGACCCCACCTAGCCCATGCATAGATATCGCTGCAAGCAGCCTCCTTGGGGGGTGGCGTGTCCTGTCCTCGTGGGATGCGCAAGGCATCTCGTCTCCTCGTCGGTGACTTGGCCCTACTTGCTGCGCTCTCGTTCGATGGGCTGACTGGCTGGCTCTGTTTGGTCGGCCACCCACACACCACACCACACTAACCACGAGCATACAGCCTCAACCCTGGGGCGGTTCTGGGCTCGATCGGGCCGAAGCCGTCCGTGACGATACAGAAGATGCCGGGCTCGCCGCTCGTCAAGAATTCCTGCCTGCCCAAACCGGGAATGCTCGGGCTTGAACTCCCCCCTTTGTCCCCCTCCTTCACATCATATATCGGCCCTTTTTCTTTGATGCTTATGCTGCTGAGTGGCAAAAACAAACAAAGGCATTGAAGGAGCCGAAGCGGGAATCTGGCCGCGGAGAGCGAGAGCTGCGCGCTGCCATTATGCCGACCGAGCAGGAGAGTATGCCGGCAGCACACACACACACACACACACACACACACACACACACACACACCTTGGACCTCGCCAAAGCCTAAAAAAAATGAGCGCTAGCTGCCTTGGGAGGGTGGGCGGTGGGCGCAGGGATCGACGGGTGTGTACGTACAAAGAAAGCAGTCTCACTCGAGCAGGCATCAAGCCGATGGTCGACGAAGGGGATATGCCTCGCACCTCGCCGAGCAGGCATCAGGGGGCTGGCGATCGGTGACGGTCGACAAAGAGAAAGAGAGAGCAGGCATCAGCTGGGGTCGAGAGTGGACGACGAAGCCCGAAAGGGGGTACGAGGCACACGCAATAAAACGACGGGAATTCCGATGAACCACAACGGCATGGCCAGAAAACAGACTTTTTATCCCTTCTTTTTTTAAACCTCCTGCTGGCCTCCTCCCTCCTTTTTCTTCCCTCCGATGGGGGAGCACCGAGGACGGATGATGGGTCTTCCGATTCTTATTTTATCTCAAGTTAGGTTTCTTTCTTTTTTTCCCCCCTGATCGTTGGTGCCACTGCTCCCAGTCCTTGTCCACCGGACAGTCGCAGTCGCACGCCCATCCCCACCGTATCATGCGTAAAGATGCTCTTCGCACGCAATCGCCACCGCACTGACAACGCCTCGACGGGCGGAGAGCCAGAGGACGGCAGGCAGCAGGCTTGTCCTGAATCTTGGTGCCTAGCCTCCTTTTGCCTCTCCGTTCGTCACCACGGGCGGCGGGTGACGGCGGGGTGGCGGGAATTCACAGGAAGGCGGAGGGAGAGGAGGCGAACGGGCAGCACTTGGCAGCCTCCTTGATCCATCCACGATGCCAAAACACAGACTGTGGAGTGTAGGCTACGTTCTGCGACTTGCCTGGAGGCGACGGTTGGGACGGAGCTGATCTTGGACAAGCTGAAAAGAAGTCGATTATGTAACTTCCTTTTCCCTCTCTTCTCTTCTCAAACATATTTCTTGCAAACAAGATCCCAAAGGAGGAGCCGTCAGTGGGACACATTACCGTCGATCCGAACCCGTTGCGGGCTCTAAAAAGATATGGGGGAAGAAGGGCTGGGGGCAAGGAGGAGGAACGCGAGGGTTCCATCCCCTCCCCTTACCACCACTCTAAAGAGGGTGGGCATCATGTTTCGCGTCGCTTCTTTTGGGGGTCCCGGGAGGCTTGTACCTCGGTACTGCTGGCTGGCGCTGCCACATGCATGTTGGTTTTGGGGCCCCGGGTGGAGGCCAGGGAGGGGGGTTGGACGGGGGACAGCGGATGGAGTGAATGGAGGAAAGGGGTGCGCGCAAGAAAACTATTATGGCAGCTAGACCAGAATCGAGGCCGGGTGGCGGTTCGGGCAGAGGTTGCGAGGCCCGAGTTGGGTAGCATCAAAGATAGAGTAGGCGGGTAGAAAACGGGCTGTTGCAACTGCGCATGTGATGCTCGAACAAGAGGGAGGGGCGGCAGCGGCGTCGGAGGCAGTGGGCGGGCGGCAGGTCGACACGGACGATGCGCTGCGGGGATGTCAGAGTTGAGTTCTGTCTAGATTATCACCGTCACCGGAGGCGTTGGGAGGAAGAACAAGAGGGCTGGGGTGCAGGCAAGAAGGTTCAGGCTGGGCGCGCTCTTCAACATCAGATGGCCTTTTTTCCGTCTTTTTCCCTTGTCTCCCTTGTTCCTTGTTTTGTACTCGCTGACCACCAACTCGCTCATCTTGGGCTCTCCGAACGAACAACCCGAACTGCTGATCTGCGAGAGTTGAGAGAGTGTGTGCTCCTTGGAGTTGGCCGCTACGCCCACGCCCTCCATGGCCTGGGAGTCTTTCGTACCCGCCGGGCGGACATGGGAGGGGAAGGAGAATAGTAGCAAGGGAGGCTCGTCGACGGCCGAGAAGGCATGATGCATGCAAGTGCTATGCTCTTCCTTTACGTATCAGAGAGCGGCACGAGCGGACGGCATCGCCTCTCTCGCGCTCTGCATGCGCATTCCGTGCACAAGCTTTTTATGCGCTCGGAGCAACGAGGACAAGGACGAGCGTGAGGAGTGTATTGTATGTAGATGAATAGGTAGGTAGGCAGGTGGGAGATGGAGAATGACGACGCTGCGTCAGTCGCCGTCGTCAAAATTGAAGCGAGTCTTGGCTTCCATTCTGGAGCCCCCTTTTTTTACCGAGCGGGAAAATGACGATGGGGTTGCGAATAACGGGCGGGATCCTTCCCGATCGGGTTGCCCGATTAGGCAAGGGTTGGAAGGCCAAGCAAGCCGACAGGGTGAAGCACGTGCAGGGGAAGCCCACTATGGAAGGTCCATCTTTGGGAGCTGCTGAGTTCAGAAGGAGCTCCAGCGCGACTGCCCGCTGGCGACCACACCTGAGGAAAAGACACATGCGCTGTTGTGCCACCCCAGATTGGGCAGGCTATCGATCCGTCCAGTCCTTTGCGGTGGCCAGTCACCCCAACTGTCCTTTTGCGCACAACCATACGAACTCGCCAATCACCCGGGCTGCCCGAGAAGGGACCAAAATGGCCGCATTGTAGCATGGCCGAATTGCCGTGACCAAGTGGCCAAGACGCGCTCACTCAGCCCCGACGACAGCAGCCTACCTACCTGCCTACCTGCTCATACTTACATCACAGGCTCTTTCGGCTTCGGCGTGATTTATCCCTTGCCGACATCGATGCTGCTGCCGTTGTGTTCCCGCCGTTGTCAAGCCCCCGTCACCCAGCCGTGCGATCCTGCAGCCCTGGTCGAGCCTCGATCAAGATTCGCGGATCGAGTGTGCGACCAGCGCTGAGATTGCACCAAGGCCATCAGGTGGCGCACCGCCATAGTTGGCTCTGACTGGCCAGCTCGTTTCGTCATATCAATTTCCTCCCTTCACATTCCCTCAACCACATACCTATCTCAATCCCTTGCACTTCAGCTCGCTGTGTGGCCGGTTGGTTCACTCTGCAGACAAGATACTACCCCGTTCCGGAGACATACCGTTTTCGGTTAGGGTTGCGGCTGGTGGTGCGGCTCGTGGGTGTCATCGCACATATCCATGGTTGAGAACCCTTGCGGTGGCCCAGATGGTCGGTTCATTCTCCACTCGATGCGTGGCATGAAGTGGAGGCCCTGGAAGACAATGGCACGGGGCGGTGACACTACACTTTTCACCACCCTCGTGCCCTCCCACTCGCGTTTTTCTCTCCAACTCGCCGGCCGAAGCGCGCGGATCATGGACCGACACACACTCACTCGCCTGGCTGGCCGGCCTGTCGCGTAACGCCATCCCGACGTAGACCAAACGGGAGGGAACAAAGCAAGAACAAAGCCGGTGGCTGTCCCACCGCCCTAGCTAGCCTGGCCGCCAGAGGTTATAAAGACCGCCCGCGCCAGCAGACATTGAAAACTTGACCAGCGAAAACCCACCATCGGACAAGATGGCTATCCTCACGCTGGCTGCGGCCGGTTTGGCCTTGTACTGGGCCTTTACCCTTATCTCGGGACTGTTGGCCAACATTGCCAAAGCAAAAAAGACGAATTTGCGCTATCTGGTTGTCTGTGAGTGCCGTCTCCGAGAGAGCAAACCGGTGGAACAGACGTTTGAGCTGCGAATTGCGCAGCAGAATATGGACTGCATTCTAATTATCTCTCGTTCTTTTCCCTCTCTCAAGTCTGCTGCCCCGATAACAATGTCTGGTACGAGGTCCAGAAACTGGTCCTGCCCATCATGAAGATGCTCATGCCAGCCTCGTGGTGGGACAACTGGCTCTTGTAGGTGTCATGGTCCTCCCCCTTCGGAGCCACTACCATCCCTTCCAAGCCAGATATCTCTAACCAACAGAACCGGACCGGAATCAGCATCACAAAGAGAGACTGGGCATTCCACGGCGGGCAAAGGCCCTGGGACATGCTGGGTGACTGCTTCCTGGTCGTGTCGCCGGGCACCATCCTCTTGTACACGCGCAGCCCAGACGTGATCCAGCGAGTCACGAGCCGGCGGGAAGACTTCACCAAGCCGACCTACTTGTACCAGCTTATAGCCCGGTACGGCGACAACGTGGTCACCACCGAGGGCGCCGTCTGGCGCATGCACCGTCGCGCCACAAGCATCATCTTCACCGAGAAGCTGGTGACCCGGGCCTTTGGCGAGGCCGTCCGCCAGACTCAGGCCATGATTCGGCACTGGGGCAACAGCAACGGCGACGACGGCCACGATACGGTCACTGCGACGGTCCAAGACCCGGCCAAAGACACCATGACGCTGGCCCTCAACATAGTCGGCTCTGTCGGCTTCGGAATGCGCTTCCCCTGGCCGGGCGAGGCGTCCGCAAAGGACGCTGACCCCAAGATGCTCAAGTACACGACCGCTGTGCCCGGGAGCAAACACACCATGACACTCCCTAGGTCTCTGGAGGCCGTTCTGGACCATATCCTGCCGCTAGTGATATTCCCTAGCTGGCTGCTACGTGAGCTTTCCCTTTCTGCTGTTTGAGAACCGCAGAAGTACGTAGCTCTAGTAGTGTACGCTAACCAAAGTCGAACCGTCGCAAAACAGGACGCCTCCCGTTTAGCTGGGCTAAGACCGCGTCCACCGCCGACGCCACCTATAAACACCACATGATCGAGCTCCTGCGCCAAAGGAAACAGGAGCTGCTCGAGAGCTCGAGCAATGAGCATAAAGATGAGGAGAAGCAGGGGATAGACATTATACAATCCCTGTTGAAATCATCCAGTCAGGTGAGCGGCAGCAGCGACGAAAAAGGCGGCGCCGGGCTCCCCCTCTCGGACGTCGACATCATCGGCAACGCCTTCGTCCTGATCCTGGCCGGGCACGAGACGTCGGGCGACGTGCTGCACTTTGCCCTCCTCTACCTGGCCCTCAACCCCGCCGCGCAGCGCGCGCTGCAGGCGGACCTGGACCGCATCGCGGGAGTTGATGCGGCAGCAGAGGACGGCAAGAAGCGGCCGCTGCCGTCGTGGAGCCAGGTCGGCGCGATGCTGTCCGGCATGCCCGGCGCCGTCGTCAACGAGACGATGCGCATGATGCCGCCCGTGGTGCAGATCCCCAAGCACGCATCCGGCGACCAGCCCTTGGTCGTGTCCGCCGGCGATGCTGCCGCGCCGGTCGAGTGCGTCGTGCCCGACGGCACCATCGTGCAGATCGTCGCCGTCTCGGCGCACCGCCACCCGCGCTACTGGCCCCCTACACCTGGCGAGAGCGCCGGCGTGTCCGACGTCGACGAGTGGATTCCCGAGCGGTGGTTCCGGCCCACCGCCGCCACGACCACGACTACTAACGACCAGGCCGACGACGAGGTCGACGACGACGACTACATGGGCGCCATGGCCTTCCGCCCGACCCGCGGCGCCTTCGTGCCCTTCTCGGACGGCGCGCGCAGCTGCCTGGGCCGCCGCATGGCGCAGGTTGAGATGATGGCGGCGCTCGCGACGCTGATGGGGTCGCACAGCGTCGAGCTGGCCGTCGACGATTTCGTGGAGGGTGACGACGAGGTCGACCGCATGGGGCCCGCCCGGCGCAGAGAGCTGTACGGCCGCGCCAGCGAGCGGGCGCGCCGCGTGATTGGGGAGGCTTACAGCGTGATCTCGCTCAAGCTGCAGGACGGGGCTCGCGTGCCTGTCAGGTTCGTGCCGAGGGGGGAGGAGAGGTTCGTTGGTGTCGACTGAAGACAGGCGGATAGAGAAGTTTCTGTGTTTTGTTCCTCGAGTGTGTAGTGTGTATACTTTTAGTAGAATACCCAATATCGAGACGTCTTTGAGCAGGAAATCACTGCCAAGGGACCGGTCGTGGTTCAACGGAAAAGAGGCACGATATATTCCCACGCCGGGTAGCTTGAAAAGATTTCGTCGTCGTAAGTTGGTGGGCAGCCACCGGAGGCCACAACCGTCTGCTTGGGCGCACGTAGATCAACCCAGTTGCCTCCTGAGCGAAGAGCAGTCGTCCTTGCTTTTGAAGCCTACACGTCTCCTACCCAGCCCGGCCAGAGTCCCAAGCCACACAGCCGCCATCCATACCGGGGATATCATTCCCTCCCTAGATCCAGGCCTCTCCGTACCTCCCAAACCAAAGACAAGGAATACAAGCACGAAAACGGACGCATAAGGAGCCAATCCACAATATGAACACGCACCGCCCCCAAGGTGGCAGTAGGACATAAAAAGAAAAGAGCTAGTCAAGAAACCACACTTCCCAGGAAAACACGGATATAACCAAATGACCACCAAAACCAACCCAAAATCCCCCCTTGACCGCCAGAGCGAAAGAGCTACCTAGCCATAACAAATAATGCCCTGACGCGCGCCGCGCGAAAAAGAGACGATAAAAACCCAATCAGATGTGTATCTTCCAGTGCTGCCCGCAGAGCGAGGAAACAAATGGCCGATATATGGGGGGGTAATTAAAAAGCCGAGGTATCAGGTGAAAAAAAAAAGGGGGGGGAGGGGACAAGCTTGGAAACCGACGACGCCAGAAAACGCCCGGGTGAAAAAACAAAAGAGTAAGGAATAGACAGATATGTGGTAGGGAGGTAAAATGGGGCGCAAGTGGGTGGAGGGGTAAGCGACGCTTGCGAGGAAAGAAGGAAATAAAGACATTGTCTTTTTTTTCCCCTCTTACTTCCGCAACACGGCGTCATACATGGCCATGAGCCCCGTCACGCCGCAGCCGACGATGGCGCCCTTCCAGCCGCCGTAGAGGGCCGAGTTGATGCGCGCGACCGACAGCGGGTCGGCCAGCCCCCAGAAGCTGACGCCCTGGGCGTAGACGACGTAGGTGAGCAGCGCCTTGACGACGCTGTACGCCAGCGGGTCGACGGCCGACTCGGCGCCCGGGCCCGCGACGCCGCGGGGCCTGCCGCGCGTGGCGACGCCGGGCACGTGGCCGCCGCCGCCGTTGTGCGCGGCGCCCAGGTTGACAAAGTAGCCCGCGAGCGCGGGCAGGACGGCGCTGGTCGCGGCCCACAGCAGCGCGGGGCTCCAGAAGGAGGCCGTGAGCAGGAGGAACATGTCGGGGACCTGGACGGGGTAGTCGCGCGTGCCCAGGAACTGGACCGCGGGCACCGTGAAGGCGTAGCGGTCGGCCAGCAGCTCCGGGCGCAGGTGGTAGAGCTCAAAGGCCGAGACGAGGAGCAGGACCGAGGTGACGGTGGAGAGCGACTCGCGCGCCGCGCGCGTGGCCTCGGTGACGCCCGACTCGGCGTAGATGGAGGCGACGCGCTTCCGCACAACGAGGGTGCTGCGGTCGACGGCGTTGGCGACGTCCGCGGGCGTCGCGGGCAGCGGGATGCGCTGCGCCAGCGACAGGGCGCGCGCCGGCGTGCGCACCAGTGCCGTCGTGGTCGCGGCGCCGACGGGCGACGGTTGTGACTCCTCATCGCTGCTGTTTGGTCCCGAGACGCGTGAGTTAGTCGCGTTGTTTATCGTATAGTATCTGGCGCGTCCGGCTTGCCCCGCAGAAGGGAAATACTCACGCCGCGGCGACAATCTCGCCGGGCACCTTGGTCTGGCGGCGCTTGGTGATCTTGAGCTCGGGCGCTTCCCTCTTGACTGGCGACCCCAGGCCGCGGGTGCGGGCGGGCTGGGTGTAGTAGGGGCTGAGCTTTGGGTCTGCCACGAACCGATCCGAGTTCTCGGTCAAGTACTCGTCCAGCGTCGCCTCGAGATCCTTCCTAAGTCCATCGTAGCTGTGGGAGGGCGGCGCGTTAGCAAAAAGACGCGTCGCGGGGTTCTGCGGTGGTGTGCGACGCAATGATCTCGCGATGCGCTGTGCTTGCGATGGGCCCGCGATGCGACAGACGGGATTCTGGACAGGGCCTGTCGCGAGGGTAGTCGCAGCCGCAGTCGCAGTCGCAGTCGCAAGCCGTCGCGTCGCTTCCCGGACGAGGGGACCGGATGGATGATGCGCACATACTTTTTCAGGCCAATGTGCTCGGCCAGATCGATCAGTTCTGCCTTGCGCAGCGAGCGCAACCATGCGTTGGCCATTGTTGATTCTGTGTCGCCTGTGCACGCCCTGGGGTGGGTACTTTTTTGGTGGTGTTGGTGGTGTTCTTTTCGTTCGATCGCGTCGGGATGGTTGATCGCGGTGGAATGCTGTTTCTTTTTTTTTTATTGAAGCTCTTGTTCAAGGCAAGGGATTGTTTCTTTTTTTGCTCAAGCAAACAAAGCGTGGTGCTAGAGCTTGTTCCAGGATCACGTTGCTGAGGGGCGTCGGACGAGCTTCAAAGCTTTGGTCAAGATGGAAAGCAAGAGTAGGAGGGGTGGGCTGGGGTCTTGGGCCGACCGTGCAGTAGCGGGACGTGGATGATTTGTTGTTTGTTATGATCTACGATTTAGCGCAGGCCCACCTCCTTCTCGTTTGGGCGAGCAACCGCCCTCGTGCGGGGGCCGAGTAATGTGGCCGTGTTAGGGAGGTACACGTGACTCGGTCGCTGCGATTGGATGGACGGTGCGCAATTCACGTCGCATTACACCCAAATCAGGCCATCCGCGGCTCCTCACTAACAGCACGGGCAAGTCATCAATCATTTGCTTCCATCAATATTTCACCAAATCAGCCAGCAAAAAGCCACCCGCACCCACCTGTTCATGCATCCTCTTTCCTGAGCAACCGAGATCATTTGTATGAGGCCGTGGATTCCTTTGGCTCCTCCACAAGTCAGAAATGTAAAAGACAATCCGAGCCGTCTTGCCTCCAGCTTACACAACGACGGGCAGTCAGTCAGCCAGCAACGCTGTTCCGCCTTCTATATTTTTATAAGTGTATAAAATTGAGAGACCCGGCCAACACAAACAAACAAGACGACGTGGTATTTCCCGCAAGACCAAACCAAGCCAAACCCGCAAAACAAAAGAAACACACTTATATATCTCACTCCTCTGGCTTCTCCCACTTGATAGGGTGCACCAGCATGCTCCTCAAGCACAACCTCCCCGGCGACCCCGGCGCCTCCTCCTCTGCCCGCCCGCCACGCAGCGTCCCGGCTCCCGCGCGGCCGCCATCGTCCCCGCGCCCGTCCATCTGGGCGTAACCCAGCCAGCGGCGCCAGAGCAGGCCCGCGAACTCGCTGTTGTAGTACCACGTCGTGCCCTTGTGGTTGTGCTCGTTGCCAAAGTCGAACGGGCTGCCGTGCCCGCTGGTGCTGGCGTCGTAGCCCCCGTTGAAGGCCCGGTCCGCGTGCAACATGTCCCACCCCCTGTCCAAAAAGACCGGGTGCGGCGCGTAGGCCGCCTTGAGCCCGTGGTGCAGCGCCATGGCGGCCGGGAACATCTCGCTGAACATGCTGTGGCGCAGCCGCCACGTCTCCTCGTGCATCACCTCGAGCAGGCGGCGCGACAGCCGGCTGGCCGTGACGATGGCGCACCTCCTGGGCGGCGTCGGCCACCCTTTATCGTAGCCCGTCACGTCCGACGCGAACACCCAGCCGCTCTCCTCGGTGTCGAAGATGGGGTTGAGCGTGATCAGGTCCGCCTCCTCGCCGCGCCCGCACCGGTCGTCGCGCCGGATCGACTCGACCCCGTCGCCGTCCATGCCGCACGTGTCGGCCGGCAGGAAGCTCTCGCCCCGCTCCTCGGCCCGGATCGGCTGCCGCCCGGGGAAGTAGACGGGCCCCATGATGGACCGCTTGCCGGCCTTGCGTGTCGTCTCGGCCACCAGGTCGGAAAAGTTGGCCCACGTCCCGTGCACGGCGGGGATGTAGTACTTTGCCGACCGCTCCCACAGGTGCGCCCTCGACTGGTCCCTCGCCCACCTGCCCAGCCGGTCGAAGAGCTCGTAGTAGTTGCCCAGGTACCGCATGTCCATCTCCCAGTTCCAAAAATGCTCGTACTCCGGGTGCGTGATGGCAAAGTGCTGCAGCGGCATCTGGGCGGAGCGGTAGACGCCGTGGATGTCGCTGCCGCTCGGGTTCTCGACGGCCTCGCCAAAGTCGCCCGGGTACAGCAGCCGCATCTGCGCCTCGGACCAGAGCGTGCAGAGCGAGTGGAACTCGCGCGGCACGGCGTCGTCGAGGACCTTTTGCGCCGCGGCGCCGTCGGCCCAGATGGGGAGGTTGTCGTCCTTGACGTGCAGCAGGAAGTGCACCGCGTACTCGGCCCCGGACTTGAGGGCCAGCTCCGAGACCATGGCGCGGAAGTTGAGCACCGCGTGCTGCGTCCACTCGAACCCGACGTAGATGCGGACGACGACGGCGATGCGGTGCATCTTCTTCTTCTGGTTACTGTCCTCCGACCGCTGCTCGTTCTTGCCGGCCGTCCTCTCGGCCCCCAGGTCCTGCAGGTTCTCGAACCGGTCCTGGTTGGCCACCAGGCACCGCTGCTGCGCGGCGCCCCAGTCCACGCCGCGGTAGTCGACCTTGCCCGAGCGCGCCCACACGGCCTCGCTGCCCTCGCGCTCCGTGTCTGCCCCTTCCGAAGTGCCGCCCTCGGCGGCGTCGTACCCCAGGCCGTACGGCCCGTACCGTCCGAACCTGTCGAAGCAGACGTCGCTGCGCAGCCCCAGCAGGTCGTACGACCCGATGGCCGGGTCCGGCAGCCCCTGCGGGACGCCCGCGTACGCCAGCGTGTCGGGCACGGGGATCTTCTGCTCCTTGTCCAGGTAGCAGGGCTTCACCGCGTAGTTCTTCTCCAGGTACTCGGTGGACTCGTAGTTTGGCTGCGGCACGTATGGTGTCGGGTGTGGTATCGGGCCGAGCCTCAGCGTTGTCGTCGTCGGCCGTTCTTGGCCCTCCGGGAAGGGGAACTCGGGCTTATGTTCTGAGAAGGGGACTATCGCCTTCAGGCCGGCGTTGAAGTATGAGTCGAGGCTGTTATAGGGATTGGTTCCATGTCAGCAATACTGTCCTCGTCGTCGTCGAAGACCATCCCACAACTTATATGCAATCCTTCTCCTTGCCCACCTTCAGGAGTCACCACCACACTTACTGTGCATATTTCAGCCATGGCAACGGCTCACGCTCGCCCTCCTCTTTCCCGGACTCTCTTCCTTTCATAAAGTCAAACCATGACAGAGAGGCCGCCCCATCCCTTGGCCTCATAACCAGCGTCCACCCGAGCAGGCCGCTGATGGCAAGGGTCCATAGTATCACCCTCCTGTAGTGGCAGTGGCCGAGAAGGGTTCGTAGCCGGATCTTCTGCCGCTCCTGGACTGGCGACGGCAGCCACCTGGTCTCTACCTTGAGGCCGGTGAAGGACGCCATCGTCGAAGTCGACGACATGGAGTCGGACTTTGTCCGTAAGAATGGAACTTTATCCATGAGTGACTGTTGTCAAGGGTCTGGCGATTTGATCTCTGTAAATGAAAGGGGGGTATGGAAAAAGACAAGAGAACAAAGAAATAGGAGTCTAGGGGCCAGATGCCATGAAGTCGCCCGCCGAATAGAAGAAACGAAGCAAAAGGAAAGCCAAAAGAGCCGTTGGAGTAGCTTGCTCTGGAAAGCAGGCTGGAGGGACACTACGAGTCTCACTTGCTCATGCAGAAGAGACGCGTGTCGACAGTATGGGACGTATGTGAACGAGCGCAGGGCTTCTTAGGGCAGAAACAAAAGAGAGATAGGAGAAAGAATACCGGACGGCCTCGCGCTCAGGACATCAAGGGAAGAAACCGAGGAGAGGGCGAGGATATCAGTGCCTCGCATGGTTCGAAGAAACCCGGAAGCCTACCTTGAAAAGGGAGACTGGTCCTTGAGGCAAGGCAATGGTGGCGGCGCCATGGCCCCTGGGATGCCAGGTCCAGCCATGCTTCGAGGCCCAGGACGCAGTTTCTTTTTTCCAACAACAATCCGGGAGGGCATCCACATGTGTTTGTGCCCATATCCCGGGCACAGCCGTAAACTGGAGGGGAATGGGTGGCGCTCTGCTGTGGACTGGTATCCTGTGTCCGACTCCACGTCGTTTTACTCCGTACGGCACCACTGATGGAGAGGCATCCCGGCCGTTGTTTATGTCCATGACGTCGAAATAGTCGAGTATCTAGGGGACAGGGGCTGCGGCATCGTGATACCATCTCCCCCCAGATGATCGGATATGTAAGAGCGTCTGTATCAGTCTTCTGCGGATCTTTTTCGTGTCGGTTGACAAACTCGTGCATTGCAGCCGTCTCCGACAGCGACAGAACCGCAGACAATGCAAATCCGCAACCCCTTCTTCTTTCTCTCTTCCTGGGAGCCAGGAGAGCGAAACACATCTATCCTTCCCAGAGAAAAAGAAGAGGCAATCAAGCAGACAATGCTGCACTGCTGCTGCTGCCAAGGACGAATACAGCATGAACCAGTGCCTGGACCTGAAGAGAACCTGTGGATATCCTATCCACTCCCAACGGCCGCCCATCCCAGTACTGCGAGCAACGCAAATCCGCAAGTGCCGCTCGGAAGCGTGGGCAAAAAAGCGGGTTGTGGGCATGTCCCTGATAAGGCCCTGAGTAGTATTCCGACGCCGCTGATGGCGCCCGACTAGAAAAACCCGGGTTCGAGGGCCTTTTGTCGGCCCTCTCCAACCAGCCGTGAATAAGGGATTCCCCCGCGACCTCTCCGACAAAGCGGAGCCGCCGGCTACGGTCGGGCTCGCCTTCGTGAAATCCTGCTCTCTCGGGCGCGCCATCACTGTGGTCGCTATCTTGCGTAGCCTCTGATGAGGCGCAGCTCAAGGTGGAGAGGATAGTCTCCCTTCTGCATCATGTAGCCCTCTCATCATCCGAGCAGTCCGCGGGAGATACCGAAACCAATCCGAGAGCACGGCCGGCCACGCCCGGGAGCCACATGCTGATGCAGCGCAGCGCGCCAGAGTCACAGCCCGCACACCTAGTTTCGGAGTAGAGCATGGTGTTTAGCCGTTGTCTCCATCGGTAATCTCGTCTCGAGGCAGCTTGTTCTTTTCTTTCTTTTATTTCCTATTCTCCCCGTGCAAGGAAGCTGCTTGAAAGGGTTGGTCGGGACTCGCCCGATTAGGGAAGGACATGTCGTGTCGATAAAAGAGAGCACAGTAGGTTTGTTTGACGGAACAATCAGGCGGCAGCAAGTCATTGATGTCAACGCGGAAAGTCTGTGCCCTGTCAGGATCTACTGAGCCTGCCACGGTGTCTTTGATCGCTAGCAACAGTATGTGTGTTCAACATCATGGCGTTGTGGCGGCCGTGCAAGATGTAAAAATGCCAGGCCCGGGCACTTACAGCGAGCGCCAAGAAAAGATATTGATCGCTCGGCAGCGGCGCCCTGAACCCCTGTAGAGTCCGATCCACCCCGCCGGCAGTCCAGTAAACCAGCAGCACGCCAGGCTCCCCTTGCCCTGAAGTCTCCGCCTAAATAACCTCGGACGAGAAGCCGAAAATAGCAATAGATGAGGACCATACAGAGCACATGTCCCGAGGTCCATCTTCGGTCCAACTTCCATCCTCCTAGAACACACGCTCAGCTCAAACTTCGTCTCTCATTCCCTGTGCTTTTGCAACAATCAAATTCCTGTTCTTGCCAGATGAATCATTTGTCATGAAAAAAACTCGGTGGCTCAACACAATAAAAGCGTCCCACTCGGTCGCGCTGTTTGTGAAACGTCGATGCTGGAACCAATCGTTTCACACCAACGACGAACATCCCAGTTACCTGTGGGCAACTCGACCAGAGAAAGAAACTCCCATCGGGGCGGGTTGCTTTCCCCCGATGCCAGCCGCGGCTTCGAGAAGAGCACAGCACAGACAAAGCGACCCGTCCTGTCACCAGGACGCGAGCGGGCTTGTTTTTACCTTGGCAGAACTGCAGCAGCTTGGCCCGACTTCTTCCAGAAGCAAGTATCAGTGATACATTAAAATCTTTCTATACCGTATTCGTGTCTTGGTTGTTACATAACGAGAAAACAGTCACATTAAGCCGCCTGTGTATATCGAGGCCGGTATACCCTCCTGTTCCCCCAAAACGAACACCGCTGCGCCGACCCATTCATTAGGTTTACGCCCTTGGTTCTCCTAACACCTCTAATCTTGAGTACCCTTAGCCCCGGGACTGGACTCGCCGCCCTCCACCTCCCTGGCCGCGCGCCGCCGCTCCGCGCGCTTGGCCCGTCTCCGGTGGTCCCGCTTCTCCCTCCACCCCTTACCCCACACTATGGTGGCCCCGAGGCCTAGCGCCGAGAGCACGAGGAAGGCCGAGCTCAGGGTGCAGAACCATCCGACCCCTATGGCGGTGATGGCCGGGAGCACCACGCCAGTTCCCAGGCAAGCAAACATGTAGCGGAACATGTAGTTGCCTGCCACTACCTCGGCCGCGTGCGGCTGCATCACGTCGAGGCAGTACGTGTTGAGGCTCGGGAAGCAGAAGAGCTGCGCCACGGCCTGCACGAAGAGCGTCACCACCGCCAGCGGTATGCCCCCGACGTTGCGGTCCAGGCCCCAGCCGTACGTCAGCGTGCACGCCGGTATCACCACTCCCATAAAGACGATGCCCGACCGCAGCCGGTCCTCGGGGATGCGCTGCCCGCCGCGCTTGGTGATCCACTTCTTCACCATGTGATCGGCGTAACGTCCTCCCATAAAGGTTCCCACCAGATAGCCGCAGCCCGGCGCCAGGTAGAAGAAGCCCGACTGCATCGGCGTGATGAGATCGAAACGCGGGTTTATCACGTATCGGATCGGTGTCAGGAGGCTGTACATGTTGAACAGGAGCGCGCCCGCCGCCAGCCCTGCCAACGTAAGGTTCGGGTACAGGTACAGCTTGACGACGCGGAACGGGTTGATCATGGACCAGAGGACTCGCGCCTTCATACGGCGCGGCACCCCGATCAAGTCGTCCTTCTTGAGGCGGTGCGCGGTCTCTGGGAGGAGGAAGAAAACCCCCGCCAGGGCAAGAGCGCCCAGGCCCGCCTGCATCCAAAATATCATGCGCCACGATTCGAACGTCACGATGATGCCGGCGATGAAGGGCCCCAGTGCGGGCCCGATAAGGGTCCCGGATAGGAACCAGCCCATGGCGGTGGCTCGCTCGGTTGGCCGGTAAATGTCACTAACATGGAGACGAATTAGTTCCACGACCAAGGTTTCCATCCTAGTATGTCAACGGAGATCTTACCTAATAACAGTTGAGCCGACAAGGATGAACGAGGTGCCCTCGAAGGCAGTCAAAAGCCGGCAGATGATGAAGGCTTCCAACGAGTCTGCAAAGACCGTGCCGATGCTACAGGCCGTGAAGAGTGCCGCCGTGGTAAGATTTACCTAGCGAGGTTAGATCCTAGTGTTAGCAGTCTCTTACACATACTTCCTCGGAACCCCACCACTCGACCCTCAACCTACAATTCTCCTGCCATAGACCTGACTGATGGGGCCCCAGAACATAGGAGATATTCCCATGAAAAACACTATCACCACGAGCAATTAGCAGACTTTTTTATACTACCCCGCTACAAACCTTGGGCAGTCCGTCAAGGTGATCAACCCACTGTAAAATGCATTGCTCATATTGATGACCGCGCCAGTCGTGCCGAACTCGCCGGCGACCTCGGGCACGGCCGAGAGCACGGCGGTGCTGGAAATAGGCGCCAGGAAGGAGCACAGGGAGAGAACTATGACGATGACGATCTTGCGGCTCGACGAGAAGCGGTCGTAGACCGAGTCGGGCACCTCGACGAACGAGCTGAACTGCTCCGCCTCGACGGCCGGCGAGTCGGGCCCCATGGACACGTGCGTCGGTATCCTGGACATGCCGCTGGCGCTCGAGTGCCTCCGGCTCCCCGAGGACGACGAGCACGCCGACTCGGTGTGCGTGTCGTCCGCCTGGTCATCGTGCTGCGTCTTGCGGGGCGAGGCCGTTGCGGCGGTTGGAGGGGCCGCCGGTGTTGCTGGTGCTTCTGTTGATGTTGTTGGAGGCGAAACCGAGGCCGTTGAGGGCGGCATGGCGCTGCCGTTGTCCCTGATAGGTGTCTCCTGGCCCCCTGGTGTTTCCTGGCTTTGGGCTCCAAGATGTGTGGCTGGCCCCGGCTGCCCGGGGCTGGGACCACTCCGGTCCTCGTCATCGCGGGCCGCGGACATGGCGTCGTCTGCCGGCTTGACAACAGCACTCGGGTGGATCAGTGAAACCGTGGGCGCGATGGCACCCCCACGTCAAATTAATGTTTCCCCGTCTGAACGGCCGAGAGCCACGGCCGGGACGATTTGCTGGAACCGATAGAGGTGATTGAGCCGACAGTAGAATGTATGACTGCTGAGTACCTCCGAGATTGAAAGATAGGTTGGGACAGGTTGTATGGTGACCCCCAGCTGGGCATTAGAGGACCCAGATATGCTTCAAACAAGCTCACTTGGCTCACGGCAGAGGTCTGGCTGCTCTTTCCTCTCGCATGAATGTTGGGTTTGTGTCTGAATAAGACAAACCGCGGAAGGGTACAGCTGATGATGAATGGGTGACGAGATGGACAGGCAAGCCCGATGAAGGGGCAAAGTAACGACAACGTCAATGAAAAGCCAAGAATGAGATCAGCGATGAGGGTCCAGGAATCCACTTATAACCCATCCGCAAGCCGGAGAAAGGCCCGCTGTTTATATGCTGATATCTTCCACGCTCCGGTGGAGGATGAAGAAGAAAACCGATATGCTTTTCTCCGATACCAATCGCCCGTGCTCCGCCACATCAACAAGAAGAAAAGAAAAATGTTGCAGCAACACCCTTCATGGATTATGAGTCTACGTCTCCACCCGGGGCCCAGTTCGCTGCGCTGCCGAAGGCCGGAAGCGCAAGCCGTCGACGCAGACTTCTATCCTTTCTGTCGGTTCCTCGGGCGGACAGGCCGAGCATCGGACCCATATGGTATTTCGATTTTCTCTGCGCCTCAAATCCATGACTGGAAGAAACGCTCATGGGCCTGCACGTTGGGCTGCAATCGCCGGTTCCCGCCCCCTGGCAGGTCCCACTTGGAAGGTTACCTTTTGGGTCTGCAACCGGAAGGTCCTAGAGGGTGCAGCAGATGAGGTTGTTACCGCGCCCCCTTTCCTCTCGTTTTCTTCTCTTCCCTCGACCAGCCTCGGTGTCCCAGGTGGCCGCTCTTGACCTCATACCCAAGCAACAAGCCGAGTTCCCAGGCCACGATATCCATAAACCCTGACCACTGGAGGGAAGATCCACGATAGGGAGAATCCAATGTGGGCTCATGCACCCAGCCCTAGACCGACCCACCCAAAGCCGCCTTATTACCGAGGACATGTGTGTGTGCTGGTCCCCGCTCGGCGTGCTTCCCGGTGCGTGCCCGCCCTCGGGCGTCGACGTCATGGGCCGCCCCAGCATCCCGTGTTCTGAGCTGTAGTTTACCTCAGAATTGTCCTCAGTGTGATCGTTGGAAGAGGGATGTTGCCTGTGATGGCCCGAAACCCGGAACTCTGACCAGTGAAGCGTCTCGAGCGTCACCCATTGACGATCTAGACCTAGGTAAAGAAACCAATGCCTAATAACACACATGCTATCTGTAATCCAGAGATGTCACAGCGAAACCCGCCGCGCTCGAGACTCCGAATGTCGGCGCCGGCCCCGGGACCTTTATCGCATGTCGTCGGCGCAAGACCCCTGTCTTGCCGAGCTGGCGTCCCTGTGTGCTCGGTCAATTGGACCACTCACGCCGAGCCGTAGCGCTTTGACGGTGTAAGTCTGCGCGCACAATTACACAGCACAACAGGCGCCGTGTAATTTGCCGAGAAAGGGCGGAACTCAGCGACAAAGAAGACCTCGACAATAATCTTCCTTTGCCTCCCCAAAATACCTTTCTTCTCGCTTTCGACTTTTCTCAATTTCAGGGGCTTCATCATACAAAACGGCTGCAGAACCAACTCAGTCACATAGGACCTCATCAAGCATCTTAGTGGGATCCGTCCGTTTAAAGTCGCCAAGTTGCAAATAATATACCTAGGTAGGCCAGAATAAAAGTTTTCTTTTGTTTTCAGCATCAACTATTTGCCGGAGGAAGAGTATCATGAACGGACAAGAATCCAAGAAGAAAAGCAAAGCGCTTGCCACAAAAAAGCAAAAGCCAACAGTGGACTTCAGGGTCCTCATCAAACTCCAACCTTCAAATTTCCCAATTCCCACACCAAGAAAGAAAGAATAAGAGAGTATAGGAACGCACAGAGACAGCCTAGCGGTGGTCTGGAACCCAAGTCCCGAAGAACGCAAAAAAAAAAAAAAAGCAGAAACAAAAGGGGGTGTATCCATCATAAACACGAAACAAAACGGCCAATGCTAGAAGGTAAAAACAAACCATTTCCTCCTGAACATCCGCATCCCTCAAAAACGCCTCGGTTCTCCTTTCCTTCCCCACACCCCTGCGTTCGCCGCAGGATGACCGAAAGCTAGCGCGAAGGGCCCTCGACCGGGCTCTGCGGTAAGCTCCTGATGCCGCTAAGGTCGGTGCTCCCCGTCCTACGTAGGGCCTGCGACATGGTCTCGATCTTGAGCTCACCGTCCG
Organism: Falciphora oryzae; assembly: GCA_000733355.1. Lineage (NCBI taxonomy): Eukaryota > Fungi > Ascomycota > Sordariomycetes > Magnaporthales > Magnaporthaceae > Falciphora > Falciphora oryzae. The sequence continues at coordinate 171,775 of JNVV01000026.1, forward strand.
TCAGCACCATGCCGGGGGGCGGGCTGCCGGGGCTGAGGGGCCCGCCGGTAGCCGTCACCGTCAGCGGCTTACGCGTGGGCGACGTCTCAAGGCCGCGGATGCTGCCCGACTTTGATGTCGGCGGGGACGACGACATGCCGCCGCCCTGCGACGAGACGGGCGAGCGGATCGGCGACGGCGACCGCGCGCCCGCCCCGGAAGCCCCGCCGAGGGCGCTGAGGCTCGTCAGCCCAGCCAAGTGCATGCTATCCCGCGAGGCCGACGGGCCCGAGCCGTGGCCGTGGCCCTGCTCCGACTGGACGACGTCGGCGAAGGAGATGAAGGAGAGGCGGCGCACGTCGGCTGCGTCGAGCGACCCGTAGTTGCTCGCCGAGTCGCCGCCCATGCCAGTGGCGGGGCCGGCGTGCTCAAAGCTCGCCAGCTGCTCGGCCCACGAGGCAGCCGCCGCGCCGGCGCCGCCCTGGTCATAGATGGAGGACGACTGGCTCAGCTGGTGATGCAGCTGCTGGCCGGCCACGACGGCGGCCGAGGCGGGCTGGTGCGACGAGTGCGTCACGATCTCGACCGTGTCCGGGTCGATGCGGTCGTCAGTTATGGCCTCCGAGGAGGCGTCCAGCACGGGCGGGATGAAGTCCTCGGTTGTGATGTGGGACGGGATCGCGGGGGAGGTGGGGAGCGCCGAGGCGGACTCTTGGACGTCGCGCTCGAAGATCTGGGAGCCGGCCGGCGACGCCAGGCGGGGAGACAGGCGCGGGGATGTCGACCGCACTGGCGACGTCGGAACCCTGCTGGGTGACCCCGTCGTCCGCCTCGAGGGTGATTCTCTCGGGGCCGACGTGTTGGCGGCGGGGGCAGCGGTAGCAGCTGCCATCTGGGGCTCTTCGGCCTTCTTCTTGCCGAAGCCAAAAATGGAGCGCTTCTTCTTCTTGCCGTCGTCGGACTCGTTGGCAGCAGCTGGCCGAGGAGTGCTGGCTTCGCTCGTCGAATCCGGGAAGGGCACTACTGTGGAAGGATTGGGGTTCGTCTGGATGGCGCTGCTGGGCTGCAGCACAGCTTGAGAAGCGGCACTCATTTTGACGACCGTGGCCAAGACTTGGGCAATTCTCTGGTCCTGCTCGGATTCGTGCTCGAGCTTGGCGGCGGGAAAGTGACGACGGCCGTGCAGCTGGCGCGCCTCAAAGTGCGCGGGGTGCCGAGAGAAGATGTGCTTATCGGAAACCTGTTTGCAGGTAACAACCTGGAAGTCAGCACTGGTGAGGGCCGGCATCACCCCTCGAGGACGGGAGCTTGTGCTGGTGTTGGGGCGGGGTTGGGAGCACGGCGCGTGAGGGCCTACACTGCTGGTGGTGTCGTCTTGATTGGTGCGACTTGAGAAGTGATATCTAGTAGGTGCGCTCAGTCGTTCTAGTGCGTGCTGTGTGAATCGCAGGTCAGAAAAGTGCGGCAGGCAGGCGGTGGTGGGCGATGTGGGATCATAGCAGGTATACGAGGACAAGGACGAGGTGGGAGTGGGCAGCAGCAGGATAGTCATTGTCGCAGGGACCGACGGGGATGAGGTGCCGGGCCAGGGCGGGAGTGGGCGTGTGACCCCTGAGGTGATGGGCTGGAGTGGAGTGTCGGCTGCGACTTGACGAAAGCAAGAGGCAAGCAACAATTCCGAGACAGCGGGTAATGAATTGCATGCGTCGCATGACAGCAAAGCACAGCACGCTGCGCCGCCGAGGTTGCAACCTACCGCTTCTTATCTTGATGCTTTCGCTTTCGTTTCCGTTCTGTCTGCCTTTTCCGTCTATCTGACTGTATTGGAGACCAGGAGCTGGTGAAGGAGGACGAGCGACGGAGGATGGCGTGGTTGTTAGCCGCTCGGTTTTGGTGCTGCGCAGAGTAATGGGGGATTTCCCGGGGCCCTGTGCGCTCTACGCTGCGCTGTGGTTTTTTGGTTTGGGTTTTATGGCAGGATCCCTGGCGTGGCCTGGCCCTGGTTTTTGGCCCGTGGTGGTTGCAATCAAGGCTGGCTGGTGGCTTCGCCTCTGACTGGGCCGACGACGTAAGCAAAATGGCCGGGCCCCTAGACTAGCACCCCAAGAGATGCGCAGTCTCCAGAACAGCCAGACGCAGGAACAGCCGCTGTCAGTAAGACACGCCAGCAGGTACCTTTCGCTCTGGCTGATTGGTGGTGGCACTCGGCGGGATCGGGTGGCCGTCGAGGGTTCGATTCGGCGATGTAGAGGCGGCAGATGGAAAAGTCGCCCAGGATGGCCGTTTTTGTCTCTGGTTTCTGTCGCCTTTTTTTTTTCATTCGGGAACACCCCACGAAGTTACCTTACGGAGTAAGGCCATGGAAACCCAAAGCCAAAATCCAGGGGATCAAAGGCATGCCGAGACGGGAGCTGGCCAAATGCACGATCATGACAATGGAGCACGGGTGACTCGGTGCAGGCGGGATCGAGGTACCTGTGGACTTATACTTTGATACGCGTCAATCAGGTATGACGATGCGTTTTGCCAAGCCCACAGGCCGGCCTCGTCTGGCCGTTGTTGCGTGTCGCCAGCTCCAGCTTCAATTGGGCTGAGTCTTGCTCGACCTCCCCTTTTCAGGATGTCAACCCTCGACTGCAAGGCGGGTCAACTTGGTTTTCCAAGGCGGATGTGGCGTCTACCCATCGACCCTGAGGCCAGGAGCGCTTCACCAGCCCGTCTCAGATGCAGCTTGGAGGTAAGAGATACACATGCAAAGGGAGGACACGACCAATGGAGCAATTGATTTCCGGGCTACCTAGGGAGGGACACACACATGTGCTTGGAGCGGAGGAGGGGGTGCAGTGTCACGGAAAGCAGGTCGACCAAGGAGAAGGCTCGAAAAGTCAGCAGACCACCAGCACCCGACTCCATTCGATACGAGACCGAAGGTGGTCCAACCCTCATTTTCCTGGCCTTCCGCAGCAGCGACAAAACAGCATAATGCCCCTTCATTTCCAGCTCTTACCGCGCTGCACCACCAACCAGCCTTTGGACGCCATCCCTCCAATTTGCGTCCAGCCGATGTGTCTTTGAAGGTTTATGCCTTGACCAGCTCAGGTCCAGCACCACGTTGTGCGTCGTAGACACATATCTGTCCAAAGCAAAGCTATGAGGGGCCACCACATCCATCACCTTTCGGCGGTGCATGCAGGAGCGATGCGGTGCCATGCGGTGCAGCCGGCTGAGCTGCGCGCCACGGCTTACTGCGACATTCGCTCCTACATAAAGCCTAAAATGCCTCCCGGAAAGGCACATTAGGCAACCTGCCGTTAGCCGCCCGTCCACTCAGCACCAACGACGCCGTGCTCCTTTTTGATTGTGGGTGTTGGTGCCTTGGGCCCATGGGTTGAGCACATGTCGGTCACAGGGGCGCAGTCGTGTCGGCGGGTGCGACCGTCCATGTTGGGGCTATCTTGCAATCACAATGCCTTATCACACCGCCGCAGGCTGCCCTCGACAAACGAGTGCAAGTGCCGAGTACAAAGGAGGACGGATGCTATTGTCATGCAAGGAATCGCACCCGCGTTGCCCGCCCGACAAAGCCCCCTCGTTGAGTGGGACAGGCCGCATTATCACGCCGCCTAGTTGTGCACCAACAATGCCCCAGCGTGATCAGCCCCATCCTCTTGTCACCTTGCCTTGTCACCTTTCTGTCTTTTCTTAGCCGGATCTGGACACATACCACAAGCGTCAGGGCTGACGTTCAGCTTTTCGTCCGAGAGGCTGCCATTGGATAAATTACTCGTCCGCATGAATTACACCAATTTCGAGCAGCCATTCAGCTCTTCGGCCGACTCCCTCGACGTCCGGAGGCGGGTTTCGTAGTTTTACTTGTTTTTCCGCATTCAATCTATCCGAGTCCAAGATGCCAGCCCCGGGACTGTGACTGCGGGATTCCTTCCTCCTTGCCCCCGCCCATCCACCGCGTCGGAGGTACCGAAGTGGGCGGGAGAGGATGGACGCGGGGCGACGCCCCCCGACTGACGTCAGAGTCCCCAGCCCAGCCCGATGTTCTGGCTGCCTGTTTGCCATGAGAAAACTCGACCCCTTTCATCGTGGTTGGGCTCCACACGACATCATAGGATGTGCGGGCAAGCGAACCACGTCAGCTGTCGCCTCTGACTCGCTTGCGAGATCTCGTTCGAACAGGATTTCTTGCGCCGTTTGTGGGTAGTTCCGCCTCTGGCGTCGATTGATCGAGGGTCGACTACGTTCACCGCTGGCGCCAGGGACCTTCGCCTCGTCTCGTGTAGAAACGAAACATTTTTCCGTCCGCGTCTCCACAGGGCCAGCGCCGGGGCCCCTTGCTCAGCTCTAGTTGTCGGTATTTCGCTGTCGAGGTTGCAAATGAGGGAGGGGATGGCGATGTCTAGAGCGACGATGACAAAGTCCTCTGGGTGACTCGAGAGCATAAAACGAGATGGCTAGCCAACCCCATCCAGCTCATTGACCGCCTCCTCTACACCACCGAATTCCAGATCCGCATTGCCAGAGCAATAGACGCCCTGGGAAATCGTGGACTTGGAGAGCTCGTGCGAGCCCTTACCTTAGAACACTCTCCCCATCAGGTCGAAACGGCGAGATACTATGACAACCGCGAAATGAGCAATGAGGGGACGATCTGGCTCGCGATCTAGTCCTCCAATAACCCATGCTCACTGCTTTGGCGACAACCGAAGCTCTGAGCGGCGTTGTAAAACATCGACCGCGCCCATCTTGAAGTTACTATTTTATTTTATGTAATTTGTATTGCCTTTTCGTGGGCACGTCGCCAAATCACAACGATTTGCGAAAAAAAAGTTTTAGCGTCAAAGAGGGAGCGCCAGCCTATCATAGCGATCTTCTACGACGGATTCAGCCGCCGCAGGCTCCAGCTGCGCTGCCTTACTGTCGATGAGCATCAACAGAAGCACTTATTCGTCGGGTCACGAGGAACGCCCGAGCGCGGCGCCTTGCTCATAGCTCGTCCAGGCAAGCTGTGGATGCCTCTTCTAGTCCAAGACCCCTGAATCGATCAAGCAAGCTGAAAGACTAGGTGTCGCACGTGATCTACACAGACAAAATCTCGAAGCCATGTGGGGCAATATACTCAGAAATCCTTGCCCCTCATTGGCTGCTGCCCCATCACAGAGCGACCCTCATTGACTTTTTTTTTGGAGCTTCAACTTCGTCGGCACCAGCTCTGAAGGTGCCCGACAACTCGATTCTCTAAGAGAGTGACGCTATTCCACAACACGGACAGCGCAGTTAGCAACACAAAGATTGCTTGCTACTGCTTGCCGCTGTTCAGATCGCCCCGCCTCCGGAGAAGTGTGGCCGACCCCTCACTGATCCACGACCGTACCTCCATACGGAAGGCTATAGCCTCACATCCGAACGGATCGTGTGATCCGGCCAAGACAGTACACACATCATAAAATGGAGTCGCAGCTCCTCCTAAGGACGGCGGCGTCACGGCCGCTCGTCGCCGCCGCCGCCGCCGCCGGCCGGCTGGGCAGCAGCAGTCGGCCCCCGCAGCAGCTGCTCTGCCAGCAGCAGCGACGAACAAAGCTGACGTCGAACCGTATGAAGCGCGCGCTCAACATCCCGCCACACCCAGACTTCATCACCGACCCGAGCCGCGCCGAGGGCGACGTCGTCATCTTCAACCCGCCCGCCTCGGAGCCGTCCGTCTACCACACCCCGTTCAAGTTCCTGCCCAAGAACGACCCGCGCCGGCGCTCCAACCTGGCGAACCTGTTCGCCTCTGCCTCTTTCACACCATCACCATCCGCCGGCGACGCAGCAGCAGCAATATCCCCCGAGTCTCTGCCCGTCGTCAGGGTCAAGACGTCGCGCCTCGTGTCCGAGGCCGAGGTGCGCGAGATGCGCGAGAAGCGCGCGGCCGACCCTAAGCGCTGGAGCGTCACGGCGCTCGCGCGCGAGTACAAGACCACAAAGCCCTTCGTCATGGTCGCCACGGGCACCGCCAAGATGACGGAGCACAAGCGCCAGATGCAGGAGGAGCTCGAGCGGGTTAAGGAGCGCTGGGGCCCCAAGAAGATCAAGGCCCGCGAGGACCGCGACAGGAGACGCGAGATGATGTTCAGAGGAGAGGTATAGGCGACAATAACGACTTTTTTTTTTTTTTAGTCCTGAGACTGTATTCCTCTACGCCACTCTACCGCTGCCTAGGCTCTTCGGTTGCAAACGGGGCCGTCGAGGCCAGCTTATCGCTGGCGGCCGTGTCACTCCGATGAGTTGATGGATATCCAGGGCAATGTTTTGAGCGCCAACTCTTAGGGTGACTCAAGATGATTAGTTGGAGGGCCTTCAACATCACAGAGGAATCTGCGGACCATGACGCCCGGCTATCCGAGGCAGTTGAGCCCCACGGACGAGATTCCTACCAGCATAACTGCCACCCACGGCGACTAGAGGTGATCAATCCGGGAGTTGGGTTGAAGCCTACAACGACGGGTTACTCGGAGTCGACATCTTTACGTTATGTACAGTACGGTGTAAAAAAAGAAAAAAGACCCATGTTGTATATTCAACTCATTGTTCGTTGTGTCGACTGTCCTATTTTCCCCTGATATTTTGGCTACCCAGACATTGTTGTTGATGGACCGTGGTGTTGGCGTACTCTCGGAGAATTGGCTCTGGTAATGATACAGAAACAGTCAACGCCCCTCCCACAGAAAGCGCTGGCTCAAGGGGACAGCGACTACATAGGGAAAGAGAAGGAATGCCCCTCTAATCGCCCGAGAAGAAGCGTCGGTGGTCTCGCCGGTAGAGTCTCTAACAGGGGGTTCGGTCCCCATCACAGAGGAACGGGGCAGCAGAGAGAGGACCGTAAAAAGAGATGAGGAAAGCTGAGAAGTCAGAGACAAGATAGAGGGACGAGAGCCGCTTCTTGCGTGCTGCACTAGCAGCTCCCTGTTATTATTTTTGGTGCCTTCCAACTCCCTATCAGCTGCTGGCTGCTTTGGCAGCTATCCATGGATACCAGAAAACCTTTACCCCCGGCTTCCGGCCTACAGTCTCTCTGGGAGCCTGTCAGCTCGGGCAGCTGGTGATCAAATCTGTGTTATCACTGGCCCGGCCCGGAGACACGGTCGGTCAGTCGCCTCCGTCTTCGCGGTTGGCTGTGGAATTATACCAGCGTCTAGCGGCGGTTTTCGGTCGCAGACAAGTTGCCTACACCCCGGCCTGCCAGGAATGCGTAAACAGAAATAGTCGTAGTGGTTAAATCGACACAAGCTGTTTTCTCGAATGTTAATGAAGCATCCGCCGCTTGTGGTAGCGAAAGATGGTTTCGAGGATCGATGGACGTTGCAGGCTGTGGATACTCGAGTCCAATCATGTCATACGGCGGGGTACTGTATCCTCTACTCACGTGGTCACCGTACTGCCCACTTGCCACTTTGGGCAGGACGATATTCATCCATGACTTGGCTTGGTTTTCATCCATTCTACCCACCATCGGTACAGACGGGAGTTCGGGAGACAGCAGCAGGCTAATCGCGGTGGCAACTGAGGGATAACCAGAGGCTGGCCACAGCAACATCCAATCAGTCCTCAACTCCATGCGGGGTCTGCTCTCCGCCGCGAGGACGACGACCCGGGTCAGCTGTCGGCGGTCTCTATCGCCCACCATCCACGCCAAATCCTCCCTGCAGGTGCGCCTGTTCTACACGCCCAACATGGCCAAACGGGACCCCAGCACGGCGTCCAACTATGACGCCTGGCTCACCCGCCACACCACGGCCAACCTCAAGATCGACTTCAAGGAGAAGTGCCTCCGCGGCTCCATCGTGCTCGAGCTCGAGTCGCGCACGGCCAAGGAGAGTACCGAGATCGTCCTCGACTCGAGCTATGTCTCGGTCGAGTCCGTCCGCCTCAACTCGGCCGAGCCAAAGTGGGAGATCAAGGCCCGCGCCGAGCCCCTCGGCTCCCCGCTGCACATCTCGGTGCCCGCCGGCGCCGCCTCGGGCGAGGTGGTGAAGCTCGAGATCGGCGTCCGCACCACCGAGAAGTGCACCGCCCTGCAATGGCTGACCCCGGCCCAGACCTCCAACAAGAAGGCCCCCTTCATGTTCTCCCAGGCCCAGGCCTGCCACGCCCGCTCCCTGTTCCCCTGCCAGGACACCCCGGACGTCAAGTCGACCTACTCCTTCAACATCTCCTCCCCCCACGTCGTGGTGGCTAGCGGCGTCGCCGTCGAGGACGCTGGCCAAACGCCTGCCGCCGCGGCCGAGGATGGCGACACTCTGTACCGCTTCGAGCAGAAGGTCCCTATCCCTTCGTACCTCTTCGCCCTGGCCTCGGGCGACATTGCCACTGCTCGCATTGGCCCCCGCTCCTCGGTCGCCACAGGCCCGGATGAGGTCGCGGCATGCCAGTGGGAGCTCGAGGCGGACGTCCAGAAGTTCATCGACGCCGCCGAGAACCTTGTGTTCCCTTACAAGTGGGGAGAGTACAATGTTCTGGTGCTGCCGCCGAGTTTCCCATACGGGGGTATGTTCACTGTATTGACCGCTCTCTATCAAAGCTGGAGATTGTTCGAGGAGGCAGGACTAACACAAAATAGGCATGGAGAACCCCATCTTCACGTTTGCCACGCCGACTATCATCAGCGGTGATCGCCAGAACGTCGACGTTATCGCCCACGAACTGAGCCACAGCTGGTCTGGGAACCTGGTGACATCCTGTAGCTGGGAGCACTAGTGAGTGGTCGCCTTGGACTTGCTCGTCTATCTTCTCCCCATGTCTATCTTCTCATATTACCTTCCGCCGGGCTGTGCTGATCGCTTCACTAGCTGGCTGAACGAGGGCTGGACCATGTACCTCGAGCGCAGAATCATTGCCGCCGTCCGCGGGCAACCATACTTTGACTTCTCCGCCGTGATCGGGTGGAAGCACCTCGGTGGGTCTACCCTCCTCGACCACCAGGCCGGCCTCGTCGGATACCCGTGTTGCTAACTGCTCCTTCCTACCAGAGGACGCTATCGAGGAGTTTGGTGCGGACCACGAGTTCACCAAGCTGTGCATCAACCACGACGGCATAGACCCTGATGACGCCTTTTCAACCGTTCCCTACGAAAAGGGCTTCCATATGGTGTACTATCTCGACTGCTTAGTCGGCCGCGAGAACTTTGATAAGTTCATCCCTTACTACTTCACCAAGTGGGCAAACAAGTCCCTCGATTCGTACCAGTTCAGGGACACGTTCCTCGAGTTCTTCGACAAGCCTGAATATGCCGTTCTGAAGGATAAAATTGCCGGTATCCACTGGGAGGGCCGCTTCTACAGCCCAGGCCTCCCGCCGAAGCCCGAGTTCGACACTTCGCTTATCGACGTCTGCTACGCCCTGGCGGAGAAGTGGAAGAGCAAGGTAGGAAATGCCTTGATGTTATTGCCCGTCTCGTCCGCGGCTAGATCACTGACTTACACGGCGGGAAAACAGGATTACGTCCCCAGCAGCAAGGATGTCGCCGACTGGGCCGGCAACCAGAAGCTGGTCTTCCTCAACACGGTGCAGGACTTTGCTGAGCCGCTCTCGGCCGAGCGCGCGCAGCTGATGGGCACCGCCTACGACCTCCTCAACACCAAGAACGTCGAGCTCAAGACGGCTTACTACCAGATCGCCCTGCACGCCAAGGACTCTGCCGTCTACGCGGGAGTTGCCGAGCTGTTGGGCCAGGTTGGCAGGATGAAGTTTGTGCGCCCCCTATTCAGGGCCCTGAACAAGGTCGACAGGCCCCTCGCGCTCGAGACGTTCGAGAAGAACAAGGACTTCTACCATCCCATCTGCAGGGCTATGGCGGAGAAGGACCTAGGTCTTGCCGGAGAGGCTAAGGCGTAGTTGTTGCTGCCTAGCTTTCTTGTGCTCCCTTAGACCAGCTAGAATGTAATGGTGTGAATAGCATCCCTGATACGCTACACCTAGATTGGGAGCATGAAATCATTGTCCTGGCTATTGGGCTGCTGCAGACAGCTAGTGATGCTAACGACGTATCCATTTGAATGGTTATGATGCGAGACCCCGCGTCTCGACTGTCGCCTGCTAGTCACTTCCGGGATCCCTGACGCCGACAGCGAGTTTGTGGTCGGATGGTAGAGAAGATATATTGCAAAGACGCATATTTTTGAGTATCTTGCCCTCCGTGGGGCGCGAGGACATGTTATGTTGGATAACGTAACTGGACCTGTTCACGCTCGATGTCTTTAAACCCTTTTGTTAAGCTGAACTTGGCGGTCTTAATTACAATATCTCGTCAGTAGATTCTATGGGCGACACCCTAGACAAGTCCCTTTCCAAAATGGCGCTAGAAACAAAGCAGAACCTTGCCTTGGAGGTCTATCCATCACCACAGTGATGACGAGGTAGCAACCTGAAGCTATTCCTGTCGCCTATGGCGAATACCTGTTAGGCCCGAGCCTTCTGCCACTCAGAGCAGAGAGGGACTGGGGCCCTGACCCTTGCGAAACTGCTAGGAACCAGATACATCCAGGGTCATTGTACGCCGTCAGGTACCGTGGGGATTAACCTTCCCTCCGCAGACCTAGACAAGGATTCCCTGTGTTACTCTCAGGGGGATCAATGGCATCTAACACGGACCAGGAACGCATTCTCAGTATCTAGCAATGCCCGACTATCTCTTTGTTCGCCCGTCAAGTCGAGGTTGGTGCGCCCGGTTTCTCCGGCACCCAGTGTTGATGCTTTGACGAGTGCGCTTCTGATAGCCAGAGTCAGGAGAGCCGCAGAGGTGCATTGGCTTTGCCGATATCCCCATCCTTCCCAACCTCGGCCTCGTCCGAAGGAGATGCGGGAAACACAGACCGCTGTCACGGAGAATCCATCAGACAGACTGATGATTCTGCTCCGAAGGGGCCTTCAAGGTTGATGCGAAGTAGAAAGATGCACCGTGCAGAGATCGGCATCATGAGACCATGCTCAGGGCCAGAGTTCAAAGCGTGCTTACGGCCTTCCGGAGAAATCGGCACCACCTGCCGTCTAGGCACTGTGGCTTTCATCCTCGGCAAAAGGCAGAACGAGTATGTTCGGGCCCCGTATCATCTGATCACCCATTTTCGACGTCTTAGGCACTCGATCCGGCTTTCGGACCGCAGCAGCAGCAGTCCCAGGTCATACTGCCGAGGCTTCGGCATAAGGAGTCCAGCGATGTGCCACGCCAGCCCAACCAAGGTTATGGCGTGGGTGGTGGGTTGCTATCATCTCACATAGACCAGAGAAGACAAGCATGCGGTGATAGTGTGGACTCAAACCTACAGTTGAAGACACTAGGCTCAGAATAGTGGCTGTTTCCAGTGCGTTTACAGCTGGAAAGAGAAAGCATCAACAACAGTTGTCGCTCGCTTCCACCAATTGGCGGCAACTGGTGCACTCTCAAGGGACATCACCGGCGCGGCCGTTGAGGCTTAATATTTTGGTCCCTACCCAGTCGGCTTGACACGCCTATGCCATCAGCGACCGTTGTTCCTTGAATCCATACACGCGAAGGCTAGCCTCGTGGGTAGAAATACAGCTGCATACCATGATGGTCAACGAGGCTGCTTCGGATACGTCTGGAAAACACCGGACGATACTATTCCAAGCACATACCCCTGGGTCCAATGTTACCCGTGCGCGAAACGTTTGACGTGCTACGTTTACAGAGCAGGCGCAGTGCAAGTCCGTTCGTTCTACGACGTGCCAGCCATGAAGTGGTGACAATCAAGGCGAAAAACAAAAGCAAAAACATACAACACCGAGGAAGCCCCAGTGGTCACCCACCTGAGTACTAGTTCGGCCCTCATATGTTTTAGTACTGGGAGAAAAGGCTTCCTCAAATGGACAATTTTGCCTCCAAAAACGGACGCCTTTACTCCCGCACTCTAACCACCGTTCAAAGGACGTATTTGATGTCTCGAGCCCCTGGATCGGCGTGAGTTACCGTTTTCGAATTCCAACCAATACCAGTGGCCTGTGGCCCGCCCAAGTTGCAGGAGACCTAATCGTAACATTTCCGAAGAATGCATAGCAACGTCCCTCGCAACCAACATCGCCTTGTACCCCGGTCGACTTTAGGCGATGTATGCCACGGACGAGGAGTCGACCACCGGCGCAGACTGAGCCCAGGGCCCGGTTTCTGGCACCCCCTCCACTCCACTCTTTCGACGTCTACATGTAGATTAGGCGCCCAGTTTCTGGCACCCTTCATTCATTCCCTCGACGTTTAAACGATCTCTTCCACGTATTGTCACACAGGTGTCGTTGGTGGCCCTGCTGCCTCTGCCATTTCTGCCGCCTTTGCCTCGCATCTGCTGCTGGGATATGGGGTTTTAATCCCACGTCCATCGTCCATATAAGGTCGCGACCGCCCAACGCTCGTTCGCACCGTTCGACAGTTTTGGCCCTCTTCAGCCTGATCTTCTCAGTGCTTCTTATTCGCTTGATCCTGCCCATAGCCATAATGCCGCCAAGGGAAAGCGCAGAGAAATTCCTCCGCGAGGAGGGAGAGAGAGAGGCTCTGGAGAATGCAATGAACGGTGCGTCCCACCCCCACCCCTACTTCTTTTTTCTCCCAGCGGACGTGATTCCTAGCCGTGGTTCTGCTAACAGTTTAACCATCCAAGTCCAAACGACCGAGTCAGCTGTGGGGGAACGATTGGGTTGGGTTTGAAAAGCCGGCGACAAGGGTCCAATGGGGGGATTTTTGCCGCTCGCATTTTGCTCGGGGTTTTGCAGAATGTCCGACACATCGACAGGTCCCAGGTCGTCGGCAGCCAGGGGGCAGCCGAAGGCGCGGGCGGGCAAAGCAGCAGCGGAAGCGAGTACGATCCACAAGCACTTGATGAGTGGACGAGAGCTTACGAGGAGCAGATGCAAGCTGGAAGAAGCCAGCGACCGACCATCAACACTTACCCCTACAACCCGCCAGCCCGCGAGAGCAATCGGCAAGTTTCCGGAAGCAGCGGTGTGGGCCCCGTACCGAGCAATCAGCAGGGCTGGGAACAGTATCGTCAGGATTACTATGGGTACTATGGATACTACCCTGAGGATGCTCCGATGGAGGGTTGTGGCGATCCCGTCGCCGACGAGGTGGCTCGTTGGCAAAACGACTACGGAAACCAGTGTCGCGGCCTAATGAGGCGATCCAAGGGCCGAACCGACAGCCCCGGGGCCGCCAAGCCAGCGAAACCGCAAGCTAACAACAGGCTCGCATCCGACAAGACCTCGGCGGCACAGCCCAGCAACAAGCCCAAAGACGGCAGGAGCCAGCATCCCAGAGCGCGCGGGCCCGCGAAGGGCAAAAGCAGCAAAACCAAAGCGTGCCGGGCCAGGCCTCGTCCCCCTCCTCCTGCGAACGGGCAGTAGTCCAGTGGCGGCAAGAAACCGACGGCAGTGACACCACAGACCAAGCCCCCCACAGCCGACTCCAGGACCCCGCCGGCGGGTAAGACCGACCGGGGCGGCAAGGCCAAGAATACCGGTGCTAACACTGCTCCTGGTGCTGTCGGCGGCGCGAGCAAGGGCAAGGCTCAAACGCCGACGGTGGGAAAAGATAACAAACCCCCTGCGGCAGGAAAGGACAGCAAGACCCCCGCTCCGGCAGCCGTTTCGGGGAAAGGAAAGGCTCAAGCCCCGGGGGCAGGAAGGGCTACTAACACCCCCGCGCCGGTCTCCAGTCCGGGGAAGGGCAAGGGCCAAGCCCCGGCCGTGGGGAAAGATAACAAGACTCCCGCACCCGCCGCTGGTGCTAGCAAGGGTAAAGCCCAAGCGCCCGCGGCGGGACCGAGAAACACCACCCCCGCCCTGCCCACACACAAGACGCCCACGGCACCGCCGCCAAACGCCGGAGCAGCCAAGAAGAAGGGTGCCGCTCCCGGCGCGGGGAAAAAGGCAACAGCCGGCAGCCTTCCTTCCGGGGCCAGCCGGGCCGGCAAAGCTGCGGTCTAGGGACAGGCTTGGTGCCTTCCAGCCTCGGCCAACAAAGGGGAGGTTAAGCAGGCAAAAATGCATAAATAGCAAACACTACCTGTAAGCTTAGCACGCAGGCAGCCCAGGACAGATCTCCCAGGACATCAAAAAGATATACTTTCATTTGTTTTAACAGAACCGAATAGACGCTTACTCCGATACAGCGCGCCTGGACGCGGGCTGGTGTGTTGGGTGGCACAGCAGGCCGATGCCATTTTCGACGTGGTATTGGCCGTCGTGCGTGGAGACGAGGCCCCGGTGTTTTGGGCGCAGGCTTGTGTTGGTCCCATGCTGTGCCGCAAAGCCCCTTGTCCACGAGAGAACGTTGGCACCTTTTCCCGCTTGCACCAACGCTAAAAAAAGATTCGGGAATGAACAAATGAAAAGAATCGAGGCAATAGATGGATGCTATGATTTTTTTTTTTTATCGTGCGGGACATCTCTATGTGGTATGTATCAATGGTTGGGAGAGCAACACTAAGCCGTACAACCTCCCCAGCAACCCACAGCCTTCTATGGTCTTCCCTTCCATGTAAACCCCTTCATTTTGCCAATTTGCCGTTGCACAATATCTTCAATGCGCCGCTCCATCACCCCAGCATCTCTCAACCCCATCTACCAGCAGGAAATAGGCGCCCGGCCCGACGTATCTTCCCCACCTTACTCTGGCCCGGCTGACTGTGTCGTCCCAAACCGGCGTCGCATAGGGCGTTTGCGAAACACCTTTCCGTACCACCGGGTCGGGCCTCAACCGTGCCTTTTGGTCTCGTTGGCTGTTTGGCCAACATTAGTCCTATTTTGGGCTTTACCCCAGTCCCAGCGCCGCGGGCACACATGGCTTCTCGACCCCGTGCTAGCCATGTGATTTTCCAAAGGGACGGAAGACACTAGAGGTACGCAACCTTCCGGCTTCCTGACTGACCAAGACGGTCCCAACGCAATATCCAACAAGGTATAAACGATGCTTCAAAAAGGATTGCGCTGATTAGGTCTGCCCAGTGGTATCTAGCCGCTATTGATACAGCCTCGAAACGACGGCACCACATTACGACATAATTTGGTCATAGTTTTGGTGCCTTAGGAGTGGGTGTGGTGTTGGCCGTTGGCCCATTTGCTTGGGCCGCCCCCTGTTCATTTTCTCTACGTTTCGACCTGAACCCACGAGCTTTCGGTATGGGGGCGGGCAGGTGGCACAGAAGCTGCGGCCATGGTGCCCGAGCCTCACGAAGAAATAGAGCGAGGCTGCGCCAACTGCCACTTTGACTTTTGATGTGTACGTTCCCAGCGAGACTGGCACAGCCCGTCGGTGCCATCATAACCACCCCCCGCCAGCTGTTTGGTATCAATATCCACCGGCCCGTAGCATCGGGTCCCTTCATTGATTACTACATAGAGTACAATGCCACCGATATTGTGAGCTTGGATGATACGCTGACTGATGAGGCGGCTACCAACGGTGTGGTTCCGGTGGTGTCGTCGATGGACATCACCATCAAGCTTGTTCCAGTGTACGGTCAAGTTATTTCGTATTTGCTTATAAAAAGGGAGGCACGGGGCTTTAGCGCTGTGGACGAGGACTTAAAACCCCATCACCAGCTTAACATAGCAAACCTTATCATTTTTTACAGCCATACTTCCCTCGATATCTTGACTTTTGTCCTTTGCTTATACCTTACGTCCCCTGAGAGCCTCTTTTTCTCCTTCCTCCTATCTTACTGCACGATCTTTGTTCGAAATCCTATCTCTTCCCCGTCTACTTGCCCTAGCCGGGGTTTTGTTCCTTCGCCACCATGCTGCTTAAGGGCACACGAATAGCCCTCCTCACCGTTATCGGGCTGCTTTCGAGCACTTTCTCTCTGGGAGCCCCTTTGCCTCAAGCCGACGAGCCAACCGGCCTAGCCTCTGATACTGCAGACGATTTCCGGGGGCCGATTTTTGGCGTCCAGCTCGATCAGGTCTTTCAACCCTTCGGCGACATCGGTTTCGCTAGCTATTCGGCCATTTTTAAAGTTTTTACTCCTGCCTAAGTCAGCGACGATTTTCTTAAACGCATCGCACGGAGGGTTAATATGGAGATGAGGCAGGTTCACAATTACTGGACCCGCGAAGTTGAGCCGTTTAGCAGAATCCAAGCACCACAAGTTATGACCATTATGGATATGGGCGACAACGTTATATACGCTGCCTCGTCCGTTAGGGTCCCCGATACACGCAATAACGCCATAGAGCGATACAGGGATTTTTAATTCGATATGCCCGGCTCGATCATCGAATGCTTGTGGGATTTGGACGAAGACCCCAAAACAAAGAGCCACCATTTCCAAGGGCTTTGTGGGGAGGTCAACGTCATACGCCTGGACGGCGATATGCAGAGGCTCAACGGCGAAAAAGTATACAGCCAGCCCAAAGAGAACACCAAGAGCGGTGGCCTGGCATGTCACCGATCACGCCATCGATTTCCGCGTCGGCCAGGGCCCCAACGAGTTCGGCTGCCGCGACATCAATGAGTATTACAGCAAGAAGCTCACCGAAGAGTTCGGCGTGCCTAAACAGGCATTCAGGGAGATAACAGGCCCGATTTCCACCACCGACGTCCATGGCCTCACTGCCGAGAAGATGTGGAATGTTCGACACCATGTTTTTGATGGCGGCGCCAACTATGATAGCAACCAGAGCGGCGGCGGAAGCGGCGGCGGCGGCGGAAGCGGCAGCGACGGCAGCGGTAGCGATGGCGGCGGCGGCGGAAGCGGCAGCGACGGCAGCGGTAGCGATGGCGGCGGCGGCGGCGGCGGCGGAAATCCGGCATACCGCGGTCCAGACGCCGGATATCCGCCCAACAACCAGAACAGCTATCCAAGCTCCGATGACAGCAATCCTTCCCCGCCGGGCAACCAAGAGCATGCGGCACAAATCGAGGGCCAGCGGGGCCGCAAACCCGACTCAAAGGGCCGAGACAAGGACAAGCACGCCAAAGCTGATCCCAAACGAGAAAAGGATAAGCGCAGGAAAGCTGATCCCAACCGAGGCAACAAAAGCGGATCGCAGAAGCAAAAAGCGAAAGGTTGATAAGCAGGAGTGTAGCGGAGGGGACCCGAACTGGTACCTGAACCCGACCTGGCCTAACGAGTTAAGGGAATGGGGGAGACGGTGGCACGAGTAGGGCTACTCCGAGGCGGACTTTTTGGCATCCCCCGACGTACAGCCATATCTTCCAGCAGGAGAGTCGTCCGGAGCCGGGCAAGCAGATGGACAGCACAACTACAACCAACAGGAAGAGGACTACTATGAGCCTTATGATCAGCAGGGCTACCATCCACACGACAACCAACAGGGACAGGCTTATTACCAACCGGGCTATTATCAAAACGAGCAAGCCGACGGCCGACAGAGTCAGGGCGGCCACCAAGGAGGCGCCACTCAGGAGGCTCTCGACGCTGAAATCGACAGCCTGACAAAGCATTACCAAAACCTGAATACCGGTCGAAAGAAGCGCTCCGAGGACCCAAGCAATCAGCCCGGAGCTGGCAAGGTCGCAAAAATACAAGCCAACAACAAGCCCAAGTCCAACAAGCCCAAATCCAACAACAAGCCCAAGTCCAACAAGCCCAAGTCTAACAACAAGCCCAGCGCCCGCGCCAAGTCCAAGTCCAACGAGGCCACCAAGGCCAAGGCCGGCAGCAAGCTTAGAACCGGCAAGACCCAGGACCCCCAAGCCCACCAGCCCGGAAAGGACAATGACGGCCAGGCCAAGGCGTGCCGCCGGCCAACGTCGCCTCCCCCTCCTCCTCCCCCGGGTCTGCAGCGGCTCCTAGACGGCAAAGGCAAGGACAAAAGTAAAGACAAATCCAAAAACACCCGTGGCAACTCTGCTCCATCTGGTGGTGGTGGTGGTGGTGGCGGCGGCGGTGGCAATGGCAAGGGCAAAACCCAAGCTCCGGCGGTGGCAAAGGACAACAAGGCTCCAGTGGCAGGAAAGGACAACAAGGCTCCAGCGGCAGGAACGAACAACAACACTCCTGCAGCAGGCAAGGGAAACAAGGCTCCTACGGCAGGAAAGAACAACAACACTCCTGTGGCAGCAAAGGGCAACAAGGGACCCGCCGGCCAGACGCCGAACACCGGGGCCAATAAGAAGGGCGCTGGCCCCGGGAAAAAGGCGACAAAGCCCCCCTCCGGATCGCGGGCTGGCAAGGCAACCTAAGCCGCCAGAGCTGCGGCTCAGGCAGGTTTAGCGCTTCGGCCCTCGCCGTCCTCTGCCGGGCCCCCGGACAAGGCGTCGCGAGATATCCCAGAGTAACACGGGCCTTTTTCTTCTTCTTTTTTTTTTTTTTTTTTTTTTTGAAAATTTGTATGGCTGCCGCGGTCGATAGGGCTTTGAGATTTGGAACGTGACAGCATTTGCTTGGGAAAGCATATCATTCGTTTAAAGAAAGCATAGGTAACATTTGTTTGGTAAAGCGTGGCATTTTTTGGGCATAGCATTCGTTTGGGAAAATATAGCATTAGTTTGGGCATAGCATTCGTTTAAAAAAAAAAAGCATAAGTAGCATTTTGTTTGGCAAAGTATACAAAGATATAAAGATAGTGGTTTGAGAGTGTAAGCATTAGCTTTATAGCAATTTAGAGATCCACCTTCCACCACCGTCATGTTTCACTCGCTGTCGGGGCGATTACCCTACTCGTCCTAAATGACAACCCAGCCCAGAACGGTGGCAAGGTCAAGCTCAATCCCGAGCTTGGCTCGGAGGCGAACCGCACCGGTTACACCCTCATGATCGCGGATGTTGGGGTCGGCCCCCTTCTGGATCAGGAGGTCCACAGCCTTTTTCGCCGTCGGCACGTCACGCGCGTTGCAGGCAATCAGATGCACCGCCGACATGCCTTTGCTATCGACCGCGTCGATATTCCAGCAGCCTTCCACGAGGAGCCTGAAGCACTCCAAACGAACGGCGTTGTAGGCGATATTACCCCGTTCGGTCGCCAGTTTACGGGCGTGGGTAAGCAGCGGGGTCTCGTCCTCGGCGTTTCGAGCCTCCACATCCACGCCGGACTGCAGGAGGAACCTAACCACCTCGTCATGCTTGGTCTTGGTCGACTTTCGTTCTGCGGTCTGGTGCACTGAGGAGGTAGGAGGCGTGGGCCATAAGTTAGCACAAACGGCTCTCCCTGGGGAGGAAAAGCAGCAGGACAGTAGTCGGAGATTTGCTATCAGAAGTGCCACTTACGAGCATTGTTCCCGCTCGCATAGTGCCGCTGTTTGGGGAAACGATAGTTCTTATCCGCACCTCGTTCTAGCAGCAGCTTGAGGAGCGCCGCATCCCCGGCCACCCGGCAGGCCACAAGCAACGGGCTTTCCCCGAAACGGCCCGACCCGTTAACGTCCACCCCCCTGTCGAGCAGGAACTGCGCAAGGGGGAGGTTGTTAAAGCAGGCAGCTTTGCAAAGCTGCTCCCACACCCTTTTCGTGTTGGGGAAATTGGCGTCGCGGTCAGGGTCGGTCATGGCGGCGTCAAATAGCATATGCGCCATGTGCACAGCCGCCTCGTGCGGCCGGCTGTCATTTGCGATATAAAGCAATCCCTCCACATCGGGGTCTTTAATGCCAAGCTCTCCCATAAGGTACTCCAGTGTGCGAGTCGTCGCGTTGTGCTCGGTAGCGACGCAAATGAGCCGGTTCCTGAACATTCCCCCGTCGTAGGGGTTCACCTTTTGAGTTGCGCCGCGGGCGACCAGCGACCTGGCGAGGTCGACCGAGTCCGCTGCGACCGCCGACTCGAGCAGGTTCATGGTCAGAGAGCCGCACCAGGCGTTGATGTCGATGCCGCGGCTGAGGAGCAGTTCGATCGTGTCGAGGTGTTTCTGCTCGACCTGCCCTCCTTTGAAAAAAGGGCGTCTTTGATGCTCCATGTGCCTTAAAACCAGGGACGTCGCGAGGCCGTCGTCGCAGTGACCATTGTCGAATTTGGCCTGGATGTCGGCTCCGGCGTCGAGAAGTATCCGGACCATGTCCGGGTTGGCTTGCTTGGCTGCTTCGTGGAGCGGCCTTAACTCCCAGGTGTGGTTGAGATGCTTCATCTCAACATCAGCGCCAAGTTCGATAAGGAACTTGACGATATGGACGTGATTCTCCCGGACGGCGGCGTACAGGGCCGTTTCGCCGCGCCTTGAGTCGAAGCGGCCGTACAGGAGATTAAGTTCGAGATCTGGGGTGATAGCGGCCCTAAGTTTTTCCAGGTTGCCTTCCTTCGCCGCTTGGAAGAACTCGGCATCGCTTGAATCGTCCGGACCAGCCCAGCCTAATACTCGCCACGAGCAATATTCGCCGCAGCTGTCTGGAGAAGGGTCCCAGGTTCCAGGCAGGGGAGTCTCCGGGCTTCCCATCGCGCTTTGGCTGTATTTTGGACGATGAACGAGCCAAGTCGGTGAAGATTAGAAGCGTATTGCTGAAGGTGCGTTGGTGGGCGTTTTGTTGAACTTATTGTCACGGAACGCAGGCACCAAAGAGACGTGGCTTCGATATAGAGCCTTTGTTGACCTGGCGATCCAAAGATAATGCACAAAGTAGGTTTGGTGCCTTGCACCCAATTGGGACGGATCGGATCCCCTTTGTGGGAGGGCGGGCTGCGCACGGGCCAAAGTGTTGGTTAGTGATTTTAAATGGAGGTCGGGACTTAGCATGTTGGTGCCTGGGGAGCCCCACTAACAACCTGAGAATCCTTGCTTTCAATGACACAGTTGAGTGACGAACTGACAGGCGGTGAAAAACCAGGCGGCAATTCCCAACCAAGGACTCCCGCTTTCGCCCTCACACGACCGAATTTGTGCTTTTCATCTGCCAGTCATCAACAGGCCAAAATGGATGTGTACACGCCCGCGGACGAATTCGCCAGGGCGGCAGCCGCAGGCGACCTGCAAAAACTTGCGTCGCTGCCAATAGCCCAGGCTTCAACCCGCAACATGCTTTGCACCACAGCAATAATGTTTATAGCACGTCGGCCCTGGATTGCGCCATGGCAGGCGGCTACAGCGATATGGTGATCGCCCTTATCGCGCTCGGCGCCGACGTGGACCTCGGGAGCCGCAACGTTGATTTTTGGAGGACCCCACTTGACCAGGCAGCCAGCCTAGCAAACCCGGACATGGTCCGGATCCTTTTCGAATTCGGCGCCGCACCGATATTCGCCCCCGACATTCTGAGCACGATGCAGATGCCCCGACCCAGCTTGTACTTGAAAATCTGAACTGGAGAACTGGACGACTCCCGGGCAAAACTATACCGACACGATTAGGCTCCTTCTGCGGCACGGCGTTGATATAAATGCTCCGTGCGCCAAGATGCCGCCTGTGCCTTACCTTTACGGCCGGGCTGTTACACCCTGCGCAGTTTTCTCTGCAGGCGCCCCACTACCCTGATCTGGGCAATAATGGTGCCCCATTGTCTGCACGGGCCGCCTTGCGGCCTTGCAAACAGTGGGCCCTTTCCACCTCCGTCCAGCATGACAAGCGCGAACCATAACCGCTCTCCCTACCTCCAGCGACCTTGATCAACAATCAACCTTTAGCCAAAACTATTATTGGCCAGCTGTTTGGGATCCAATCGCTCTCTGATAGTCAAGCCGGCCCTCACTGGTTGACTAGGGGAGAGCGGACGGGATCCCGTATATTCCAGTGGGTATGGTCGTATGTATCTGCCAATTCCACTCTGCGGCATCATCAGTTACAGTGGCGTCCAGCACGGCAACGTCCTCGTCCACTGGAGGCGTGCCGCGGCAGACTGGAAGCGATGTGCTGGTGGGCGCGGCGGCCGCTCTGGCCGGGGGTGTGGCGCTGCTGCTCTGAATGGAGACGAGGAGAGAGCCAGCCCAAGCGTGGAGCAATTAGTAGTGAATTACGAAGATCGTGAGTGCTGTCTGGGTCGGTTTGGATAATGACGCAAGTGCACTTCTTTGTTTGGAGGGCCTCCCAATCGGCCCAACTGGTTACAAAGGGCTGCTGCACCCCTGGCATGGCGTGCGAACTAGCTCTTAAGCACAAACATACCACCATGCCACCCATACGCCCGCCCGAGCCTCCGCCCGTGCCGCCGCGCGTGCGTGTAGGGAATCTTTGCACGCGGGTGCGGCTCGTGGAACTGGATGGCCCGCTCCACGTCCAGCCTGGTCGGCCGGAACTGCCACACGGACCCGTACAGCTTCTCGGCCAGAAACCCCGTCGAGCCCATGGCGTGCAAAAAGTCGGTCCAGGGGATCTCGCCCGGGGTCGAAGTCGCGTCGGGCGTGTAGAAGAGCGTGCGGAACACTTTGAATGCTCGCCCGTCCACCGCGAACGTGGGCTGAGGGTCGGCTGCTTCCTGCGCCTTTTCCTCCTCTTGATCTGCCCCTGTGGGGGACGGGTTCGCAGTTCCCTTGGTCTTGGTCTTTGTCTTGGCGGCAGGAAGTGATTTGTCCCGTTTGCTAGAAAGGCCAAAGTACAATGTAGAGAGCGGCTTGTACAGCCCCTCCAAGTCGTCCGCAGAAGCAGCGACCTTGCCGTCCTTCTTTTGGCCACCGGCAGCAGCAGTCGGCTCCTGCCACGCGGGGGTGCGTTGCAGAATGCGTGACTGCAAAAGCAGCCTCTTGACGGCCGTCCCTTCGAGGTTGCCGGTCCGTGGGTGCATTGTGCGGTCCATGGCCTCCCAAAAGGCGTCCAGACACTCCTCGGCCCGGCGCATCACCTCGACGTTGTCCCTGCTCCGCCGCTTATCAACGGGGTAGGTGAACTTGCGCGGCTCGACCTTGCCGAGCGCCACAACCTTTGCCCGGATGAGCACCGTATCGCTGATGGAGGTCATGATGGCGGCCCGCGGCTTGGTGCGTTCCCGAAACTCCTTTTCGACGGCCTCCTGGCGATCCACCATCGCACTTTCGAAGCCGTTGGCCCAGGGTTGGTAAATCTCGAGCTGGCGCAGGCACTGCGATACTATTGACAGGTCGCCTATGATGCCGCGAACGTGGTTGGAAATGAGCTTGTCGGCCTCGGGTTGGGTCTGTATCAGCCGCTCGAGTTCGTCCACGGCCGACGTCAGCCCCAAAAAGAAGAGCTGCTTGTCGTCCTCCCAGATGGTACTCAGGAGCCAGAGCAGCTGCCCTTCTATCTTGGTGCGTTTGACATAGGGTTTCGATGTGATTATGATTTTCGTGAGGTTTTCGGCGGGCTGGCGTACGAACAAGTGCCGGAGCGGCGGCGAGGCCACCACCGCGACCTTGAGCCGGTCTATGGGGTCCTTGGCCGCCTGGTTGAGGTAGTATTTGAAGGTGAGCAGCGCCTCGAGGAACTCCTCGGGCAGCGGCTCCTGCGGGGCGATTTTGGAGGCGCATTTGGCATGAAGCGCTTTGAGCCCGCGCGCCTGCCGCAGGAGCTCTGTATACAGGTCGAGCCTGACATAGCTCCCAACCACGGCGCTACAGATGACGCGGCCCCAGATGGGGTCGTCCTGGCCCGGCCGCACGACAGGATGCACGGCACCCCGCGTGTCCTTGACGCTCTCCTCCCTGTGCTCCAATATCTCGGTCAAATGCTCGGCAAAGAAGCCAGGGTCCTCGCGCAGAGCCCAGATGTGATCCTCGGCGGCCGAGACGCGGGCGGCTAGCAGGGCGCACATGCGGTCCAGGTCGAGATTGGCGGGCACGCGATACGGGGCCTCGGCGGCCATGACGGCGAGGTTGTCAAAGCCGCTCAGCTCCAGCTCCGTCTTGAAGCGCGGCTCTGGCTCGAGGGATCCTGCAGTCAAGAGGGATTCTGGGGAGATGTCGTGCAGCAGGCTCTTGCAGCAGGCGACCAGGAAGCCGAGAAGACGTTCCTGGGCCTCGAGGATAAGCAGGCCTTCGCCGGGGAGAAACTGCACACGCCTATGCATCCAGTCGAAGGCGTCTGGGTGGTCCTCCCAATTCAGGAGCTGGCCGTACTCGTAGGCCGAGCAATCGGTGGAGATGCCGTTGAGGACCATGACGTGAACGTTGAGGAAAATCGGCTGCAGCTTTACGGCCACCAGTCCAAAATGCATGGCCTCGCCGTCTACCGCGGCGAAGGCAGACGGGTGGTGGCGGCCCCGCGAGTTGAGGAGGAGCGGCAGGCTCCTGGGTTTGGACAGGTCCTCCTGGTTGACGTAGGGCCATATATAAGGCCCAATGGTAGACGACTTGTTGCGAAAGGCATCAAAGTCGGGGCGGTGGGTGGCGGGCATGTCGGGCCACAGGCCCAGGAGCAGCTTGAGGCGCGCTTTCGCAGTGCGCTTGGCCCAGCGCTTCTGAATGGTAGCCTCATGGCGGTCGAGGATGGCGCGCAGGTCGGAGTAGTGTGCCAGCGTCCTGCGCGCCAGGTCGCCGGCCTCGCGGCGCACCTCGGCAGGGGACTTGGTGGGCGGAGTGGGCATGCCCGTCAGCTGGCTGATCCAGCTGGGGTCGTTCCAATCGGCCTCATCTGGGTCGAAGGGCAGGTCCACATTGTCGAACCTGGAGGCGTCGGGCCCGAAAGGGTCGAACTGGTGGTTTCGCCGGGTATCCATGACGATGCTGCAGGTCTATGGATCCATGGAACGAATGTGTTTTGTCGTGATGGAAACGTCAAAGGTTTGAACGGCCGCGTTGGTACCTAGGTACTGTTTTTCTCCCCACGCACGTGCCCATAACCGTGCGCCCTGCCGCCAAACCCACAATGGTGGCGGGGGGCGCTCATGGTGTGTGGCCTGAGGCTAAGCACGCCGGATCCCATTTTCACTCCAGAAGACCCTCACTGGTTTGACTACCTGGGGACTGTCCGTTGTGGGTCCCCTCTGAGAGGGGAGTAAAAAAACAAGATTTGCACAAAAACTCCGGCCCACAGATCTGTGAGTGAGTGAGTGAGTGAGTATATTTAACGTCGTTATAGTCGGGATCTACCAGTCCCTGCCTCCCAGGGGGCATACGACGTGCTAGCGCTACCTAAGCTTAACACTAGGCTATATGTTGCTATCGAGGCGGCTAACAAATCAAACCAAGGGGCAAGCCCAAGGCACACGAAGTTCGGGCCGCATTCCGGCGCTCCTTGTTAGTGAGCGGGCAATCGGCAAAAGAAGGGGCGAATAAACGCCGGGGCGCTGTGAGCGCTGCTGTTGGTGGTAGAGAAAAGCAGTCGGCCGGCAAGGTGCCGGAAATAGAGTACGGCCGGGTTTGGTCGGGGAGGTACCGCAATAGTCCCCCCCTGGGCCCGGCCAAAGAAAGAAAATTCGG
>JNVV01000026.1:200051-211955 GCA_000733355.1 Falciphora oryzae
GCCGGCCGACTGCTTTTCTCTACCACCAACAGCAGCGCTCACAGCGCCCCGGCGTTTATTCGCCCCTTCTTTTGCCGATTGCCCGCTCACTAACAAGGAGCGCCGGAATGCGGCCCGAACTCCGTGTGCCTTGGGCTTGCCCCTTGGTTTGATTTGTTAGCCGCCTCGATAGCAACATATAGCCTAGTGTCAAGCTTAGGTAGCGCTAGCACGTCGTATGCCCCCTGGGAGGCAGGGACTGGTAGATCCCGACTTACCGACGTTAAATAGACTCTCTCTCTCTCTCTCTCTCTCTCCGAAACGTCCATTTCAATTTATGCTAAAAAAAAATAGGTCGAAATGCTGAAATATTAGAGGCGAAACGAAAGCGACTTTAAAAGCTTCGAAAGCCTATTCCATTTCGGGGGTTCATTGCTATTAGCTTTTAAACAGGGCGTTAGCCGTCGTTATAGGCCTAACGATTCCTAAAAACCTCTTAATAAACCTCCTGTAAAAGTTGGCAAAGCCAACGAACGATTGGGAATCCTTAAAGCAATTAGGGGCCTTCCATTAAATAATAGCATCAACCTTATCCTTAAACATTGCAATGCCCTCGGGTCCTATTATGTAACTAAAGAATTCGACTTCGTATACCCCCCAAACGCATTTGCGAAAGGCCACGGCCAGGTTGTGTTTAGTAAAGCAGCAAAGCACTTCCTTTACCAAACTATCGTATTATTCCTTAGTTTTTGCGTATATTAAAAAGTCATCCAAATACACAAAAAGCCCGGCATCGATAAAGTCCATAAAAACATAGTTCATTATGCTTTAAAAGGTAGCGGGGGCGTTAATAAAGCCCATAAGCATAACCGTAAACTTAAAAACGCCGTATTTGCAGCGGAAAGCTGTAAACTATTCGTGCCCTTTCTTTATCCGAATCAAATTAAACCCGGTTTTAAAATCGATCTTCGTTTTCCATTTGGCATTCCGAAATCGATCCTAAAGCTCCGTAATAAACGGGATAAAGCACCGAATCGGAATCGTTTTAGCGTTTACGTCCTTGTAATCGACTACTACCCTTAAAAAATCGAAAGGGTTTTTTTTTTCTGCGAATATAAAAGGCGAACTATTGGCAGTTTTGCATGGCCTAGCCCGACCGATTCGTACCTGCTTTTCCAGCCACGGCTTTAGGATATCCAATTCCCTTTGGCTCATTAAATACAAAAGGCTATAAATTAATTAAACTCCTTTTTTAAAGTAAATTTCGTAATCCTAAAGCTAATGATCGGAAAAACGGGTAGCAACCGTTTCCGTTATAATAAAGAAAAATTCCCTAAACTCCTATAGCACCGATTCGAAACCGTCCGAATTTGCTTTATTCACTTCCTCAAAGGAAAAAATACCGTACCCGTATTTAATAACGGCAATAATCGCGGGTTCGATTGTTTTCATATTTTCCCGAAAGCGTAAGCCTTTAAGCAGCCGTAAATCCTATAGCTTCCGTGCCCGGGGCTTGTTGCATTTCCGGCATTTGTCCAAATCTATTCGGATATCCCGAAAGTCGCGATCCAGTAACCCCAGCGGTAGGTATTGCCTTTGCTATACGAAAGGCAGGATAATATCGCAATCTGGATCCGTAGGACTAACTTCGAACATTTCCGTAAAATAGTGCGTTTTGTACCGAAAGGTAACGTTAACAACTAGTTGCTTTCCGGCCTCTAATTCGATTTTCCCTAAAAAGGAAGTCATTACGCAAAGGATAGCTTTATCAACCAGGTAACCCGGAAGTTGCTTAGCTATTTTATCCGACATAACCTTCGTATCGCTACTTCCGTTTAAAAGGACCCTAACGGGTATTTCCTTCGATCCCCTCGCCTGTATGTACATGCGAAGGATTGGCCTTGCGAGTTCCCTATCCGTTAAAGGCCTCCGTGCAATAGCGACGGTTAATAGTTGTAACAAGGGGTCAAAGACGGCTTGGAGAAGGATCTCTATATTGCAGATAATCTTTCTATGGGCTCAAAAGATGCTTGAGGAAGAAGGAATCTGTAACAAGGGGTCAAAGACGGCTTGGAGAAGGATCTCTATATTGCAGATAATCTTTCTATGGGCTCAAAAGATGCTTGAGGAAGAAGGAATCTTTCATGGAGGACATAGGAGATGGCAGGGTTTATATAAACCACCCTGTGATCCGTGCGAAGTATTGAGTACATGATTCACACTGCCCTTTCGGCCTTTAGCCTTTTAGGCCTCGGGGCCGTTGGGCACCTATACCGGTTCCCAAACCTTCTGTGGGGCCGATTAGGTGAGTCCACAGGTTCTTCCGTGTGACAATAGTTGTCAACAGTTATCGTCCGATTCCGAATCTAATAGTTCAAAAATTCGTAATTCGCTCGAGGCTTCTAAAGTAAAGCCAGCGATTTTAGCCTTTTTAGCCTATAGCTATTCCTCCTATTCGTCCGTTACAGGGCGTTTAAAAATGAATTTGGCACCGGCCGTTTTTGCTGGTATAGGAGGGAGTTCCTTGCCGTTAATGTCCTTTTTAGCGTAGCATTTTAACGTATAGTGCCCTTCTCTTCCGCAGCGCCAGCAATCGGCTTTAGCCAACTTTCGTACGTCGATATCGCGTTATTCGATTCCTTCGAGTGCCAATTTGGTAGTAATCCAAATGTTGTTTTTTTTATCGGCGGCCTTTTTATCGTTAGCCTTCTTTCCGGAACGGGAGCTTAAGGATGGACTTGGGTTCCTATCTTTAAAGCCCTTGCCGCGGCGACGGCCCGCGTTCGAACGCTCCTAATTCGAAGCGGGCTCGTTTTTTCCCTTATCTTTCGGGGTTAGCCCCGGGTTTTGGAACATAATTTCGTAAATTTTGCCGGCCTTTTAAATTGCAGCAAGGAATTTTTCGTCCGTATCAAAAACTCCTCCGCAACGGGAATATACCAATTTAGTAATTTCCTTTAGAAAGGTGCGGGAAATGTATTCCTTAAACATAACGCCAGACTATTAAACCGCTTCGTTAAAATTAAAAAGCTTAGTAAAGTACTAAACGGTATCTCCTTTGTATTTAAATTCCCGCATTTTTTTTAGCGTTGCGGTAATATTCGGTAGCGTCCCGGAAGCGTTTTTATAGGGCCGCCGAATAAGCCCGCTAGTTGTTTTCGAACTGCACGCTTCGAAAGGACCGAAGGCGTTAATAATGCCAAACTTATACGTTTTCCGTAAATAAGGACCCGACCTAGTTAATTTTAATTATATCGTTAAAAAAGCTTTCGACGTAAGTTTTCATATAAAAAGTAACGCGAAACCACCATAGCCTAAATTTAGCCAGGTCCTTACCGTCGTAACTAAATGGCTTATTAAGCTGAACTGGGTTAATAACGGCCGTAAAGATCGGATTATACGGGTAAGCATTTCCCTATTAAATAGCTTTAATAAAATCCCGCAAATCGGGGTCCTTAAAAGCCCGTCCGTTATTTTCGGGAGCATCGTTTTCCGAAAAGGAGTTTGAAAGTTCTAAAGGTTTTAAAGAAATAGCAATATGCTTAGGAAGTTCGTTAAATGGCCCCTAGGGAAGCCCCTAAGCGAATCCTCCAAAGCTTCTGGAATGCCTAGGACCTGCCGTAGCGGCCTTGTACTGTTATTAGGCAGCAAAAGCAGTAGCTCGAATTTGTTGCCGTCGGAAATTATCAAACGATAAAAGGTTTTAAAAGCCCTAACGTGATAATGCCGACGTTTTAAACGCCGATTGGGGCAAAGGTTTTTCCGTAAAAAGGACGGGTTTTTCCCTTTCTGAAATGCTTTAACGGGAGCCCGGTAAAAAGGACGACCTTTGGAGGGCCGAAAATACCGTAGCTGATTTAGGCCGCCTTCTTTATGCCGTAAGTCGCCGATTTTCCCGTACGGCGTCCTTAACAAGCTGGTAAGTTTAAGCCAATATGCGTCGCTCGGTTTCGGTAAGGGCTTCGGGCGAAATATGTTTTTTAGTTAGGAGATTTTGGATTTAGGTATTTTTATTAACGGCCTAATTGGAAACTCCTTTTTCGAAAGTGGAAAATCGTGCTTATAGGTTTTGCAGGTAGTTTTGTTAGGCCCGAGTAACGTCTCGGAGCTGAATTAGGGCTTCCGAACGGGTTTGTTGCTTTTCGGCCAAAGTAGCGACCGTAGCCCAGATTTGTTATGCAAATGCTTAGCTTTTTCCAATAATCCGTTGCTGGAATGCCTTTTATTAGTCGGCAGAAGCGATTAAGCTTTCTTTATATAAGGAAACGACGGTATTATATGCGTAAGTGATGTGGTCGTAATAGGTCCTGATTTTGCGGATTTGTTCCCGATCGGCGAGGATTTCCTAGCTTACATTTCGGGATAAGGCCGAAATTGCTTCGTGCGTACTGATAAATTCCCGCTGGATTTTAGTTATCCAGCCCGGGGGATTTTAAAGGCGTTTTACGGATATAAGGGCTTATTATTCAAGGGCTATGCTAAAAAGGGGTGCCGAATACAGGATAAATGCCCCTTGATCGTTAAGCATAGGTGTATTTTAACGTTCTCTCGGTGCAAACCGGAAAGGGCCTTCGGGGGCTTTTCCGGCCGCTTTTTTAAATTAGGCCGGCATAGTATCAGCAGGCATACCGGAATCGCTAGGCAAAAAAAGGGATTTTACAGCCGGCATACCAAAATCGCTTGGTAAGGAAGGAGATATCGTTGCAAACGAAATAAAAGGGTCCGGTTCCCTGTATTTTTAGGCAAAGTAAAATCCTAAGGGTACAAGGGAGAATTTCCGGCCTCTTTTGGAGTCCCGTAGTTTCTTCAGGGCGATTAAAAGGGTGAAACGACCCTCTTGTATATTTTTTTCGCTTTTACCCGTTCGAAAATACCGGTAACAGTTAAAATATTTGTAATGTGGCCCCAGGGTTTTATTCGCTAAAGAAGGCAACAATTGGGGTTTGGGGGTGCCGACTAACAGGGCCTTTCCAAAGCTTAGGAGGAAAGATAGTGAGGCTTCCGTTAGGGGGCAGAGCGAAAAAAGATTATTT
The DNA here is from genome assembly GCA_000733355.1 of Falciphora oryzae. NCBI lineage: Eukaryota > Fungi > Ascomycota > Sordariomycetes > Magnaporthales > Magnaporthaceae > Falciphora > Falciphora oryzae. The sequence goes on from JNVV01000026.1 coordinate 205,064, forward strand.
GTAATAAGGGGTCAAAGACGGCTTAAAAAAGGATCTCTATATTGCAGATAATCTTTCTATGGGCTCAAAAGATGCTTAAGGAAAAAGGAATCTTTCATAGAGGATATAGGAGATAGCAGGGTTTATATAAACCACCCTGTAATCCGTGCGAAGTATTAAGTACATAATTCATACTGCCCCTCCGGCCTTCGGCCTTTGGGCCTCGGGGCCGTTGGGCACCTATACCGGTTCCCGGACCTTCTGTAGGGCCGATTAAGTAAGTCCACAGGTTCTTCCGTGTGATAATATTAATATCGAAACGTGGTTTTAAAGCGATCCGGATTATCGGTTTTTCGTAACGATAATTGAAACCTATTTAGCTTCCAGTTTAACGATCCCGCTATTCGTTATTATAACGGGCGTAAATATAAACGGGAAACACGTTTACAACTTTTTCGACCCCGGAACGATATTTGCGACGAACGAAAGCGGCTAAACCGACGATATCGTTATATTCAAATAGCTAAATCATTTTTTAAAAAATACCAAACCGTTAGCGCTTACTAATTACCGTTTATTGCTAATTGATAATTACGGATTTATTTTACTTTTCCCTTTTAAAAAAAATGCAAACAAGCGAAAGTTATTTTTTTCCTTTTCCCTCCGTATATAACGCATAAATTATAGCCTTTTAACGTCGGTATTTTTTCCGCTTTTAAACGCGCGCATTAAACCGATTTTTTAAAGCAAATTAAACTCGGCGCTTTTAATTACAATTATCCAGAGTTTTTTAACAGTTTTAAAAACATACGCCGGCGCGCGTTTAAAGTTGCTACGGTAAAATTAGCGTAATTAAAATACGAGCTCTAACCTTTTAACCTTTAAATTATGCTTAATAATTTTAAAAATCCGTTAATTTCAACCAAATTTACGGCGGTAATAACGGAAAAAGTAAAATATATGCCTAATGCAACTGATTAAATCCGCCGGATTTAACGCCAAAGTTAATTCCGCGCCTTTTTTTTAACGATAACGATATTTTACTTGCGTTAAAAACGCCCTCACCGGATTTATTCGCCTTTAATTAAAAGGAAGCTAAAACTTTTTCGTTAAATCTAACGGAAATCATTCCTTACGAAAACTAGCTTAAAAAACGCCTGCTTACTTCCGCCCAATTAAACAAACCGGTTTCGCTAACGATACTCCACGTTTTTGCGAAAATAAAAAAGGCTTCCCATACCGCGATTTTCGCCGGCGCGAAAGCGATCGAAAAGCTCCGTTAGCGTAAAAAAGCTAAAATCGAACTAAAATAACGAACCGCGTTAAACCGTTTAATTACGCAAGTCGGGCTTATTTCTGTTGGTAACGCGCGCTTCCGGGCAATTAATAACGAAAACAACCGCCTCGCTTTAAAACGGAAAAAACGCCGGCGCCTACGCGGAAAAAACCTCAAATCGGAATTGAAAATACTTAAGCTTTGGCTAAAAAAATACAAACGGTAAGAAACCGACCGCTTTAAGCAATTGCGGGCGCGTATGCGACTGCAAAGGGCAAAGCGTAAAAAAATTACAGATCTCGTCGTCCCCCAAAAGACTGCCTTAAAAAACGAAACCACGCTTCTCAGCAAATACTGGCAACAACGCCGAAAGCGCAACGATCGGTTCCATGTGTTACGGCCAGACTAATGGAGGCACGCTGGCCTTGCATTGGCGCTATGAACGAAGATTCTACACTAAGGAGAGGGAAAGGAAAAGGCGCTGGTCGCGCCGGCATGACACGCGCCTGAAGTTGTCGCGATCTGTGTGGCTTGCATGCTTGTATCTGCCCCACATCTGCCCCACAGCTGTGGCGGTGCCACTGGACGCATGGCCTGTGGCGGGACCGTCACACCATGCCTTACAGGAGGAAGCTTCAATTTTTGCGCGCCTACAATCTAATAGGGCAAAAGAGGACGTATTCCTTCCTCCAAATTAGCAGCCAGCCGAGGAACTCTCTCCCTACACGCCTTGGAAGCTTACCCAACGAAACGAAGGCACGGTCCGAAAAATCGTACGAGCCTACTGGAAGGATAAATACGGTACAGATCTGCCTTCGGAAGTTCCTTTGCCAAGCAAATATTCACCAAAAAAGTACGAAATATCATCGCCTAACTGCACAAATACAAAGGGAAGCGATAGTTTTACGTTAAAAGCGGCTAATCGCCGTGATTAAAACGAAAAGGACGCCTTCGTTGACCTTTCCCTCGCCTAAATAGCTTCACTTTTACGTATTTGCAAAAATAAACTCGTTAGCAGGTTGCATTTGTAAGGGGCTTAGCGGGGGAGCCAACCCCTGCTTCATGCAATTGAGCGTGTCATGCAGAAAAACGGTAATACACAGGTTCCCAGCCAATTTTCTATGGGTAGAAGTGTCACTAAAATCCGACAGATTGCACGGAATCCGACAGATTGCCCGACCGCGCTAAATCCCCGAAGGGCTGATTTTCGCGGGTGCTTTTAACCCGTGCAAGTAGGGGAGAGCGGACGGGATCCCGTATATTCCAGTGGGCATGGTCGTATGTGCTTGTTTGTGGTAGTTTCCGGACTTATAAGGGTCTCGTCATCCCGTTAGGTCACAAGACTGATGCCTTTCGAGCCTCTCGGCTCCTCGACTGGTGGGTAGCGATGGCAGATAGGAGATCGGGACGGCGTGACTCTACGAAAGCAAGTTGAGGAAGGTCTTGGCTCATAGAGAATGGGCCCAAGTAACTGCCTGGCGTCAGGGCCAAAGATGACAACAAGAAAGCGAGTGATTACACTAGCAAGCTGTAATCGTTTACAAAAAGACGACGCTTTAGAACCAGGACTCTTGAAGTTTCTGACAAGGTCAAGGAGCGTACGGGAAGAGGCTGTCAGGTCCAGTCGTTGGCGTCGTCACGATACCACCAGTTCCACAAGCCAGCACGGAGCGTTGCTGTGACGGTGGCACGATCCATCAATAACAAATGCTCTATTTTCTTTCTCCCTGTGAGAATGGCGCGTCCGTGAGTTCAAGTACTCCTCGATGCGCGTCGTCGTAAGTTTTACAGTCGGCCAATTTCGCCTGGCCACTTCGTCGGATGGATCACCGAAATCATGACTCTCCTCCCATAAACCTCCCACTATATCTCCATCCATTGGGGCATTGCTGCATAGACCAGGTACACTGGGCCCTTGGTCCCCGTCGCCGGCGCGCATTGCGGCCTTTGAGTCGCGTCTCCAGGCACAGAAAAGGGGAAGCGAGGCGCGTTGGCCCGGGTGGCTGGACTGTGTCCTGTGGCTCGCAGCGGATGGACGTGTGGCTCACCGAGGCCGGGTCACCTCTGTTCGTCTGTGCAAGTCACTACAACCCTCACAGCCGGCAAGCCCGGCCAGCGTGGACGGGATTCGCGTCGGCTGCTGAAGGTCCAATGGCGCCACCATTCCGGTCCTCCCTATTTCCGCCGGCCCCTCTGGCGGTCCCACGTGGACCGCGACCAACGGTTACATGCCCCCTCTTTTGAGAAGGCGAAGAAGAAAAGAAGAAGAAGAAGCAACAAAAAAAAAAAAAAAAAAAACATCTGGAGATTTTGGGCCGGAATTGCGAGGCTCCAGTGCTAGTGTAGCGGTGGAGTTTTTCGGTTACTGGTCCCCATTCGATGGAGCAAAAATACACAGAAAAAAAAAAAAAAAAAAAAAAAAGCCGTTAAGTTTTCGGCGGGGCCCGGGGGATGCATCGTGAGGCGGACATTACTGGCACCCCCCTGCAGCTGCAGCGGGGAGACCGCTTCGCAGCACCGGTCGGAACAAAGTGGGCACTTTCGATTCCATTCCCAAGGGCATGGAGGAGACGGCCTCCACAGCTGGGTCTTTTTGAGGGAAGCCCTTGCCCCTGCCGCTGTTGGCTCGGCTGAGGAGACTCGGCCGGCGTTGGCTCGGCCTCGAAACTCGACAGCGATCCCAGGCCCAGCCCGTCCATTGCTCGGACTGAGGCTGAAAGAGAGAGCAAGGAGGACCACAGAGGAGTCGGCCGGCGGAGCGACCAAAAAGGGCATGTCTGGGTCATGAGTGCACGGAGGATGAAGAGAGGGTGAAAGTGCGACGGCGGGATGGCACGTCGGGAAAGCCGAGCCAACAGCGCCAGTGAAGGCAACCAAGCACCTGTCAAAGTGCCTCACGTCAGATTCGCTAGATAGGGGCCAAAAGTAAAGAGAGTCGGGCAAAGCCACCCATCATCCCATCAACGGGTTGGCAGGTTTCCATGCACGCATGGCAAGCACTGACAGCCGAACGCTTGTTTCTCATGTTTCAAACAAATCTAAATTAAAAAGAGACGATAGCAAAGCTTCGCATATACCTCATACCGGCAGCTGCTTGTTCCATGGAAACAAAAAAGAAAAGATAAAAGGGCTGGGAAAACGTGGCCAATAACGACAAAACACCCACCTGATGGTTCGCGGCGGTTTGAAACAATGTTTTCCTAAACCCCGCACCTGCCGTCCCATCCGTCTGTCTGCTCCTGATGCGCCGCCCAGATAAGCCCGCTTAGCAGAAGTTCATGCCGGACGACAAGGAACAGGAACACAGAACCGGGCATCAATATCGCCTCTTTGTCCCACGTAGCACACCGGCCGTCCTCCTCATCTTTGCGTTACCTGACGGTCGAATTCTCGAACCCCCCAGACGGCCCGAGGGGAACAGTCATGGCTCCGTCAGCAAATAGCTGAAGTCGGAAGGACTGACGCTATCGAACGAGGCGGCGGCGGACTTGATTCCCAGAACGAGCCAAGCGCCACCCCGGAGAAGGGAGAGGGTTCGTTCAGCCCACCACCACACACAAAACACAAGCAGGTGTCTGTCCCTTGGGATTGATTACTCCGACGGCGCAGTCTTCTTGTTTCGTCTCTCCCGCCCAATATGGACCAGCCCCGGATCTCCCAGCCGAGTCTCACACTACCCCATCTCCCCAACGCTCTCTCTCCATCCTCCTGCATCCGTGGTGGTTGCTTGCTCCGGGTGTCATCCTCTGCCGCCATGCAGTGTGCTGGATGGAATCCTTCTGCGGCGACTTGCTGTATCGGGGATCATGCCCTTTCCCCCCACCCCGGGACATGACGCCTATAACACGTGTGTATTAAGATGTGGACCCCTGAGGGTTCGAAGGGGCTGGGATTGGGGATCGGGGAAGATCAGTGATTGTATCCACGCAGTGGATGGAGTGGGCATCCCAATTCATGGCTCTACCACGTTTTCTTGGTGTGTGGAACGGGGCTTTTTTTTTTTCTTGCTGCAAGCGTTTTGGACGTGCAGTAGCGCTCCTGCCAGCCAATTTATTCGTAGATTTTTTTTTCCCCGGGCAATTAATAACAGACTGGCTGGGAGGTGTATCCATCGATACCCGATCAATAGTCGGCAATCCCTGGTCTTGTTCCGCTGCTGTCCTTGAAGCTATTCAGGGGCGTGCCCGTGGTGGGCTGGAAGGGAACGCGCGTCGGCTTGGCAATGTTTTGTTTGATCGCGTCGAAGAAGCCCGCTCGCAAATAGATTGTTTTGCGTGGGGAAAAACGGGGGACCAAAAAAAAAAAAAAAAAAAAAAAAAAAAGAGACGGGAAGCGCGTCGTTCTGCGGATAAGGGGGCTTGCTTGTCGGGGTTCCATCCGCCGCCATCGCAAAGCCAACATGAGCCTGTTCGCGGCGCAGCAGTTTCCCATCATTGTCTCTTGACCCCTCTTCACTTTGCTCCCTCCGACCTGCATGCTCAGGCTTGGTCTTGGAGACAGGCCTCTCCCAGCAAAGAAACAGATGCGGCTTTTCTGCCCGTTGGTCCCGGCCAATCCTTGCCCTCGGTGGGAACCTGGGAGGGCCTTTGCGTTCCCGCTTCTTTATTTGGAGATGTTTGCCTCCCAAAGCCAAGCCACACCAAGACCTCTCAACCCTCAGCTCTGTTGACTCGAGCAGGCGGAAGCGCGCCTCGAGTCCAGTCGCGCGCGCAGGACCCGTCCCATGGGACAAGGAAAAGCACTGTAGATTCCGTTGCCCAACCCAAGGGGAACCAAAAATGGAGTGAGGCTAGCTGGGCAAGACAGGACAGGCCACCACGGTTCGCCCAGGACCCCCGGCGCGTTTGCGGTACTGACTCGACGACGGACGATGGTGCCGGAAAATCCGCGCCCGTGCAGCGTGTAGCGGGCGGCACTATCGAGTATCAATCTAGATGAAGAGCGGGGTGAATCGGAACGGCGCCTCCAAGGCTGGTGGCGCGGTGGTGATACGTTCGATGAGGGAGCACAGCATGCGCCCTGGAACGACTGACTTGTATCACATTGCAATCCTGCTGAAGACGTGTGATACAAGCAAGGACTTTGACCGACATCCGTGTCCTGACATACAGACATCAAAGATTCCAGCAAACAAACTTGGCTATACTTACACTTTTTTTGCGTTTCTTTCCCTAGAGTTGTTTATTGCATCCGATGTTTCTGGTTTTTATCTTTCGTCCCTTGCTGGACCTCCCGTTGCTCCCGTCAACCCATCTGCAAGACCGATTTCGGCATAATACGCATGCAGGCGAACGAACCAAACCCCTCCCTCCTCCCGCGCCGGAGCTTTTTTGCCTCTGCCCGCTTTTGCTTGGCCTCTACAAGACTCGTGTAGCGTGTGCAACAGCCGCTATCTAGCAAAGACCGACTCGGGGAAACCGGCAGAGAGCCCACAAGGCCGCAGGAGGCCCCGACGGCGGATGGGCCTAGACCTGTGCTTGTTTCCCTCTGGCCCTTTGTGAGGCCAAGCCAATCTGGGAGATGGAGTGGTTCGTCCCATATACACGCAAACATTGGAGAGGGGGAGGAGTTGGTTGCACGTTTCAGGCTTGCAAGGCAGTTGACATAGGTGGCTTGCGAAGAATCCGTCCGCTGACA
>JNVV01000026.1:212054-253948 GCA_000733355.1 Falciphora oryzae
GACATAGGTGGCTTGCGAAGAATCCGTCCGCTGACATGACTGCCGCCCGCCCTCCCGCCCGCCACCAAACCCCGCGTGTTCATGACAGTGAGGAATGTGTGGTGCGTACGCAGACGCTGTCCCCAAAAGGGGCTTAAGCGTTCAATCTTTTTGGAGCTGCGCCGCGATAGCGTGTGACCATGATGGGAAGCGAGGTTGTGATGTCTCCCCCCTCATGGCCTCGGCAGGCTCAACGGCTGAAAGGCGACAGACCAATCGCATACAGGTCGTTGCCGCCGGCGGACATCATAGCACACACAGGTCCGGAGTCGGGAGGGGGAACAGGCAAGAACCTGGGAGCCTTTGCGAATGGCACGCCACGGCCAAAACGCAGCGAGCCGCCGGTATAGGGAGGCAAACCGGGGTGCTCGCTGCAACATTCGCACCCGAGCACTCAATATATCGACGGCGGACTCTTTCTTTGTCCTTGAAAGAGCTGCAGGATCTTGGACGGGGGCGCGACTGGGGATGGGCAAGGGCCAGAGGAGAGTCTGGCACGCGAGAGTCGGCAGCGAGTTACCGTCGGCACTTGAGAAGGCGAGCCATGTCTCCAGGTTTGAAGAATAGCCTTGATCGCCGCTGGAGTAGGATCAGATATGGGCCGAAAACCCGATTGAAACTCGCCAAAGCGGGCTGGACGCGATTAATCTGCTTCAAGCACACGTGGCTGAAGCCCCGTTTCTCCCCTCTTCTCCCTCCCTCTATCCCCGCCGCCACCGGGAAGGCGTCGACGGCCGGCGGACGACTCCACGATGGTGGGGAAAGGGCTATATGTGAAGCCTTCGTTTGTAATATTACCTCCCAGATAACCTTGTCTCGACAGCGCGGGGCTGAATCAGCGTTCTGCAAACCACGGCAGCGACCTGCTCTACTCGCTACTTGGCAAGAGACAGACTTTGTTGGGGATGAGCTTGGCAGCTGTCACCTCTTTCTTTTTCTTCTCTCTCCCCCGATCTTGGGGGACGTGTACCGTCTTCTTCGGGGTGGAGACGGCGATAAACGGGCCTCCCGGGCGGTCCTCGGTCTGCTGCACCACACGGCGAGGGCCCGTGAGCCCTGCCGGCCGCTCTCGTCGTTCGTTGGTGGACAAATAGTCGCCTGCAGTGGTTTCCTCTGCTCGATCGCTTCGCGGCAGGAGAATGGAGAAGGGTGCCGTTGCATCTCTGCGGATGTCAGATCGCCACCCCTCCACCACCTCCCAATTGTGCCTAAGCGTGTAGGTAGGCACCTAGGTAGGTATGTGTTATCTGCTGCGCCTTGACGGTGACATCGTCTCTCCTGTATGGTCCGATGCGGTGCGCCTCTTTTTGTGATGGTTCCCCGACAATATCCATCACACTTCGTATCTTCCCCTTGCCCTCGCTTGCCCTGCCGTTCAACGGCGTCAAAAAATAAAAAATAAAATAAAAAATAAAAAACCCTTCGTTGCGACTGGCTAGTGGGCGCGGATGGGACTGTGCTGGGCGCACAGTTCCCGAGCCGGGTGGCTCTGCACTGTGATGCGCACGGCTCTCTATGTGACCCTCTCTCCCCTCACTTTTCTCTTTTCGAAGCCGGTCACTGTCGTTTATTTTGCGCACCGACCTCCTCCAACCCGGAACAGAGGCCACCGGGATCCGGCTCCCAAGGCTCCTCTTTTCGACCCAGCGGGGGGAACACGACCCATCAACGGTAGGCAGGCAGGCAGGCAGGGCAGCGAGGAACAGGCACTTTGTTGGGTTACCGTTACGCTCGCCCGGCCAACCTCTGCACGTTCCGGCCTGCGGTCTGGGGCAGTTATCACCGGCGGAGGAGCGGTGTGAGCCGGCACTTTCCCGTGCCAGTGGGAAAGAATCAATAGTCCTTTTGGCTGCCTTGTCTGACTGTGACAGAGTGACCTGCGCTGCCGGCCAGGGATGGCGATTGGGATGGACGTGGGGGTTCGGGCTGTGCGGAGTAAAGTTAACAGGAGCCTCATTTTGCGGGCAGCCAGGAATAGCCCAGTCGGATAGCGACTCGACTCGACGTCTCTGGCAGACCAGGAGTGAAGACAAAAGAGCGTCTGTGGCTCACGCAAGCCCCCTTCCCCCATCGACACCTCCTCCCGTCGAAACCGCACCCCTTGGCCTGTTCCTCTTCCTGGGGGAAGCGAGCCGCTTTGGGACAAGACGGCTTTTTGGTCTGCGGCGGGTCTGGACCTGTCACACCTGAACACGAGAGGCCGGGGCAGAAAAGACGGACAGACAGACGGGATGCATGCCGCCTAGAGCGCCTGCATCTTGCATCTGGGCCCGTTCCACATCTCCTGCGAGGTACGATTCTGCGCCCTTCTCCAACAACTGGCGTCCGCGCTGCAGGCGAGGCGGCGGCCGATGGAGAAAAGCGTGGCTGCTGTCTCCCTGCTGTGTGGAGTGGAGTCGGATAAATCCGTCTCAAGCGAGACTAAGCGGCTGCCCTGTGTCCTTCTCGTTGCACCAGCACCACCATCACCGGTCACCATCATCACCCTTGTCATATCTATCCTACAGAAAGAGCGTGCATGAGAGACATTTTCCAGCTTTCTTGCCGGGGCGAGACGCTCACCCCAAATACGTGCAGAAAAGCATCTGCCGTTTCCCCTGCAAGCTGCAGTCAAAGCCTCCCTTCCCGCGTGTACCGTGAGACATGCGGGAATCGACAGACAAGACAGAGACGGCCAGACAGACAGGCAGCCGGTCCAAGACAAGTTTTGTGTTCCAACTGTGGCAACTTTTACCTTTCTAGAATGAAAATAACAGCAATTACAACGTTGTTGACTCTGCTTCCCCACTTTGGCGACGGCATGCTGCGCTCCCGACATTGACCGAATTTAGAGTGGGGAAAGGGAAACCTGAGAGTTGACATGGATCGTGGTCCAAAAAGACTTCTCGATTCTTTGTGTTCCCCGTCGACCGTTTAGCCCAGTACCCCCAGCCAGCATCCGAGCCGTCATGATGCCAGCTGGGCACACGACATCGTTCGCCACGACGACGTTGACGCGTCTCGGGCGAAGGGGCGGGAAAAAAAAAAAAAAATCAAGCCGACTCGTCGAGTTCTCGTCTTAGCTTCCATGGGATCAAAGGTCGGGACCCCCGGGAGGATCTACCTGCAACAAAACGAGTTCGAGAATCTTCGGGACACTTCTTTCGTTCTGCCCAGCTGAACCGGCTGATGTGATGAGCCCCATTCGCCGTCATAACCCACCACATTCCAGACGAGGGGATTTTGGTCAGCATGATGGCCCGATATTCACCTTGTTTCCCTTAGCCGACAGACACGCCCTCCATGGGTTGACTTGACCGGCTTATCCGATGGGTGGCGGTGATGGCAAATGGCACGGCAGCAGGCGGGAGTCGATCGCAGACGGCGGGCTCCCTGCTCCGCACGTCCAGATCCCACACGTCGTCCATTTACAGTCACCGATGGGATGCTTGGGCTAGGGGGGTTTCAACAAGCATAGCCAGAGAGCCCGGGGATCTCGCCTCCCGTCGTCAATCTCGCCTGCGCAGCGTGATATTACCGTCGTCAATCATTAGCCGCTCGGACCTCTCATGCTCCTCACGACTTTCATGGCTTTCGTGAGGGGGGCACCGGGGGGTCATCATCAACCAGGCAGCAGGCGCGCGTGACGTTGTTTTGTTTTGTTTTGTTTTGTTTTTGGCGTTTGAGACAAGTAATATCCCCAGGATAGAAAGGAGCAAAAGTGATGTTTTCCAGTTTCCCGGCTAGGAAAGGAAGGGCAAGTGTAAAGGGATCGCGGCCGTTCTTGGGTGCGGCTGGGCGTCTCCAGTTGAGATTCATGCGCCCGCATACCAGTGAGGAGGCGAACAATCACGAGTCAGCAGGCGACGGCAAGCAGCAATTGAAGGATGGGCCTAGGACCTAGCCTGACAAAAGAGCAGGTGACCGAAAGCGTGATAGGAACTCTAGACTAAGGTCGCGAGCGAACCTGCAGGACGGGCCCTTGCTGCTGGGCTGTGCTGTCTCTGTCTTTTGCGCAAACCCTGCGGGCAAAAGCTGCATCGCTCAACCTCTTTTTAGCGCTGCGCGCCGGCGGTTTCCAAAAAGGCCCGCCCCAAGTCCGCATGCGGGAACCAAGCCGTCATTCAGTCAAGGGTGAGGGAGGATAAGGACCGGGCCAGAAGGCCAGACGAGCGAAGAAGAAAAAAGGAAACGTGACATTTGATGCTTGGAAAGCACAGATGACTTGAGCCGACTGCAGATGGATGGATCTGGATGTGGGCAAAGGCGTGCTGCTCAGGCTGCTGGCTGGGTGTGAAAAACACACACCCCCTTGGGGACCTGAGCCTCACGCAACGCTCGCCGATTGGCTCTTCGCTTGCACCAGCCTAGCCAATGGGGTTGAGCTTTTTCCCCATCCTGATATCTCTTGGCGTAGTCCGTGCAAACACGAGGATGGCAGCCGGCCGTCGTTCTTGGCTCACATTGCCATTTTTTTTTTTTTTGGTCTTTTTTTTCTTCTCCCTCTCCCCTCGACGACCCTGACTTTCCCGAGTCGGGCAGGGTCCGCGCGCACAGCGTACGTCGAAGTTAGTGCTGTGTGACTTGTCGTCTAGTCTCCTCGAGCTGTGTGGCAGGCAGGCAGGCAGGAGAGAAAAAAAGGCCCTAAAACCAGCACACCAGAGGGATAACATCCAGACCATGTATCATATCCGGCGATGGCTTGCACCGAGCCGAGACAGCCACCTCGTAAAGCTGCTCCTGCCAATGCGCCACCCCGACGACCGGCCGAAGAAGATCGTCGATAGAGGCACCTGGGTTCAGCTTTTCGGCGTTTGGATTAGCGAGGGAGGCGTGCGTGTGTGGCTTGCGGAGGGGTCCCCAAGAGAGACAACGCCGTCCCAGATCCAGTCCGGGGAACATGCCTACATGGACATGTAATCTGCCTTGTCGCCCGCCGACTTGTAACCTACGTTACGTGCCATATCTTTTTTTTTTTTTTTTTTTTACCCACCTGGACTCCCTTGCTACTGCGTCCAGTCCTACCTGGCTCCGTGCGTGTGCAGACAAGATTGCAGATCAGTATCTGAAGCGCCCTTGAGGGCCACCTTGCGCTGCAGGTCCTGCCAGTGTCTCGGGCCTCTCCTCTGGGGCACCAAGTGAGGGGTAAGTAAATATAAGGAAATAGACAAAAAAGAGTCGCCGGAGCTGCCTGCCGTGGCCGCGAGCGCAGATCCTACGGGTATTGTGGGCGTTGTGGATGGGCATTTTTTGAGGGTACAGGCAGTGCGAGGTCCGCTTCGAGTGTGCCCTTGACGTCCAAGCACGCATACAGAACATAGGGTAGGCACATGCGACTGGATACGTAGGACACGGCACATGCAACAGGCGAAGGCGTTCCGGCACGACGATGGGGACTTTTGACGATCTCTTGTCATGGCCTCGTCGGTGGGGAGGACGGGAAGGATAGGAGGAGGCAAAAAAAGGCAAACCGACGGGGAAGCTGCATTGCATGCAGGCATCCCAAAAGAGGATGCTAGAGGGAACCGAGCAAAAAAAAAAAAAAAAAAAAAAAAAAGATGAACACCAATCACGCGGGCTGCTGGCGCATGCGCATCATGCTGCGACAGATAGCCGGCGAGGCAAAGCGTGTGTGGCTCGTAGGAAAAGAGGCGTTACAGACACGACACTTTCCTCTCGCACAGATAGCGTGCATATGTACGTACCTGCACCCATATATGCACATACTTTAGATACTGCGAGAATGTTTTCTTGGTAAGAGCTGGTTTCGGAAGTTGCACCCTGAAGTGCCGCTAGCGGCGCTCGCGGGCGGGAAAGATGGAGAGCAAAGAAAGGGCCCTGCCCGTGCTCTGGCAAAAGTGAGTCGACTCGGGCAGCGCGGCTTGGAAACTCAAAACATGGGCACGGCAGGCGAAGGGGGACCCTTTGTTTGAGAGAGAGAGAGGAGAGAGCCGCAAGTGGCACGTCCGGCCCTTGCCTGCCGGGGCCGGCTGGTAGGGCTTGGGGTTGGTGTCGTTCAACCAAGAAACCGTCGCCAAAGGGCAAGCAGTCCGGTGATCCGCCCGTGTCACTCCATGGTCGTCCCGCACCGTCCGAGGCCGTGGTTCAGGGGTTCGCTGGCGATGTCTAGGCTCTTCTACAGCCGTGTGTTTTGGGTGATTCTGCACAATGCGGTGACAGCACACGGTAGTGTTTGTTGAGCAAGTGGTCCAAGTCACCAGCCTAGCAAGATACGAAGATGTGTGATACATGGGCCTTGCCGGGAGGGATCTGGCAGAGGCAAAGATCGATGATGGTGTGGTCCCAGAGTGACGCAGTGGGCAGGATTCAGGTGGCATGGCATGGGGAGCAAGCAGCCCGGTGCGTGCCCTGCCAGTCGAGGGCGTGCGCTGCTGGTCCACGAACGACAGGCAAGACAGCGGGGTCCAGCTCGATTAGCCGTCGACGTCGGTAGGCTAAGCGGCACACCTACCAGGAACTAGAGCAGACAGAGTGACAGACGGAGAGTCGACCAGAAAAGGTGTGCATTCTCCGATGCCATGATGTAAGGAGATCGGCGCCCGCATCAGGAGCAGTCCGGTCTCACGGTCCTGCCGTTGCATCACGCGCGGGAAATAACCATCAGAGAATAAAAAAAAAAAAAAAATCATTGAGCCAACGACCGAAACATCATGTTTCAACGCTCTCCGCTGACATGGCGCGCGCAGTTCGTGCCTGGGGTGCGGCGGATGAGAGGCTGGACTCGACTGGGGCTGCTGCTGTGCGGGCTCAGGGGAAGAAAAGACCCTCCTCTCGGTCATTAGGTGGGTACCCTATAAGACACGGCCGCTATTGCAGCAGTCAAGTCCAAGCTCGGGGGACGGCCCATTGACCCAAGCCAAAAAAAACAACCCCTGTCGGGCCATGAATTGAGAGGCAGGTGGGGAGGTTCGACTGCTTAAAACAGCCCCTGCCCGCCGAGTCGGACAGAAGGCCCTGCACGCTGCACAGTGGGCGGGCTTTTTGGGATACGACAGGGTTTAGCTGCTTAAGCGGTTTCACCTTGGCCTTCTCCTCCCTTGCCGTTGGCGACATGTTTCCTGTCTCTAGCGCGTCCCTTCGCATGGCAAGCAGGCAAGCGGGCATAGCCTCTGCCACCCCTCGCGCCCGCCCTTGTTTCCGGGCGACTGTTAGGCTGCCGATTCTTGAGATCAAGAACAGCGATGGAAATCCCATCCATCGTGCGGTCGGGTTCCTCTTCGACAGGCAGGCACGGCACGCATGCTTTCTGTTCCTGCTACCAGACCAGAGGTGGCGCACCACGCACAGCACGGGGCACGCCCTCCCAACTAGCTCGACTCTCAGCAGCCATGAGGCAGCCTGGGCCGTCGGGTCAAATGTCGTCCGTCAAAAAAAGACAGCAGGCACGCCCCTTCCTAAAAGCGGGCAGGAGGGGAGGGGCTCAACTGGGTTTCTCCATCACGACCGTTCCTCAACCCCTGGCCGTCAACCACCCCGGTCTCTTTTCCTTTTGCCTTCTCCATTCGCAATGCCACCCCGTCCGCGCCGCACACACTGCCTGCCAGAGAGAAAAGAGCCCGAAAAAGCGTGCGTACGTGTGTGTGTGTATGTGCGCTTGTGATGTTGCAACCCACCGTTGGCTGGCCTGGGCATCACCTTTCTTTTCCGCCTGTCCCCGTCTATCAAGGGGTTTACTCCGGTGAGCGGAGCCTGCAATCGAGAGGCCCAGGTCACGGAAGAAAGGGGGTGCGTACAGAGTAGCAGCAGCAAGCAGCAGCAACAACTGCACCAGCAGGGAGACTGGAGCCACACACATGGATTCCCACCAGACCTCCCTTGCCCGCGTCTTGCTCGGCCACGGCCGACGTTGGCCACTGTGGGGGCTTCCAGTGCGGATCCCGCACCCTCCATGATCCATTTTTGTTTTTTTTCTTTTTTCGATTTCTTTTTCTCTTTCATTTTTGCCCCTTCCCACTCTGCCTGGTGGTACCCCTTGGCGTTTACCCGAGACAGGGCCCCATGTGCTTAACGGGGCGCATCTTAAAAGTGCTTGCATGCCCTCACTTCCTGCCATCCTCCTGCCTCCAAGCCGCTGGTTGTTGTCGTCCTCACCGTGTCCGCAGGAAGCAAAGCGAGCAAGGCCGTCGTTCGTTTGGTGGTCCACTGAAAAAAAAAAAAAGAAAGAAGAAGCCTGGTTGGAAGTCTCCCAGGACGACACGAGCCGGGGCCTGCTGCTCATCATCATATCTGCCGCTTGCTTTGCTCCGGGCTTGACCTGGATCTCCCTTTTCCTTCTGCTTTGCTGGCCCTCAGCTGCGGTTTTCGCATTATCTTGCTTTAATTTGCTATTTGCCTTCGATTCTCTTCTCCCTCCCACCACCTGCCACCGGAGCATCGACCTATCAACCTCTGACAGCCTCCTCCACAAGGTTGCCTTCCTATTCTTCCCGCCTAGGCCCCCCATCGCTGCTAAGTCGTCAGCCGGCCGCCTCGACCCTTTCTTCTCGGCACCCTCCGAAACAAGAAACAAACGCTGGTCCTAGCACGAATTCCTAGCGTTCCAATGGCGCATATAATCAACTGTATGCTCGAGGGGAACCAGGATATCGGTAGCCTGGGCCACTATATATCAAAGCCAGCCTCCCCACAACCCGCGCACGATTCAGTAAGCAAGCCAATGCAACTTCACCTGCCAAACATTTAAGAGCCTCCCGGGCCCTCACCCTACCTACCATACTTTCCTGCCTATTCTCGGTCCAGCCTCGTCAAGGTTCCCATCTGCACATAGCCACCGCCTCTAACACAATATGCCACCCAAACAGCAACAACAACAACAACAACTGCCTCCACTGCTGGAGCAGGAGCAGGAACAGGAGATGTCTTCAGTAGACAAGACTCCGACGCCCTCGGAGAAGTCATCCCACGTCTGGAGGATGTACCAACCCGAGCGCAAGTACCAGCTCTTCCCGAGGGAGAAGCAGCAGCCCGCTGCCTCCACGAAGCCGGAGCAGGCCTTTGCCGTCGCCATGAGCCAGACCGCGGAGAAGACCGAAAAGTCCTCCACCGGCAGCGGCCTGAGATTTAGGATCAAGGAGCACAACCTCAACCGCCGGCGTAAAGTCAGCGTTCCTGAGCTGGGGCCCATGACCACGGTGCACGAGGTTCCCATGGATTCTCGTACGTCGCGTCGCCCTGCTCCAGAACCCTGCCGCCCGCCCAAAGCTAACAAGCCAAAACAATACAGCCACCATCCCTGGCAGGCCGCCTCTCCATGAGCGATCCATCAGCGCACCTGGCCACAGCCTGAAGCCCCATCACCTCGCCGAGATCATGCTCTGGAGGAAAACCCCTCCGGTCAGCGAGAACGAAGAACTGAGCAGCAGCTTCGGGAGCACCAACGAATCCATTAGTCCGTTCGACATGCCGAAGCCCGCCTCAAGTCGGCCACTTTCGCCCAAGAGCCTGGCCCCACTGGTCATCCCCATGCAGGGCACTATGCTGCCCAAGGTGACCAGGCAGCGGTCCTTCAACCGCCACAGGTCCCCCAGCAACCCGCCCGATGTCAGCAACGGCTCCCGCTCGGCGCGGACGGACGACTCGCCCATGACACGAACTCCCTACACGCCGCTCTCGGCCATGACGACCCCCAAGTCGGCGAGCACCGCGGCGACCACATCCACGGTCCCAACGCCCGTCTCGGCGACTCCCGTCTCTGCAAGCATGGAGGCTCGTGGCTCACCGAAGAGCTGGGGTGAGGCCCCGGCGCCTACCGTGACGACGCCGCAGGAGAGGACGGGGACGTCGTTCTTCGACTGCAGTGTCACTCCCAAGGGCGTCAGCTCCGAGGTCCGCCCGCAACCGCAGGCCCTCGCCAACGGACACAGGCGAAACCAGTCCGAGTCGTCAGGGAGCATCATGGACCGGGGTCGCCCGCGCAAGCAGTGCGACATTATTCCTGGTGGCATCTCCATTGGCCGCTCGGGATCCAAGCGCAGCAAGAGCGCCGATCGGCGCGCGTTTGAGGCCCTCCCCAAGGGCTGGAAGGCCGCCGAGGCCATCACGGCGCTCGAGCAGAGCGAGGCTGCGGCGCTGCAGAAGCAGGCGCTTCAACAGGCCGCCAGGTTCGAGGTCCTCCGGAAGGAGGACGTCGAGGCCCTGTCAAGGGTAAGTAGATCGTCGCTCGCATTTCCAACTTGAGAATAGTGTGGTTGGCTAACAAGCATCATCCTTGTCCACAGGAGCTACGCCAGCTTGATGAGCGGACCGAGTACCTGCGCCGCACGTACGCTTCGCTCAGGGCCGGCCGGCGCAACCTGCACTCGCGCATCTGCCAGTACCTGCGGTCGCCCCGCGTCGCCAAGTTCAGCTACGACGCGATGCTGAAGCAGGAGGAGGCGCTCGCCGAGCTCGACCAGTCCATCGACGACTGGATCGGTAAGCTGGAGCAGGCTGAGAACAGGCGCACCCGCGTCCGCCAGAAGCTGCTGGAGCACGTCGCCGCCGCCGCCACGATGCCCCTGAGCCCCGGCTGCGTCAAAGGTGTCAGCGAGAGCCTCCAGATGGCAATCGGCATCCGGGCACCCCCCTGCCTGCCCGCCGGCAACATCTCGACGCCTCCCCGCAGCCCAACCAGGCAGCCCTACTCGGCGCAGCAGTCGCCTACGCCCCAACGCTTTGTCCCCTCCACCATCATGGAGCAGCCCCTAGGCGAGGAGGATGCTGCGGCTGCAGATGTCGGACTAGGCCTCACTCAGGTGACATCGCCTAAGCTTGCGCCTGCTACCACTCGCCTCACCCGCGCCGACATCCAGAGCATCCGCATCTACGCCGGCGACGACGTCTACTCCCTCCTTGCCGACGTCGAGAACGAGATCACCAAGATGGGCGAGGTCCCGGCCGGCCAGAAGGACCAAGCGCAGGATGCCACCCTGTCTGAGGACCAGCGCAAAGAGCTGCACCGTGCTCAGAGCCACGAGGTTCTGAACGGCCTCTCCAAGAAGTCGTCTGCCAACAGCATCTCGAGCACCAAGAGCGCCACCACTAAACCATCATCGCCAGCCACCACTAAGCCGTCATCGCTAGCCACCACTAAGCCGTCCTCGCCGGCCTGTACCACCGCCCCCAAGGAACTCGCCGCCCCTGCCCCTCCGCCTGCTACCGCCCTGCCTCCCCCTCCCAGCAACGGCGAGATATTCCTCACCAGCGCCGTCTTCAAGCCATAGGGCCATTGACTTGTCCCCTCGAACCTGATTGTTCGTTCGCCCTGTCCGAGGAGTTCAACATATTTTCTCTATCTGTTCTCAACTGTCTTTTTTACGATATACATACAAGGGCATCATTCTTCTCATCACTCGACAAACGATGTTCACGGCCGACCACATTTTGCCATTTTGTCCGCATTAGACGCGACGACTCCCTTACCGGACATCTTCTTTTCTCTGCGTTTGATACCCTTTTGCGTCGATTGGGTTGTTGTGGCGACCTTGCCACCATCGATTGCATTTACAACTCCCCTACATTCTGCAGCCTATTGTTGCCTCTGCTTTGCTAAGCCGTTCCTTTGTTCGCTTTCCTGTGTTTGTTTTCATTTGTTTCATATATACATCTCTTCCTGCTCTTCCTCAGTTTGTTCTCTGCTTCTTCTGTTTGTCTTTTTTACTATCACCTTTCTACACTCCGACCCGCACACACTTGTTTTCACATCAGCGTTTTGTAATTCTTCGCATTGATTTCATCTTCTTTGTCGCATGCACTCAGGCCCCTACAGACAGGGGTATGTGCCCTGGAGTTGTACTGTATTTGGAAGGCCCTTTGGGGCGGCGGATGGCGCGCAAGACTTGCATATCGGAAGGAGTCTACTGGCGAGGCGCAAAGATGAGTCCTTCTCTGCATTCCGTTGTGGATGCCAACAAGATTAGGGACGAGGGCCCAGAAGCAGCAATGGTCATATGACGCAATGTGGTCTGCCTGCCCTGTCCCGCCTGAAACGCACGCGGGCGTTCAGGGGTCGTTGGGGCTGCACGCCACTCGACGGGAGCCAGGGACAGGCTCGAGAGAGACGCGATCGTCGAGGTGGTTGGGTTGGGAGCTGTGGCTTGGCCTAAAGGGGGACGAAATAAAAAAAAAAAAAAAAAAAAAAAAAAAAAAAAGAAGAAAGTGATCTATCGGTGTATCATTGTGTATCAGCTTTCTTGGTGCGAACTTGATACCCCCTTCTGAATACAAAATGATATCACAACACGCATACAAGCCGTGTCATTGTCCTTGGTGATACCACGTTTGAATCGGCCTCAACTCGCAAGTCTGGCCGCATATGTCATAGCCTAGCCCGTCGGCGTCTAGAAGGGTTTTGCCTGCCTGCCTGCTTGCTTTGTCTTCGCTTTCTCTGCCCTTTCGGCCCAGTGAGGGAGGGAGGTGCTAATGCCGTCGTCTGTTCTTTTTCCCCGGTCCTATTGCGATCCGTCACTTTTTTTTTTTTTTTTTTTTTTTTTTGGTCGGTTCGCTAGGGCAACCGCGGGGTGTGGGGGAGCAGAAACTGAGAAAAGCCTGGGCTGCTTGCCGATCTCAACAACTCTGCATGCGTCTTTTGGTTGCTGCTCGAGGTGGTGTCCCCGGAGACGGCAGGACACTAGGGCGTGACACTAGGGCAGCATGGGCCGTGTGATGGCGGTCGTCACACATCGTAGGACCCCTTGGGGGAGCCGCAGCCCGTCCGACAGCACGGGCACAGCAACCGGGCTAGAGCCCCAGCCTGCCGCGCTACGGGGGAGCCGACGCTAGTCGACGCACGCAACCAAAGAGGCTAAGAAGGAAGCCCACCCTTTGTCATTTGGGGGGAAGTTGAGATGGGCTTCTTTTTTTTTTCTTTTTTTTTTCTTTTTTTTTTTCTTTGCTTCTTTTTGCCCTTTCATCGCAATCCCGCGTCCGCGCTCGGGGGACGAGGCGCCTGACGCCAGACACGCCGAAGACGCAATCGTGTCAATCCAATCGGCTTTGGATCGCCGATTTCTCAATAATTCTCCTTTCTTCCTTTCCTTGCATTTTTCTCCCCGGTCTTTCTCTCGGGCCTTTCTTTGCTTCTTCTTTTTTTTTTTTTTTTTTTTATCCCCTCCACAAGCCTCGTCTAAACCTTCTGTCCACCTCCCCCCTCCCTCCCCTGATCGTGTGTGCACATCAGAAGTGGCGCTTTTAAAGCTGCGCCGGCTTGTCTCGCCATCTTCCTTCTTCGCTTCTGCCTCTTTGTTCGTTTTTTTATTTTTATTTTATTTTATTTTTTTTTCTTCTCCTTCCTTGCATGTTGTCAAGCGCGACGCCTCCCATCGCACTAGAGACAAGGCCCTGCATATGACGAACTAGCCAGGTAGTCAACCGGAGCGCGATGCCATGCTATGATGCATTGCACCACAGCTGCTAGTCAACCCCGGGCCCAGGAAACCTGACGGACGGACGGTGCCAGCGTCAGAGGCCGCGATGATCTGTTCGTAAAATGACAGACAGATGGGCGGACCCGCGGTCAAAGCAACCACTAGACAGAAGCTTGCCTGCCGCCACCCTGCGTCGGACTCGGCCCGAGAAGCTTTTCTCTTTTCGTTACCGTCCCTTTGTTGCACGCCCCGTCCTTCTTTTCTGCCTTCCGTGGGGAAAGCCACCGAGTATCTGACCGGCCACACTGCGCACGTGAGCACCGTACCATGCGAGTTGTCGGTAGGCACCTGCCCATCGTCAAACAATGGACTGGGAAAAGGCGGCGGCGGTTTACTTTGTTCGTTTAGCGGCCGGCATTGGACGTTCCCAGCCTCCTTGCCGTCGTCGGCCGCTGGCCGTTCGGGAGACTTGGTTAGATGCACGGCATAAGTGCGTACCTAGGCAGTGAGCACGCAATGGATTATGGTCTAGGGAGGAAGAGTGTGACCCTGTGAAATGTGCCGGCTCCATGGTCCGGCACCATAAGCCAAGAGCTTCTTTTTCCTATGGAAGCCAACTAGTTCCTGTTCCTCCAGACAGCTATTTAACAGATTCCCAGCAAAAGGGGAAGAAAAAGCCAATATCGCCCCCAAGCACCCCCAAAGGTCCCAAACGTGGCAAACCAGATTCTGCTGGGACTCGTTCGTTTTTGCGTTTCTCGAAACATATAATAGTACAAATTTGACTCCATGCCACGCACCATCGCCAGATCAAGCATAAAGCAGAAAAAAAAGTAGTCGTAAAACAGTCCCCGTAGATCGCGCCGGCCGTCGTCATCGATCGATCGTCCTGTAGGGTGCGTCGTTTGAACCCATCGGGCAGACAATGCCAAAGAGATGCAAAGGGAGTCAGAGAGATGGAGACAAGGGAGAAGAGGCGGGACAACATCAAACGCCAAAGTCAGAGGAAACCTCAGAGTTCAGGCCTCGGCCGGGACAGCATCCTCAACGCGCGCCTTCTTCGAGCTCGAGTCGTCAGAGGCTTCTGGCTCCGCGTCGGTCTCGTCTAGCTTGCGCTTGCCGTTGCTCTTTCCGTTGGCACCCTCGGCGGCTGGCTTCTTCTCCTCGGTGGCCGGCGCCTTCTTTTTGCGCACCAGCCCCGAGAGGTCCTTGGCGTTCTTGGTCGCCTCCTGGACGCGAGCCTCGACCTGGCCGGGGGTCTCGCCGAGGGCGGCTCCGAGGATGCCGCCAAGCGGGTTGTCCTTGCCCAAGAGCTTCTCGACGTCCATAGGCATGGCGCGAAGATCCACAAGCTACACAATCATGTCAGTATTTCCCTCTACTGTGACACGAGGCTTCCCGTCAGCGTTACTTACTCGTTGCTCCATGTCGGCAATAATCTCCTTGGTGTTGGTGATCTCCTTCCTCGTCACGTCGTTGTCGTCAGGCGAGTGGTTCATAGCTAGCTCAACCTCCTGGTTCTGCAGCTTCAGCTTGGTGCTCGCGATGGCTGCCTCGAGCTCCGTAGCGGCCTCGTCGCGCAGGGACTGGTCCACGTGCTGCACGCCTTCAGACTGGTCGTCGTCGGTGGCGACGACGGACGCGAACTCGAGCGCCAGCGAGAGCTTGAAGTGAGCCTCGGCGATCAGCTCGTGCTCTTGCGGGTACAGGTCCTTCTTGTACGCCAGGGACTTGCGCGAGTCCGGGATGGCGTCCTTGAAGCTGTCGGCAGGAAAAAAAAAAAAAAGGGGCTACGCGTTAGACACGGCCAAGAACAACAGCCACACGGCAGAAAGGGGGCAGAGAGCGGGTATTTCAAACATACCGCTCGCCCTCCAGGGATATCTCTGCCAGTAGGTCGTGGGTGTCGGCCAGGCGCTCCTTGACGTGCCGCAGCGAGGGTGCGTCTCCCTCGGCCTTCTCCTTGCCTTTTGCCTCGGAGGACTCCTCCTCGAGCTCCTTTAGCTGCTTCTCATACAGGACCCTGGCCATCTCGAGAATCTCGAAGGCCGTGCCGAGGTCATCCTCATCCTCTTCTTCCTGCTCCTCGCCTTCGGCGCCCTGTCGTCTGACAGTCAGCTATCGATCTTAGGTATTTGTTTGGATTCATCACTAACCTCTTCCTCCTCCTCGTCCGAGTCCACCAGGTTCTCGTCGCCCTCGAACTGGAAGAGGGGCTTCTTAGCCCGAACAGCGTCCTCCTTGGCGCCACCCGCCTCCGCCGCGGCTATGGCGACACCCTCCTCGGTGATGCGCTCAGCCGGCGTCGGCTCCTCAGGCTTGGCCTCAGAGGACTCCCCGTCGGCCTTCTTTGGCTTGGCTGCTTTCTTGGGAGCGGGCTTCGCCTTCTTCGCGTCGGGCGCCTTGTTGCCAAAGACGTCGCTCTTGGACTGGCCGACCTTGAGGAGGGCGCGGCCGTAGAGGAAGCAGATCTCGGCGTTCTTGGGGCTCATCTCGCCGTTCATCTCGGACTGCATCTCGGCGGCCTGGGAGAAGAGCTCGGCGGCGTCCTCGTAGTTCTTGTGCACGTACAGCGCCGTCGCCTTGGCCGTTAGGTCGGCGAGCGACACCCTAAGCGACTTGTCGACCTGCTCCGGGTCCAGCGCGGGCGTCGTGGCGCCCGTTCCGGGGCCGGGGGTGCCGCCGGCGCTCACGGTGGTCGAGGCGACGGCCGCCGCGGCCGCGGAGAGGGCGGCCACGGCGGGAGGGACGGCGGGCGCATCGGCACTGGCTTCGACGACGGGCGCGGCGGCCTCGGCGGCGACGGCGACGGGAGGGTTGGCCTCGGCCGGGATGTCGTCGGCCATTGTGGCAATTGGGAGACGGGGTGGGCTATCTGGATGAATGTTTTGTTTGGTCTGTGTTATGTGACGTAGTTGGCGGGCAACCAGGCGAGTAGGTCGTGGCTGCGTCAACGTCGACTATATTCGAGTTGCCGGCCTAGGCTGCCAATTAAATGGTCTGTAGTTGGTAGTAGGGAGTAAGGAGAGGGGAAGATGGATGGGCAAAAAAATGATGCGGTAGTGAGCTGTCGTTTGCTTTTCGGGTGGCCACATGGATTGCGCCGGGTTGCCCAGGCAGTCGCACGACAAGGGACGACTCTGGGCGGGAGCTCGAGCTTCCCCAGCGACGGACTCGACGGGGAGCTCCATGACGCGACACTGTAATCACTCCACCCTGCGCTTTACTGAGCACCAGCGCGTGATCGCGTTGGAGCGCAGGTGGGCCATGCAGCACGTGCTTTTAGTGCTGAATGGTCTGGGGAGGGCGGCAATTGGCTTCACCTACAGGCGGGTTCCTCAGCCACATGCATCAATCGTCATGCAAGTCATTCTCAATTGACCCCCTTTCTGGATACAGAACATTCACACGGCCACCGTTGGAATACAGAACAATTGGCAGGACAAACACCTCAGTGGAACTGGTCCTCGGTCACGCCCTTGCCCATAGCCGCGGTGCTGCTGACGCCGCCCGTGACCATCTTCTGCAGCTCGTCCACGTACGTCGCGCCGCTCCATTTCTGGTGCTTGACCACGTCGACGCCCAGCTCCATCTCGGGCTCCTGCACGAGCTCGCCGTACGCCCGCATGCCCACCTCTGAGTAGGCCCGCGCGAACCGGTCGCTGATCAGCGCCGTCGTGTGCAGGCCCGCCAGCGTGATGAACTGCCAGCAGTAGCCCAGCGACGCCAGCCGCCGGATGTACGTCTCCTGCTCGTCCCGCGGCATGGCCGTCTTCCAGTTGAAGGACGGCGAGAGGTTGTACGCAAGTCTGTTTTTGTGAGAGCAACCATTAGTATGTGCCTGCTTGTCTCTTGTTGTATAAGCGCGCAAAGACAAGACTCACTTCTGCTCAGGCCACACAGCGTGCACACCGTCAGCAAACTCCTTCGCCTGCTTAAAGTCGGGCAGCTTGCTCTCCATCCAGATGGCGTCAGCGTACGGCGCGTACGCGACGGCCCGGTTGATGGCGCAGTCGCAGCCGCCCTGCAGCCGGAAGTAGCCCTCGCGCGTGCGGGGGGCGTCCCAGTCGAAGAAGATTTCTCCCGCCCCCATCTCGCGCGCGATCGCCCGCGCCTCGGCATTCCCTTTCCCCTTGGCCGCCTTGCGGTACTGCTGCTCCTGCGAGCTCTTGCCCTTGGCCCGCAGTGCGTCGGCGACCGCGTCGTCGAAGCGCTTGAGTCCGGCCTTGGACAGCCACTCGTCCTCGATGGCCTGCAGCTGGTCGCCCGTCTTGCCGGCCCGCTCGCCCGCCGCCATGAGGTCGCTCAGCGGCTGCAGCTGAGGGTTGGTCGTGCCCAGGATGAAGGCGTGGTCGCGCGGGTCGATGTTGGTCGAGATCAGCGTGGCCGCTTCGGCATCCGTCCTGGCGATGGCGAGGAGGTTGACGCCTGTTTGTTTGGGCTCCCTTGATGTCAGAACACAGAGAAAAAA
Organism: Falciphora oryzae; assembly: GCA_000733355.1. Lineage (NCBI taxonomy): Eukaryota > Fungi > Ascomycota > Sordariomycetes > Magnaporthales > Magnaporthaceae > Falciphora > Falciphora oryzae. Next base: position 229,908 of record JNVV01000026.1, read on the forward strand.
AAAACAAGAGAATGAGCTGCAGGAAGCAGATAAATATACCCATGATATCGGCCTGCGCCCGGATGGCGACAAGGCGGTTGATGTGTTCGCTGATGGGCACCAGGACCTTTCCGGCCATGTGGCCGCACTTCTTGGTCCCGGGTGCCTGGTCCTCGATGTGGATGCCGGCGGCGCCCTTCTCGATGAAGAGCTTGGTCAGCTTCATGACGGCCGTCAGCCCGCCGTGGCCCGTGTCGGCGTCGGCCACGATGGGCCGCAGGTAGTCGATGTTGGCCATCTTGGCCCGCTGCGACCTGGGCACCGACAGCCGCTCGCTCCGCTGCTTGCGGTCGTGGAAGAGCTGCGCCATGAACAGGTGCGCCACCTTGTTCGGGACCGTCGTCTGTGGGTTGTTTACAGAGGGTCAGTCCGAGGTTTGAACGAGATGTGGGGAAAATGGTCTCTGTCGCATTCTCCGGGGCTTACTCACATAGGGGTAATCTGCCAGATCCGGACCGGGCTCGTCAGACGCGGACGCGGTCGAGGACGACTGCCACCCGGAGACGTAGACGGTGTCCAGGTACTTCGCCATCTGGGTCACCATGGTCGGCTCCAGACAACCGTAGGTGTAGCTAGCATCTCGGTTCTGCGCGGCGAGCACGTGTGTAAGTCAATTGAGTCACTCTAGCTACGCCGGCCGGAGAGACAACAGCAGACACGCACCTTGAACCGACCCTCGAGGATCTTCCACAGCTTCTTGGCCTGGGCGTTGCTGGCGTAGTCGACCTTGAGGTTCCCCCGCTTGGACACGATCTGCTCGGCCGTGAAGGGCCTCTTGGTGTGCCTCCAGCGCGGGTCGCTCCACCACTTCTTGACCTCGGCCACCTCGCGGGCAAAGATGTCGTCCTCCTGGCTCGGGTCCACCGAGGGGTTCACCATGTTCTTGGACGCCATCTTGGTGGCCAATTAGGGCGTGGAAGTATAGATGGAAACTGTGGACGGGCAGGGATGCTTTCAATGTTTGTTCCCGGGGGCGTCAAGGGAGGGCAAGCTTGGGATTGGCAGGTTAGGGAGACGGAGAAGGAGAAAAGAAAATCTTTAGTGACAAGATAATTTTCCAGAACAAAGAAATGGAAGCAAGAAAAAAAGAAGAACGAGGAAAAGAAACCAAGACGAAAAGAAAAAAAAGAGTCAGACACTAATCTAGATACGGGAGGGTTTGAGCTCGGGTTGTGAGTGTACCTAGGCCGACTTCATGCCGGTCGCAAGCCGCACCTTGTAGCTTGTGACGACGGCCGGCTTACAAGCTCCCCTCCTCCTTACCCCGGGTCAGCCAAGCGGCACCGCCCCCAGGAACGTTTCCTCGGGAAGGGGAAAGGAGGGGAGGGGGGCCACCCGACACTTGGGTCTTGGGGTCTGGAAGCTCATCGGAAGACATCGGGCTAGCGGCTGTTTCGTCTCGGCCTTGTTCTCTTTTTCGCCGTTCACTCGCTCAGCTGGATGGATGGAGCCGTCCGCTTTTCACCGAAGCTGAGGTACTAGGTACCTTTCACGTAGGTAGCCCCGGGCAGCAAAGCAACTGACAGCCTCGGGTGTGGTGGGGCTTGGCTCTCTTGGTAATGCAAACTCAATTGTGCCTGGTATCCTTGTGATGGAAGCTGGAGAAATAGCAGTAAAAAGCCATACTGGCCCAACTGCTAGCGCAGACCTGGCATATCGCTAACAATGCATCGAGGGATGGAGCGGGACTGGCCCTGAGTGGTAGGTGGGCTGTGCCCGCCGTTCCACGGATGCCACTTCCATGCCGCGGCGTGGCGGGATTGACATTCCAAGTCTTGTCTCGGCTTAAGGGGAAGCTACTCTGGGCCCTGGTTCGCCAGGCCGATCAGCCTCACGCAACGCACATTTTGCCGTCATCCCGCCTTGTCCAGGTACTTTGGTGCTTGCCCTGGAAATCCCATCCCATATTACCGAACGCCGGTTTCGCCCCGAGCATTTCATCTGTGCGGTTTTTGCTTGCTCGCGTGCCCACGCTGCCTGGCCGATTCCCCATGCCGCCGCAAAAGGGGCATACATCGAGGTCGTTCAACACCTTCAAGATATCCCCTTAGTTGCTCGTATAACCCATCCCTTCCTCGGCGACGGCCTCGATGCCCTTTTCTCCCAGTCAATGGCAGCTCGCGGATACCTACGGCAGACGTCACATTGGGCGGCATGTGAAAGCTTGCCCTGCGTCATACAAACGCAGCTGCGGCGCGGAAAGAGGTGCACGAGCATGTGCCGGTCATACGGCTGCTTTACCCCACACCAGGGGACCCCCGCCAATGACAGTTTGGCCCTGCTGCCGAATTGGGCAATCCCATTGCCTCGGTCAACCTCATTGTGTCTGGTCTGTCCGTATTGCAGCGCCTGTTTCGTCACATGCGGCCCAGCAAAAGTACCAGGCCGAGCCAGGGAAACGGGAGGGGTACAAGTAATCACCAGGCCCTGTGCCGCCGTGGGCGTTGTCACAAGGTTAGATATTCATATTAAAATATAGCATGGCCTGGCTCGGTTCTATCTAGGCTGGCGGCAGGCCCTGAGCTGCTGCATGATACCAAAGCCGCGTTCCAAGCCCCTGTGTCTGCTCCTCGGCCACTGAACAACTTGGCCGGGGTCAAAAATAAATGACAAAAAAGGGTAACTAACTCCTCTCCTGCCTCACTTCTAAGCCATTCCCGTCAAACCAATCGCCATGATGCGCCCTCCGCGAAATGCGTGTGAACCAGCGAAAGACACGGACAATCTGTTCCGTGCCATGCTTTTGAGGAAAAGAAGAACCAAGTGAAAAGGACTCAGGTAGATGGGGGAATAAAGCAACAAACACACAAAACACATGGTGATGGGGTTTCAGGGCTTCGTATCCCTTGAGTCGACAAGATCTCGTCCTCTACTCCATATCCGCAAGAGCCCGGTTGCGGTTGTCCTCGACGGCCTTGATGAAGGTGTCATAGGGTGTGAGTGTGCCGAGGGCGCGACGCATGTGGGCGTTGATGATCTGGAGACCGTAGATGTAGCTGGCATTGACCCAGCCGAATCTGACAAGCGCAATAACACGTCAGTAACAAACCATGGCGAGGAAAAGCAATCAACAAAACGCAATACTAACCCTTCCTTGGCAACGCCCTTGAAGTCCAGGCCCTGGTTGCCGTACTCAGCGTCGACGCGGTGCGGGTCGACCGGCCGGGTCACGTCGTACTTCTCCACCACCACGCCGTTGAAGTCGCTGAAGGCCTTGGTAATCATGAAGAGCCACTTGTACGCAAGCCGCTCGGCCTCCTCGGTGAAGCTGTAGCGGTACAGTCCGGTCCACGCGAGCATTTGCTGCGGAGCCCAGCCGTAGGGGTAATCCCATTGCCGGTTGGGCCGCTCCAGTCCTATCTGGCCGCGAGACTCCTCCGTGCCGGACAGCAGGCCGCCATACGCCTCAAACTTGGGCAGCGCCTTGGTCACCATGAGCGCCGCCTGCTTCGGGCTGGCCACGCCTGCCCACAGGGCCCAGAAGGTTGTGCAACTCTCGTACGTACACTGCTGGCGCGTAACCGTGTCGTAGTCGAAGTACATGCCCTCCTTCTCGTTCCAAAGGTACTTGTCGATGGCGAGCTTGCGCCGCTTCGACCGCCGGTCCCAGATGGCCGACGACTCCACCTGGCCCGGTTGAAGGGTTCCGACGCAGTACTCGGCGGGGATCACGAGCTTGTCCCCGAAGACGGTGCGGATGGTCCGTGCGATGTCGGTCTCGTATTTGAAAAGCAGCGTGTTGAGATCCACGGTGGCCAGGTTGGCGCACACACGCTCAAAGCGGTACGTGGTGTCGTGACCCGACTCGCGCACGGCGCGGTCGTGCATGAAGTACTCGTCAAGCTCGGGCTCCTTGATGCGGCCCTTGTTGTACGCATCGACGAATTCCTCAAAGGTCACGCCGTGCTTCTCGGCATACGGCTCCAGAATGTGCACAAAGTGGTCAGCCTCCGTCTCAGGCGGCACTCCAAGACCCTCGGGCCGGTACCGCGACAGGCCCGTGACGGGGTCCAGGCGCGGATCGGCAACCCAGACGCTGTGGTACTCCTTGATGGCAGCCAGGATGGCGGTGCGGAGGAACTCGATCGCGTCGGGCTCGTGCTTGATCTTGTCGTAGACGCGCAGGGCCATGTCGGTGAGGAAGGGTGGCTGGGATCGGCAGAGGTAGTAGGAGCGCGTGGCGTTCAGGACCTTTCCGTAGTGCTTGATGCAGAAGCAGAAGTTGAGCACCATGGACTTGGCCAGGTGAACCTTGTCATTGACCAGGAGGCCGAGAGACTCCATGTAGCTGTCCCAGCCGTACAGCTCGTTGAAGCGACCACCGGGCACGACGAAAGGGCGACCGGACAGGACGGTCTCACCCGTCTTCGGGTCGACCGTCTCCTCCATGTCGACGGCCAGGAGGCCGGGCTTGGCGTTCATGTCGCGCACGATCTCGGGGGTGATCTTCTCGGGAAGAAGCTGCACATCGAGCCGGATCTCGGGCCGTTGCTCGGCCAGCTTGGTGTAGTAGTCGAACTGCTCGGGGGCGCCCCTGGGGACGTAGATGCGAGGACGCGGGTCATCGGTCCAGTCCTTGGGGTCTCGGGCGGCAATTTCGATGCTGGAGGCGTCGATGCGGCGGGTCAGGGCGTCCCAGAAGTGATCGCGGATCAGCCTCGACAGGCGGTTGACGGGATTCTCGTTGAGGCGTGCCTCGTCCAGGATGACCTGCTTCCGGCCGTACTCCTTGGCAAGAGAAAGCTCCTGGAGCAGGTTAGACAGCATATAGGTTCCACGGATGTCGAAGCGGTTGTGGCCGTTGGAAGCCGCGGTTCGCAGAGTCAGGACCTGAGTGGATGCAGACGGGCCACGGTCAGTCGCTATGCTATACACCTCCACAAGACACGAGACTAGCTAGACATGTGGCACCAGGCGCGGCGTGGCGGGTGGGGCGACATGCAGTGAACCGGAGGGAAGGGGCTGGGCGCAGGCAATGTCATACCTTGGGACCATTGTCCTCGATGGTGATTTGCATGTTGCCATCAGTGTCCTCCTGTGACTGCAAGCTCTCGAGGGTCGGCTCCACTTGGATCAGGAACCGGCGGTTGGTGCTGGACTCGTCTGAGGTGGCGGTTAGTGCGACGGTTAGGAGATTTCAGAGTAGAGGGGAGAGCGTTGAAGAGGCAGAGTATAGACGAATAAGGCTAGGATGGATGAGATGATGGCTAGGCGCTTACCGTGGCTGCCTCGTCGGAAAGGCTCCTTCAGGCCCAGACGCTCCATCTGCTTCATCAAGCCATTCTGTGCCACGGGTGATAGGGTTAGTCATGACGCGTGAGCAGAGCCGGCATGGCGACAAATGCGCACCTGGGAGTAGGTTCGGGTCCTCGGGCCGCTCCGCAGGTTGACGTGGCGCTCGTCGGAGGTGTAGTACGTCTTTGCGTCGTCAAAGACATTGTGGTCATCCATCGAGCCGCGGGAGCGAGCGCCAGCCTGCGGTTGCGAGCCCATGGCCGAAGAGAGCGGGGTCTGGTTGGGCATGTCGTCGGCAGGCCGAGGCCAGCAAGACTGTACGACTTGTCGGTCAATTGTCTTTGTCGTTCTTGGTGGTGGAGTTGAAGATGGTGGGGGTTTCAAGCTAGACGAGCTGGGGTGGTATCGAGCAGCACAAAGGAAGCCAAGGGTCCGCGTTCCGTTGATCGGAGGTAGGTGAGTGGCGGGTCTTCGGTCTCTTTCAGTCTTGATGTCTTCGCCCACAGGTTCAGGTCTGAAGATGGAAAGCGATTGATAGTTGAAATCAGAGGAGAGGAAGCGATTCCAGGATCAGGAAAGATACCAGGCTATAGATACCGATGGATAGAGCAGATTGCTGCAAACTGTCGGGGTCGTGCAAGGGATTTGGAAGTGGAGGGCTCTAATGTAACGGCGGATCTGAAGATTTGCAGGGAGCGCTGGACTGGAAATTGAATTGTGAGCCCCAATCAATAGCTGGTCCTCAACGATTCCCGCTTGTGGAAGCGTGGGAGTGCGTGCGCGGGAGGTGTCACCCAGGCCAGGGGGAGCTTCCGGCAGCGGAGTTGCCAAATGAACCTCAGTGATTAACCAATTCGGGCTAGGGCGCATGGGGGCTCTGGTGTTTGCCTGTGCTCAGCCGGGAGAAGGAGGCATGGGGGCACAGGGATTGGCGGTCACGCGGGCAGAAGAAAATGAAGGAGAGACGGGAGTGCGGAAAGAAGAGATGTAAAAAAGCACCGTACACAGCTGCCATGCGAGGGAAGTGGCGTTTGGATAGACGGCAGTTTTTTCTTTCCTCTACAGATTCGCCTCCGTGACAAAGCTGATATGACAGCATGAAGTCAGAGGCCCAGTGCCAGTACTCCACCGCCTTTTTGGTGGACTGGTTCCAGTTCTTGCTCTGACTGGGACTGCGATGGAGAAACCCCTTCCCGTACCCCCACATGCCTCGCTTTTCGCTGTAACTGGAGCACGGCTGCTGCACTGGCACTGGCTACGGGCTCAACATCGCGCCTGCGAGCAATATAGTTTGTATAACGCAGTGCATGTCTGACCCGTTACTGTGGAGGGTCCTCCCCGGCTCCTGCGGCGTGTATCACTGGCGTCAAAGTGGAGGCTGCCTGGTCCTCAGCACCAGCAGCATGTACGTAATACTAGCAGGTCGGATGGTAGGTATGTAGACTGGGTGGCATCTCCCGCGCAGCACAAACACTGATCGCTGTGCAGCGAGTGTACCCCAAGCCGAGACAGGCTCAACAACCACAGAGCACAGACTAAACGAGCGGCGGCTTTCGGCCCTCCAATGGCTGGCCAAGACGGATGGCCTACCCCGCGCGCTTGGGTGTTAGCTCTCGTGGTAGGCGTTGCAGCACGTTTGTCTCTGTCTGGAAGTGGTGTCCACGACAGGGCTGTTCGTCGTGTCTTCACTGGCGGGATGCAAGACAGCTGAGCAGCCCCAAATCAGATTGATTCAATTGCTCCAACTTGCGCTCTGCACTGGGCATGATGACGTATCCATTGCCAAGCAGGCAAAATCTCATGAAACCTTCAGTAGTGGCCGGCACCTGGTCGCAGGGATTCTGTTCTCTTATCTGCCCCGGCTGTTGTCTCTTGTCTTCGATTTTAACTGCGCTGCGTGACGCCGGCTCGCGTCAACTGCTCGTCGGTCGCCTCTGGGCTGTCTTGAAACGCCAGAACAAGAAGCCCAGAAGCGGTAGCATCGGCGCACATAGACTCTGATCATCTCGCACCCGCACGAGCGTCGTGTCGCCCAAGCTCGGTCCCGCGAGTCGTGCAGCAAACACATTCTGTGTCGCGACCTGGCACAGCTGCCTGACCACCAATCGCCAAACCTCAACTCCAAGACTCCCGAGGTCCCTAGACCATGCATCTACATTCTCTGCCCACATAACCAGAGTGGCCGGCCTCCTCGCCCTGTCTCGCGGCTCTGCGAGTCTTCTCCCCGGACTGGCCTGGACTGGACTCCCACCACCCATCATCCATCATGTCGAGCACTGCCCCAAAACCGCAGCCGCCTCCAGGAGAGCGAGCCGCCGCCACGGACCCGACCAGGAGCCAAAACAAGCTGGCCGTCACGTCGGGTGTCTACATACCTGTGTGCCTGAACATCCTGAGCATTCTGATGTTCCTGAGGTTCGGCCTCATCCTCGGCTGCATCGGGCTATTGGGAATGCTCGGTAGGTTGCATATGCACCTGCACATCTCCCTACATTTACATATATGTGCCTCGTCCCATTTAATTCTCTGTCGAATTGAGTTTAACTGATGCTGAGCTTGCAGGACTCCTCGCACTCTCCTACGCCGTTGACCTATTGACGACGCTGTCTCTCTCAGCCGTCGCGTCCAACGGCGAGGTCAAGGGCGGCGGTGCCTACTTCTTGATTTCGAGGTCCCTGGGGCCCGAGTTTGGCGGCTCCATCGGCATCCTGTTCTACCTCTCCCAGGTCCTCAACACCGCCCTGAACGTGGTCGGCCTCATCGACTGTCTGAAGCTGTATTTCACTACCTCGATTCCTGATGGCTACTGGTCGTCTTACCTCCTTGAGACGGGCGCGCTGCTCCTCTGCACCGCCATGTGTCTCGCTGGCAGTGGCATATTTGCAAAGGCCAGTAACGCCCTGCTCGTCGTCCTCGCCGTCGCCATCCTGAGTATCCCCCTTTCCGCCGTCGCAGTGCGGCCCTTTGTCGACTCGGACCGCGGCGTCGAGTTCACGGGGCTCAGCTTGGCCACGCTGAGCGGCAACCTGTGGCCCGCGGCAACCCGCTCCGGTACTCACTCAAGCGCTTTCAGCATGTTCAGGGACCTATTTGGCATCCTCTTCCCCGCCACCTCAGGCATCTTTGCCGGCGCCTCCATGTCCGGCGACCTGCGGAATCCCAGCAAAGCCATCCCGTCTGGCACTTTGTGGGCCATGCTTACGACACTCCTCGCCTACATGCTGGTCATACTATCCTTGGCCGCGAGCACCACCCATGCTTCCCTCCTGCACGACGCCAACATCATACAGACCACCAATCTGTGGGCACCCATAATTTTGGCCGGCGAGTGCGCCACAACCTTCTTCTCCGCCCTGATGGGCCTCATCGGCTCGGCGAAGCTCATGCAGGCTCTGGCGAGAGATAAGCTGGTCCCCGGCCTGTCTGTCTTCGGCCTGGGGACTCGTAAGGCTGATGAACCTCTTCTTGCCATTTTCCTTACCTACGCGCTCGCCCAGCTGTCTCTGTTTGCCAACCTCAACCAGATCGCTACCTTGATTGCCATGGGCTACCAGGTACGGCTCTGCCTTGCACTCTCGAGACTGCGCAAAGATAAAGACAGCGCGCTGATGATGCTAACGTGAATGGGACAGATGACTTTCTTTGTCATGAACCTAGCTTGCTTCCTGCTCAAGATTGGTTCGGCTCCAAACTTCCGGCCAGGTGAGTAATGCTTCCAACCAGTGTCGCGTGCTTTGGCCCCTACAAGGCGCTGAGATATGGACGCCGCGTATCTAGCCTTCAAATTCTTCAGCTGGCACACGGCATTCGCCGGCAGCATCATGTCGGCCGGCGCCATGTTCTTTATCGACGAGATGTATGCGACCTCGGCCGTGTGTCTTCTGGTCTTACTCTTCCTCCTCATCCACTACCTAAGCCCACCCAAGCATTGGGGCGATGTGTCGCAAAACTTGATTTACCACCAGGTCCGGAAATACCTGCTCCGTCTCAAGCCGGAGCACATCAAGTTCTGGCGGCCGCAGATCGTCCTTCTTGTCGGCGACCCCCGGCGACAAACCAGACTTATCCAGTTCTGTAATTCTATGAAGAAGGGGTCTCTCTATATCCTAGGCCACGTCATCGTCACCGACGACTTCGAATCTGGTGTCCAGGAGGCCAAACTTCAGCAGTCGGCCTGGACCCGGTACATCTCGGAATACTCCAGGGTCAAGGCTTTTGTGCAACTCAATATATCGCCAAGCATCATCTGGGGCGTGCGAAACCTGATCCTATCGGCGGGACTAGGCGGCATGAGGCCCAACATTGCTGTCCTTGGCCTATACAATATGGACGAGCTGCGAAGGTCGCGACCGCGAGGCAGCATCCCCGAGGCGCCGAGGTCCCGCCCGACCTCGACGACACGAAAGGCCCACGACAACGGAAAGAACAGTTCTGTCCGATCGCAGAGGCGACGCGGTGACACAACGACACGGCTGTTGGAGTCGGAGCTGCCCACGGACGTGATAAGGACCGAAGAGAGAATGTCTCCAACCAGCTACCTCACTATCCTCGAGGATCTGGCGCTGCGGTACAGACTCAACGTTGCCGTCAGCAAGGGCTTCAGCCAGCTAGAGACGCCGCGTCGGGGCGCGGGCAACTCGAAAAAGTACATCGACCTTTGGCCTATCCAAATGTCGGCCCAGGTCCAGGCAGATGGCAAGAACGTGGTCACGTCCAACTTCGACACCTACACGCTGATCCTGCAGCTCGGATACGTCCTTCACACAGTTCCTGCCTGGAAGCGTGTCTTCAAACTTCGCCTGATGGTCTTTGTGGAATACGAGGACGAGGTCGAGGAGGAACGCCAGCGTGTTTCGGCACTGCTCGAGAAGCTGAGGATAGAAGCTGAGATACACGCCTTCTCACTGGCTTCAGGAGCGTTGACTACGTACGAGGCTATAGTCCATAGGGACTACAAGGATTCCTTCATCGAAAACACCCTGGACGAGACGCTAAAGGGCGAGTGGTGGGAAGATCTCAAGGCGCAGCGAGCATCAGGGGGCAGCCATCCTGCAGGGTTCGAGGGAAGCGAGACCTCAGAGGCTCCTCGAAGAAATTCTGGCGCAGGATTTCTCACGCTTACGGATAGCCCCAAGAGGCATAGTGTCTCTTACATTGCTTGGATGGGTTTCAGCATGGGAATGCACGTCCAAAATCTCCCGCGGAACATGTTCGATATCGGGCCAGCCAACGGTGGCGGCAGCGACGACAGCGATGATTCCGAGGGCGACTACATGGACGCCGATTTTAACGATGTGGAGAGCGCAGCGAGCGAGGCGGATCTATTCGGTTTCACCCCTTCCAGGAGGCCGTTCCTGGATGGTGCTTCTCGAAGGAAAAGCCACGGAGATGCGTTGATACACGTGTCGACGTCCAGGAAGAAGCGCCCACCCGAGAACGAGCCTCTTATATCACGGGCGCCGCGAAGGGGCTCCTACGGCACCATTCAAGCATCATCATCGTCGGCCAACACAGCCAATGCCGCTCCAGAAAATGCTCGCCTCCGCCACCAGACCTTAGGCTCCCGAAACGTGCCCGAGATCGTCTCGGTCCGATCGCCGAGCCCGGCGCGATCTTCTACCGTGCCTGCTTTGCATACTTCCGCAGCGAACGGGGGAACATCTGGGAGGCCTCCACTATCACGAGCTCAGTCATCGACACTGGGGCCGTCAGCATCAACCACGCTCAATCCCACGGGTCCCGACGAGCCGCGGCCGCCCATGCGACCGGCCTTCTCCAGAGCAAACTCATCGCATCGTTTCACAAGCTCGCTAGTCCCAGAGACAAAAATCATCGACGCAGGGGGCACGGCAGGGAGGAGCATCACATTCGCTGTGCCGGAAAGCCTGCCCAACGATGGCGAAGTTCCGACGCTTGGCGACAGTGAGGCTTCAGCGACAGGGGCAGCGAGTGACGTCCATATCGACATACCGGAGCTGGTAGCGACGACACAGTCGGGCCATCGTGTCCCGTCCGGGAGTCACGCCAACCAGGAAAGCGGCCAGTCGTCTCCGGGCGGACTACTGGAGTTGTCGTTCAACGACCTCCCTTGCCGCGCCCAGCATCTCATCATCAACGAGCTGATGCAGCAGAACAGCAGCGACACTGTTGTGCTGCTCACGACTTTGCCCATTCCTGAGAAGGGGACATGCGAGAGCGAGGAGGCCAGCATCGAGTATCTTTCCGCCGTCGAGATATTATGTCACGAGCTGCCGCCCACCTTGATGGTTCTGAGTAACAACATAACGGTTACGGTCAGCTTGTGAGTTGTGTGCACGATCATTCTGGTACAAGGGGACAAGACTTTTTTTCCATGGATGGAGAGCACGCGGTGAAAAACACGCTGGAATGCTGCGGGTTGCATGAAATGAAACCTTCACAAAGATGGCGGACGCGTACCAGGTGGTGTCGCACCGCATCGGGAACGTGAGTCTGTCTTTGTTTTCCCTCATGGAAGAGGCAAAGCGTGCACTCGCCACACTCGGAAAACACCAGGGTGCATAATGGCTCTTACATATCCTCGGTTTCGAACTGCCGGCAGGAACAAAGAGGCGGCACTTCGAGCCCTGCTCTCAGGGGCAGCCGACCCAGGGGTTCTTTTGTATTCCTTTCCACCTTGTCGCTGAATAGAATTCCTGGAATGCACCCTGTTGGATCTTGTTGAAGTGTAAGGAGTGTTTAGGAATATTAAGAGATCAGAATGCCGTCCGTCGGAATGAATGCCAATACTCTCTAGCCACATCTCATCACAACATTTTTGCTTAATTGGGCCAAGAAGCGTTCAACATCCACAATGAACCAGGGAGGGAGCCCAGGAAGAAACCAGCACAGGAACAGCGGCGGCAAGACGATCAAGGAGCGCCTCACCAACATCACGAGCGCATTCCAAGCCGACCGCAAGCGAAGGAGGCCGCCCAGCAGGACGTCTCTGACCACGACCACGGCCGCTGCTACCTCCTTCAGCGGCAGACGAAGCCAAGACCGCAACCGCCGGGCCGCCCCGGGCCTCAAGCCGCCCGCCCTTGAGTACTTTGTGCCGACGCACACGCCCGACCGGCCGAGCCGGCCCGTGACGGACGCGCCGTCCGAGGAGGAGTGCTATGCTCTGCTTTCCGGGGGGAAGCAGCAGCAGCAGCAACAGCAACAACGACAACAAGGAGCAGGGCTCAGCGTCCGGACCCCGTCGTTCTCGTACCCCACACGCCACGGCAGCTTCGCGAGCGGCGGCGGTAGCTCGGGGCACAGGAGCGGCGTGCTGGTCGTGCACCTCGACAGCCCACCGCCCGTGTCCGCCCCATACGAGCACCCGCGGCCCGCGCCGATGCCGTGGCTGAGCACGGGCAGCAGCCGGTCCGGCTCGGTCGGGAGCGAGGGAGGGCGGCAGCAGCAACACTACCGGTCCTCTCCGTCGCCGATGCGGCAGCAACAGCAGCAGTCGCCGGCAAGCAGCAGCAGAAGCGGCTCGCCGTACTACTACCGCGACAAGGAGCTCCCGCCGCTGCGGATTGACGGCGAGGTGACGGCCCGGACGCGGCGCGGCAAGTTGGCGGAGGGCGGGGAGGAGAGGCTGCGGGAGCCGAGGAGTAGGTGGAGGGATAACGATGATAGCATGGACGGAGGAGGCAATGACGGCAACATGAGCCGCCGCGGAAACGGTCATATTGCTATGGCCGTTGCCCCCGACCACCGCCACCGGCCCCGGGGCGTGCCATCGCCTTCGCCCTACGGGGCTATGGAAACGGCAACTTGCCAGCTGTGCCACCGCACTTATGAGCCCATGGGTCAGGGAAACACCGCCCTCTGCCGGCACTGCGAACTTGCATCCACATCTGCCAGGGGCGAGGCTGGCAGCGTCAGCAGCAGCAGCAGCGGCAGCCACTACGGGGACGAGGACACCACCGAGCAACAGCCGCAAAAGAACATGAAGAGCCTGTATGGTCGCCAGCCAGCCGCACCGTTCAGCAGGCCCGAGAACTTTGGAGGCTCCGACTACTCCAGCCAGGTCGGCAGCACCAGCAGCGACAGCAGGGAAGGGTCGCCGTTCCCGGTCGAGGTCGCGCAGGGCGTCGCCTTGACGGCGGCGGCGTGCTCGCCGCGCGAGGTCGAGGTCGTCAGCAGCCCGGCGTCGGCGCGGTCCGACAGGGACACAAACACGAACGCGCACCCGCACCCGCACCCGCACCATACGTTCGACTTTGGCTTCTCGACATCTGCGGCTGTAGTAGAAGAGCAAGACAAGAGCAGTCACGAGAGAGGACACGGCGCAGCAGCAGTAGCAGCAACACGCCGCCGCCACCGGCTCGTGGTCGTGGAGCAGAAGCCCGTCGTGGTTGCCGACGGCAGCGACGAGGCGCTCGACTGGGACAGGCAGTGGAACCCGGCCTACTACTTCGGCGGGGAGCAGAGCGTGGACGAGGCCAGCAGCAATAACAACAAAAGGCTGGGCGACGCGGTGCAGCGGCAGATCGAGGCAGACAATGCCCGTGGCAGTGGCGGCTCTCATGATAGCGTGAGCCCCGAGCCCACACCGACGTCGCCGATCCTGAGTCGGCTGCCGAGCGAGGATAGGATAGCAAGGGTGGCTGTGGTGGGTGCGCCAAAGAGACGCGAGGAGCCGACTTCTTTTGTATAGCCTTAAAAGGACTGCGCCGTGCCCCCTTGGGACTGGCTCATCTTCCCCTGCCTGCTGCAGACTCCCTCTTTGTCGCTCTATCTTTGGAACTCTATACCCCCGCACCGACTGCATAAGAAAGTAAATTACAAGTGACTTTCATGACAAGAAAAACAAAAAAAAAAGAAAAGTTCTAAACATTGCCCGCCTCGTAGCACCGTTCTATCCGTCTTTCTTCTCTATTCGCGTGCCAAAGCCCTACCAAACCATCTATCATCACCGCCCCCTTGAAACAGATTCCTCTATACCGGAACTCTAAGCGATCTTGGTCACAGTAAGCTCCCCCTTGGCACCGCCGTCCAGCTCAAAGAATTCCCCAGCCTCGAGCTTCTTCTTCCACTTGGTGCTCTCGTAGCGGGCCAGGATCAGCGTCGTGCGCAGCGGCACGCGGTCGCTCGACTCGTGCTCGCTTTGGCCATCAGCCACGGCCGTGTAAGTCCACCTACCGAACGCCCAGTTGAGGATGTACCGCCCCGGGCCAAGCTCAGCCTCGCCAGAAGCCTCGGCGTCAGATCCTTTGAGAGCCGAAGGGGATGCAGGGGCAGCCGCGGTCAGCACGGCCTTGATGCGGTACACCTCGTCCTTGGGTGCCGACTTGAGCAGGGATAGCAGCTTGTCGGGGTTGACGGCGGCTGCGGGGCCGGCTGTGCTGGTGAGCGAGACGGAGAGCACCTCGACTTCAGACTGGTGGCTGTCGTCGCCGTGGGAATGAGCATGGCCGTCGTGGCTGTGAGCGTGCCCGTTGGCAGCGCTCCCGTTCTCCGAGGTCAACGCCTGGGCGAGGCCGCCATCTATGCCGAAGACGAGGTCGATGGGGACCCAGCCCTTGCTGCTCTTTGTCCAGGCGATGTCGACCTCGAGGTCGCCCAGGCGGTCGAGGCACTCGTCGAAGCGGCGCTCGCCGCAGGCCTCCCACTTGTTGAAGACGACCAGGTCCGTGTACCGGGCCTGCAGGCAGGCCGTGTAGCTCGTGTCCTCGTAGCCCTTCCAGTTCTCGACGTCGACGACGCTGATGACGCCGTCGAGCGCGTACCTCCCGCCCGTCTCGCGCGCCAGGCGGTTCACCTCGAGGGCCAGGGTGGCCGGGAAGGCGGACCCGGACGTCTCGACGACGATGCGGTCCGGGCGGACTGACTTTTGCAGCTCGGCCAGGGCGTCACCCAGCTGGCCGACCAGGTTGCAGCAGATGCAGCCGTTGAGCAGCTCCTGGACGCCCGAGACGGCGCCCGACGAGGCCAGCTGCGAGTCGACGGCCAGGTCGCCGAACTCGTTCTTGAGCAGCGCGAGCTTGTAGTCCGGGTTGGCCTTTTTGAGCTGCGGCACCAGGTTCAGGATCAGGGTCGTCTTGCCCGAGCCGAGGAAGCCCGTCACGATGGTGATGGGGATGGGGGCTGATGATGGCGCCATTTTTTTTTCTCTTTCTTTTTTTCCCCTAGCGCACTCAGATTTGAGTTTCCTTGGGCCTAGAACCTTCTGAGAGCACTTGAGCTTTCCCTGTCTCACTGATGGGAAACGCTGAGATTGGGAATGGCTACGACGACAACGGATGAACCGAACCGCATTCGGCAGCTTCAAAACCACTTGGGGAAGTCCTCAGTAGTAACAGTTGAGGAAATGCCTCAGACCGCCTTCCGTTTGCGGTGCTGAGTGCATCAACTCAAC
The DNA here is from genome assembly GCA_000733355.1 of Falciphora oryzae. Lineage (NCBI taxonomy): Eukaryota > Fungi > Ascomycota > Sordariomycetes > Magnaporthales > Magnaporthaceae > Falciphora > Falciphora oryzae. The sequence goes on from JNVV01000026.1 coordinate 245,554, forward strand.
TGCTGGGTACCCCCACCACCCCATCTGGTTGCTCTGCGGGCAGGCAGTTACTCAAGCTTAATTCCCGACCTTACGCTGGTCAGGGGTTGTCATTTATCACCTCCATTTATTCTGAGCAGATCATCTCTTGGGAATGAAATACCTTCTCAATTGTCTACCTACCTAGGTATTTATCAGTCAGTGAATCGATAAAAAGACAGCCCATAATACAGCATAGAATGGTGACAAAAACGGCTAGGTCGCGCTGTCTGCGTAACGCAGTCGTCTGCATCTTGCTGGCGCGGCTTGGCCTGCGCCCACTGCCATCATCAATGACGTCACGTCACGGCCTGTGGGAAATCAACCGGCCATACAACCTTCAAGTAATGAACGCATGTGTGAATACCTCAATCTACAAATTGCGAGCGTCTCATCGTCTAATTCCCTGTAGTCGACCTACTTATATCGAAATAAACCATTCAATAATACCTCCCTACTGAGGCAATCACTCTACTTCACGCTCTTCGATCCAACCAGGCAAAACCTGTAGTCCTCTCTCACCAAACTTCCCCTCACATACCTCAGCATGGCATCCAACGAGCCAACAACCACGAACCTCGACGCCGGGCGCGACAGCGTCGGCTCCACAGCCTACAAGCTGCAGTTGGACCAGGCCGCCAAAGACGCCAACGCGAAGCCCAAGAGCCCAGAGGCCAAGCCTGGCGACGCCCACCCCATAGTGGAGACAGGTGAGCTTGTCATCCATCTCAGGTATACCCAAGACGGTGGAATCGACTAACCGGCTACCACCCAACAGTGGCCCAATACGTCCCCGCCGTTGGCAAGCTGCTGGCCGGCAGCAAGGGCGAGGTCAAGAAGCCAGCCCCGTTCCCGGACGAGATGCCCGGCCCGCCCGAGCGCCCGACACACGACACCCAGATCGAGGAGTTCGTCAGGGATCAGCACAGGAGCAAGACGGATGCGCTTCTGGAGGACAAGGTGCAGTGAAGGCCACAACTCTCGTCCCGTGGAAGGTCTCTGAACAGAGAATAACAGAGTACCGGAACCGGTGTCCGTTAGATGTAAGCTATAGCATCGCGTATGGTCAAACACAAGCCAGTGTTGGTTTCTTAGTTGATCGCACCTGTCTGTATTGCCCTAGACTCACACGATATACCCTGTCTGTCGAAGTACATCTGTCAAGCTAGTCGGCAATGATATAGACAACTGGCAATGTGAACGAAGTGCCAAACCCTTCCTCATAGACATGTTGATACAAACAAAAGAGAACAGAAAACGTACAGTGTATACCAGATGCTAGAAGCCGCAGACCTAGAAACCCAGACGCCTTGCAAATCTATACACATGGGAGATAACAGAAAAATAATGAAATGAAGGGAAAAACATCCTTCAAGTGTCAAATCGCGTGACATTTATCACAGCCAACCTTGGCCCGTGAAGAACGTCACGCCCAGTATAAGACATAATAGCAGGCCCCTGTTCCCCAATCTCGCCGATACAGGAGCAGCAGCCGTAGCATCCGGCGGCGGCGGCGCCGCCGTGTCCGTGGCTGCGGAAGGAACGATCGCGGTGGTAGTGGTGGGCGAGGCCGTAACGCCGTTGCCCTGGATATTGACACCCACGGCCGTCCGCTCGCCCGTAGGCAGGGGGCAGGTGACGACCTGGGTCTGGGTGGCGCACCTGTCGCAAACGACGGTCGAGGTGACAAAGTTGGGCGGCAGCAGCGGGCGAGTCCACGTGGAAGGGTCGCCGACGCATGTCTCGACGATGGTCCACGTCGCTGCCCAGACCGGAGTTGGGCAGGTCGGGCAGACGGCGGTCGCTATGTAGATGTACTGCTCTGTGTACTCGGTCGTGACTGTTGGTGCCGCCGGCGGCCCTGTTGTTGTTGCTGTGGCGGCCGTGGGCGCAGCGGGGATGGGCGTGCAGGAGAGGAAGATGGAGGATGTGAGTGAGACGCTGGTGAGAGGCGGCGAGTTAGCACTGGCTAGCCCATGTATCGAGTCGCTCCAACAGAGTACCTACCTCATATTGTATGCGCCTTAATCTTGTTGATATGGCCTGGAAGGCCAATAGATGGAATGGCCTCTGTATCTTCAGCTACAGTGTCAGAGAGATCTGGAAGAAAGCGAGACGGGTCTTCACTCCCAGGGCAAGAGGCAAAGAAGGTCTGGGTCTTTTGGCAAACATCTTCGAGGCAGTAGAGGGGGATCGGCTTCGACCCTGAAAGCACGCTTGGTGAGCTTTAAATCGAGAAGGGCCGAAAGGTGCCCGTCGCTTGAACAGACCGCACACGGAGTCTGAGAGAGGGTCTCGGCCCTTCTCTCGAGTATCAGAAGGCCAAGCCGGGAGCTCGGGAGGGTGTCAGCCACATCGCCTTGGCCGGCTCTGGCGATTCTGGATGTCGATCTAGGTGCAACGGTCCGTTTTGGGGAATGCTGGCGTAGATGGCGCGGCAGCAGCAATCATTTCTTGATCAAACAAAGACGAGATGACGGGCAGGAAACAAGCTGACGACAGGCCTGCCCGGATCCGGCGCCGACGCCATGATTGGACGGCTTCACCTCCGAGACTGAGACATGACCGAAGAGGGCTTGGTCTGGGGCGGAGCTCGACGGTGCGTCGTCGTCATTTGCTCTGGCTGCCGGGCGACTGTTGCCCAGAGACATCCCGAGATGGCGCATTCCAACGCCGCGATACGGGCGGCAGCGAGGCACTCGGGAAGTCTCAGAGCCATGTCACAGCAAGATAGATCGCACGGAGATGATCTACTACGGTGGATCAAGATCGTCAGGTACGCGTACGCACAAGATCCGATTACGATGTGCGAGGAAAAAAATATCACCATGGAATGTCTCCCCAAATTTCAGCACCTCTAGCCCACGAACGCCCGAAGGCGTTCAAGGCATGAGGCTTCCTATGTGTGGAAGGATGATCTCCAGAGAGTGCCCTCAGATGAGGGCAGGCAACCTATCACCGTAGAAAATCGTGGTGGCGGTCGTGGCAGTCTCTGTGAAACTTTTTGATCTGAGGAGAGAAAGGAAGGAGAAAATTTCAAAGCGGCGCTCCCGCTGAGAGGAAGATATACGATGCGTGGGCTGTGCACAGACCACACCTAAAACTTCTCTCCACCTGATTGGCTGGTGGATTCTCTGTTCCTGCTGCTTTTGTAACCCTAACCCGTCCAAGTCCATCAATTCCGATTCCGACATCCATCTCGTGAGTTTGCGCCGACACCTGAAAGCGACCTCTCGCCAACACCACACCTGCACAGAGGAGACGTTGGATCGCCACATCACAACCCCCCGTGGGTCTCCCTCTCGTCCGACGATCCCGAAGCCTACGACAGCATCCACCGGGGCGCCGACGCGCTTTGCGGGCGGCCGCGCGCGCGATGGCGGGCGACGACTACACGGCAGCGGGCGGCGGCGGCCTGCGGCTCAAGGGGGCCAAGGTGAAGAAGCACAAGAAGAAGAACAAGGACAAGTCCGCCGCGGCGGATAAGGTCACCGAGCTGGACAAGGCGCTGTCGTCCGGGGATAACGCCGCCGCCGACGACGACGAGGCCGCCAAGGCGCTCGCGGTGGGCTCCGCCGGGAAGGAGAAGAGGAGGAAAGACGGGGACGAGGAAGAGGATGATGACGTGCAGCCGGTGCGGTACAAGACGGAGGCCCAGCGCCGGTTCGAGGAGGCCAAGAGGAAAAAGGTATGCGTCGCTGTCGAGTCTCTGCAGGCCACCCGCTCTATCATCCGCTTTCTTGGCTAACGTCGCATCTTACTACTGCCAGCTTCTAGAGATGGCCGAATCGGCAGCCGCACGCCCGGAGCTGCTAAAGACACACAAAGAACGGGTTGAGCAGCTAAACACCTACCTGTCCAAACTCAGCGAGCACCACGACATGCCCAAGATCGGACCCGGCTAAAAGCCCCGTTGGCCATGGCTGTGGTTGTTGTATCATATGCGTCGGGGAAATGGAGTTCAGGGGGTTTCGGGGGGGCTTATAATTTCTTGTTGACACTTGTTGTTTATATCACGCCTGTTTGGACCACGCGTTCTTCAATCTTATGCGGGGTGTTTGCACACCGCATCTCAATACACCAAATACCAACAACAGGCACTGACTATGGCCCTCCAAGCCCGTCTCGGGGACTGCTTCCCGATAGTGATCGAGAACGTCGTCATTTCGGTAGGGTTCTTCAAAGCCGTCCATTTGCGCCTAGTCGACAGTAAGTGCAGCATAGGTTCCAGCCGAGATGAACATTTGCTGACTGACGCACTGGTTCAGAAGCCTTCAATGCCGCTGTTCTCTACGCGCTCTGTGTCAGCCAGGTCGTCGCCTACGACGACCCCATGATATCGCGAGACTGGCATGGCAGAGTCCCCTTGTCCCTCAAGGCCCGTATCTTCCTCACCAAGTCTCGGAACTCACTGGCGACGCGGTCCAGCAGTCTCTTGACTAGTATTGCCAATGTCAACGACGCGCTTGACTCCCTGACCACTCCTGAGCCCGCAAGCGATGAAAATTACGACAGTGCATCGTTGGAAAGGCACCTGCTAGTGGCTGAAGCTGTTGCAAGCAGGTTTCCCTGGCTCCCGCTTAATGACGACACCCACGACCAGCCCCTTGATAGACCTTGCACGAGCCGAAACCTTCTCGGTGGAGCAATCGTTGTTGGAAACATCGCCTTAGTCCAGGCTCTGCTCCAAGATCCCCAGATCAACGTCAATGACGAAATCCCGTATCTTGGGAGGCCGCTGCAGGTGGCCGCCTCCTGGGGTCGCACCGCCATTTGCGACCTTCTCCTCCAGCATAGTGCTGACCCAAAGGGTGGCGTGGATGACAAGCTTATGGGCGACTGGCTGCCCGGGGCGGTGATGGCTCTCCACAATAGCTTCCTGCTCAGGGACCCCACGTCCAGCGCTCTTCGCGCCGCATCGCTTGGCGGTCATCAAGACATTGTGAGGAGACTTCTGGAACCCCAGAATCGACTGCCCACCACGACGGCAGAGTATTGGCAGTGTATCATGAAAGCCGCGCGCGGTGGCCATCTTGATACTATGCGCATGCTTGTCAGCCACCTGGACAAAAAGCTCCTGAAATACCCTGGGCTCCTCCACTCTATAATGCTGGAGGCGTGCAAACACGGGCGAGAAAACGTCGTCCACCACCTTCTCGACTGCGGCTTCGACCCCAACTCGACCAAAGGGCAGGCCAGCCTGCGGGCGACAGGCTGCGGCGCCTACGGGGGGTTAGCAACCGCCGCAGCCCAGGGGAACGTCCGCCTCGTGCGGCTACTGCTAGACCGCGGTGCCAACCCGCTCCAGGTCGACCATGGCGCCTCGGCGGTCCCCGTTCTGGTGGCTGTCATCAAGGGCCACGACGAGGTCGTCGATCTCCTCCTCGCGCGCGGCGGCCTACCTAGGGATGTCACATTTGGAGACCTGATCGGAGAGGCGGCCAACAACGGGCAGGAACGTCTGGTCAAGATGCTGGTTGCCCGGAGCCCGGGCATCCTGGCCACGAGCGGCCATGAGATATGCGAGGACGACCCCGACTGCACGCTCGGGATGGCGCTGCTCTCCGCGGCCATCTGGGCTAGGAACCCCAGCCTAATTACTTATCTGGTCAGGGACATGGGGGTGTCTCTCAACCACGGGTGGGAGCCGACCTCATTGCCCTTGGTGAATGCCAAGGGGTGCGCATCGCGATGGCTGTGTGAATTTCTCGTGTCCCTCGGCGCCGAGGAGAATGAGATTGAGCCCCGGCGTGACCCTTGCGATTTCGAGGAAGAAAAACAGGTGGCCCGAGGGATCATTGTCATGGGAGAAGTTGGATTGTCCAAAAGGACGTGGGAATGGGTTGGCAAGCACTGACTTTGAGACGGGCTGCTGTCCCTTCGGAGTGCCAGTACCCACAGCCTTGCTTCCCTACCTACCCTAGGTAGGCAGCCAGAAGGAGGAGAGGGTGGTAGCTGGGTCTAGCCTCGACAACCATGACACCCGCCAGTCCTCTTCCGTCTCAGGCTGCCTGCCTGGCTGATTTTTGTGCTGCGCCATCACCAAGAAGATGAACCTGTAGTGGGCATTCCCCAATGATTGGTTACGATCAACCCAACTTCAATCCCGTGTCAGATGATCGTGGAGGCCTCCATTCCGAATACTCGAGGAACAGCCATCCCGCTTCTGCCGCCGCCGCCGCCGCCGCCGGCCAGGTTGCAAGGCTGGCACCATCTACCACCCACAAAGACGATGGGCCACATTTGCCAGGCCTGCGACCGGGTTTTCCGCCGTCCGCCAACGGCCGTGAGGCGAAGTGACAATGGCGCAGGGTTCCAGGGTGAGCTTGAGACGCATCACAGCACACTTGCTGGGCTTCAACAATCTTCCAGCGAAGGCTGTTACATTTGCAGTCGTGTTTCGGCCGCCTTGGATCCCAGGGTCTTAGTTCCCTCCTCAGACGGCTTAGACGACACTGTCGCCAACAACCGGCCCTCCGACACGCCATCCCTGGCCGACTTCTGCAGCTTGTTTGATGATGCTTCAGATTCTCAGCCTCCCGACACCAGTCTCGGTCCAGATCTTGCAGAAAGGCCGGACGAACTGTTCACAGACTTCTCTCTTTATAAGTATGATGAGTCAATCGTGGCTTTGTCAATTAGTTACGATTATGGGGATGGTGGCTCTGGCTACCACTCCGAGCAATTTCACCTGGCTCCTATAGAACGTAAGAGCCCGGAATTTCGTCTACACCGACCTCCATATTTTCTTTCGTACGACCCGATTGACAGCCTAGATATTTCAGACCGCCAAGAGAAAACGGACGCAGCTGTTGCTATGAGCAGTCACACTCCTTTTTGCGTCAAACACGCCCAGAGATGCCTCAAAAGCTGCTTGGACAGCCACGAAAAATGCCACGCAGCCCGATCAAAATCGGCCAAAAAGCGACTTCCCACTCGATTGCTGGAAATAGGCGCGCCTGGCCCCGAGGACGTCCGTGTCATCTGTACCATCAACTTTTCATCGAACCAGCGAGAAGGGCTCACGTACGTTACCCTCAGTCACTGCTGGGGTGATCCCACCACGAGTCCACTCAAGAGGCTCTTTTCAGCACAAAACGGCCACGCCTGCCAACAGAATACTCGCCGCCGACCTGGTCTTGGGCCAGCCTTGACCGCCAGGTTTTTATTGCCGGAATCCCGGCCGACTTCCGGCAACGGGATGTTGTTGTCACCGTCCGAAACTGCGACATCGAAACTCGTACCGAGGACGACACCGTTGAAATCCGCCGGGCTCACCTGCGGCTTACAGGCTGGCTGATGACGGTGCAGCTAGAAAGGGTGAGGGTATCAGCCGATGGGGAACAAGCTGAATGTAACCTTTATGTCGATGGCGATTGGGTAGGCTTGGGCCCAAAGTGGGATCAAGTCAGGTTTGATGGCGGCGATGTTCCGACTGACCGGCTCCATGCCCTTGCCATCTATAAGGACAATGATACCCGTAGCAAAGGATATAGAGGCCTGGGGTGTCTGTTATTGTACCCTGTCGGAAAGGTCAAAGGCCACTTTTACAGGGCTGGGATGCTGCAAATTCGGCCTTTATCTAAGTTACGGGGATTGCAGGAAGACTCCGGGTGCGGTATAATTGGCGGCTATGAGAACGAGTCCTGGATGGAGTATGAGTCCCGCGAGGAGGATGGACAGTACACGGTTGTCATAGAATAGGGCGAGGGTAGAGAATGGAGCAATCAGCATGAGACCTACTTCGGTTTGGTGACAAATGACGAGTGAACAGTGCCCAATGACGACAAGACACACGTCCAGTGACCACACTGCTGGTGTGTAAGTCTGCCAACGAGGAACCCTCCACCACGTGCTGGCAGTCTCATCGTGCGCGCCTTGGCTACGACGATATTGAATATCAACACCAGCCTGACGGTTTCGCTTAAATGTCCGGATACCCCGTACAGCTTGGCGGGAACGAGAAAAAAAGACAAGAAAAGATAGAAAGAGGAGGGAAGGGAAAAGGAAAGGAAAAAAGGAAAACGGAAAATCTAGTGGCCTCCCTCGAGGAGAGAGTAAGCGCCCTAGGTTCAGATAGGTCCGTCAGTCGCCCACAAATATTGCCAATCATCCGTCATTCCCTGCTCGAAACCAGACAGCAGAAGAGCCCGGGAAGAAAGAACGCGAGGGTTGAGTACGAACGAATATGCCGGGGACCTTGTTGACACACGCTTCCCACGCCCCAAGAGCATCCCGGGATCGCATTTACGCGGTACCGTGGGCATATGGGGGTGCCCGGCCGGAGAGCAACGATGTTCCCTGTGGCGCTGCCCGCCAGGGCAAAAGCCGGCGCGCGACGTGCGCATCAAAGGGCCGAGAATGGAGACGTCCCGGG